>OZ059806.1:10971093-11474001 GCA_964057025.1 Standfussiana lucernea | reverse complement strand
CGCAGTTGTTCTGAAATAGTAGTTAAACCTTATATTTTTACAGGTATTATGGACCCTGAAAGAGAAGCGTATCCTAGAGAACCTAGAGGAGTTAATAACGGACGACCTGTTCGAGCTGGTGTACACCTGGGTGAAGGATGTGCCCGAGTCTAGTCTGCTCAAGAAGTCGCTCGATGCTAGTGAGTACTGTACTTTATTAATCCACACTACTATTATACATTCGTTACCTGAAACACTGTTTTAACGGTTTATAACTAAACTTTCACTATCACTTACGGGATATCTTCCTCGATTAATGTTTATATTGAGCTCCTGATATTTCGACGCGCACTACTGGAACTCGGTACAAAGTCACGCAAAGTTTGCCGTGACTTTGTACCGAGTTCCAGTAGTGCGCGTACCAAAGACAAAGAAAGAGGGTAGACAGATTTGTCTGCGACTAACAAGTTTTTACCATCCACCCGCATTCTCCAGTCATCTCGTGATCATGGCGCTTGCAACAGCGTCGAAATATCGGGAGCTCGATATAAGCATTAATCGCGGAAGATATCCCGTAAGTGAAAGTGAAAGATTCGTTACCTGTTCTTGCAAAACGTGGGTAGTTTGATATTTAATGAAATATGACATGATTGTTAATATTTTGGACGAGTATGTAAGGTTCGTAGCAGGTACCGTTCTGTTTAATGCAACAAAAGTGTATCACACCTAACTAGGATTTAACTGATGGAACACTTGATAGAGCTTCTAGTTGTGAAGGATATGTTTTATTGTGGGTTCTTAGTATAATTATTGTAATTGTTAATTATTTTTTTGCAGTTTTATGTTCGATGTGCTACATCAGGCCGGAGCTGTTCAGGATGCTTCTAGAACATATGGACATACCCATGGAGCAAGACGAGAGGTAAACCCAACAAAACCTATAATTAATCCTGTCTTTCGTGTCGATTTACTGTATATTTTCACTTTATACTTATCTAGATAGTGGATCAAAATACATACACATTTGTTTTGTTATTTGGTTTGTTTTGAGTTTCATACTGCGAGAGATAAAGTTCAGGTTTTTTTTTTCATCCGAATTAAATTATTACAAGTAACACCACGCCTTTTATCCCCTAAGGTTTAGGCAGAGATGTATCTTATTAAGGACACCTACATTTCGCCTGTTATTATTAAGTTACATGCTTTATGAATTCTCACAATTACTTTCTATTCTCAGCATGGAAGGCCTAACAGACGACACCAAAGTCCAGTCACCGAGCAGCAGTAGTCCCTTACCGTCAGCATCAACTCCTACTGGTACCGTGTCCTGGGAAGCGCGAGGCTGGCAGTTGCAGACCATTGCGGCCGCCGCCATGTCGCCTGAAGCCACCCTGGCGCTGTTACACTCCCGGCTACCCGCTGCCGTGGTCAAGGCTATTGCTGGTGAGTCCCTCCTCATCATCAGCACCTACTGGACCCGTGATTTGGGAAGTAGAGGCGTCTACCACGAAAAATAAACGGTGCCGTCAACAAATCAAGCCACTAGGCTCTCATTGTTTCTCACTGACTCGCACTAGTTATGCGCACACAAAACTAGCTGTTACGTGAAATACGTACAAGGTGTTTCAATCTACCCATTATTATAAAATTGTCCATCCATTATTTACATTTCTAAACAAGTCATTTATTTCAGACTTCAGCGAAGCAAAACTAGAAACAATTAAATCACAACGCGGCTCACTCGAAGACATACAAATGATCGACCCCGACAAGGAGTCCACGCAGCCCAAGTCCGACCTGCCCTCAATGAAGAGTGTGTGGCAACTGGTGGAGTGGGCGCGGGCTGTGTGCTGGTCCAAGCGGCTGAAGGACTGGCTCGGAGGACCTGGGAACACCTTCTGGAGACCGCTGCTCACGTTGCTGTGTCATCCTAGACCGCATTATAGGTATTCATTATTATTATTATTTATTTAAATTCACACAATGGTAAGTAAACTTATAAAGTAATCCCCACAAAATCGTATATACTCATTCTTAAATTTCATAGGTACTTATAAACTAATTTCTATTTATAGCACTTTAACAACACATATCTAAATAATATCTTTTTAATTTATTTTTAAAACTATTTTTATTCGTTTCACTCCTAACTGAACGCTTTATAATCCAGCATGCGTTCTCACTGCATGGAAAATGGCCTCTCACAGACAGGGAACACTTCCAATTTTATGAAAATACATGAATTCACTAGCTTCAATTTGCTTTTTGCTGAAAAAGACACTTAAAATACTCACAAACATTATAGAAAATAGAATATCGATGGACATTAATTAATAAGTTTGCACTGAAGAGGTTGTCGATCATAAACTTAATAAATGAACAGCGGAATCGGCTTCTTTCGGAAGGTGCCTTCGGGCCTAGTAGCATCATTTATTTTTAATAGAATCTTCACTATGTCCTTCATCCCAGAAACATTTTATAACAACACAATTTCCATAGTAGTTCATGGCAAGAAGACGCACAGTACGCCCAACTAGAAGAGAGCACCATCCGGCTGTTCGCGGAGCTGACGGTGTGCCACCCGGCCAATCAGAAGCTGTTCGCGTCCACGCTACACACCATACTAGAGGGGCTGCAATGTAACGGTGAGTTATTTGTTTACATTGTAAACTCATCATCACTCCAGGAGACTCTTACACCAATTTATTTGGTGTCGGCTCAGCATGTCTTCTCCTTCTATACTTCGCGGTTACTTGTCATCACATCAGACACCTCGTTTCTTGCCATATAATCCTTCACACAGTCCATCCATCGTTTCTTTGGTCTCTACCCATCCATATTAAAACTTTCCTCACATTTCTTCATTCCTCCGCATCACATGCCCATTACATTGTAAACTAGTTTCTGAATTTAATACGGTAGTTGCACTACCAATCAATTGACATACTTTTTTTGAGCTGTCAAAAGGCGGTTCCCCATAGATTTTGTATGGTAATGCTAGTCCGTGACGTCACTAATTTACCAACTCAACGATTCGACTATTTATAATGACACGCTACAAAAAATGTATCGTACAATCCCATGCTGAGGTTGTCCACACGCCACTTGCAGACGGCATCTCGGGCTTCACCCGCGCGCTGATCCTGCGGCTGGTGCTGTCGCCGGAGCGCGTGTGGGTGTCGCTGCGCTGGGCGGAGGGCGGCGGCGCGGGCGCGGGCTGCGCGCACCCCGCCTACCTGGGCCACGCCGTGCTGCCGCTGCCGCTGTGCTCCACCGTGCGCTCGCTGCTGGCCGACCATCGCCCGCCACGTAACTATACTTCTTTATTTATTTCATAGTTAGTGTATCACACGATATATGAAAGTGGACGAGGCAGAAGGAGTAAGGATCGTAGCAGGTGACATTCTGTGGTTACTGCCTACCCTTATGCGAAAAAGGCATGATTTTATGTATGTATGTTTAACAGTTTATGTACACACTAAATACTGAAAAGAAAAAAGGAACAGAAATATAGATACAAGAGTGATGCTTATTTCTAAAGCTACTAGATGCGCTGTCACTGGGTTAAAGTAGACTAAAACAATAAAACAGCCAAACGGACACCAGATAGCAGTCGACCAAAACAATTACACAGCTAAGTGGGATTCAAAATATTTGTGGAAACACCTAAGGCCAAAATGTTAATTATGTAGTCTGGTGTTCGACATTACATTTTTCAATCAAACTATTCCCTTCACAAAGTCTTCTTAGATTGTTTTTTTTAAGAACATGTCATCACCCACCCTTTCACACCCACAGTACCCATAATGGAAGAAACAACAAAAGTATGCGTGAGCACGTCCCCCACGTCGGGCGGCTCCTCGGTGCTACGCAGCGCGTCCGACACGGCCATCACCACGGTGGCGGAGGCCTGGGAGCTCAGCCTGGCCGCCGCTAGCGCTTCCAAGGACAAGCGAGTCAAGGACGTGAAGAACACGTCGCTGAAGCAGGCGAATAACAAGAAGAGACAGACTAAGACGAGTAATGATGCGACTGTGATGTCTGTTACTGATGGTGAGTTTAGCATAATCACCCTGTAATATTCCCATTTCCACTTTACATTAGGGCCCACCCTAATCCACCTTTTCCTCCGAATGGAACGTGGGTCATCTTCCACCTCGTACTCTTTGTTACTGATGGTGAGTTTAGTAGTTTCATTTAAAGACCGTTTACCATCCGGGGGGTTGGTAAAATCCTAACGTCTCGCGCGCGACAAGCGTGTTGAATTATTGCCCAATCTTTCCTTTATGGTGATGGGGTTAGCAGTCGGAAAAAATACTAGTATAGTAAAAAACCGTAAGCGGTCATGAGTAGCTTATTATTGTGTTTTTATACGGGTGTCCATTAATTTATATTCAATAGATTTGTATAGCCCATTTCCGCAGTTATAATTGGAATGACGCAAAGTAGGGTGTAATTTTCCAAGGCGAATGATTCTAAACTAATCGTCACGACTTGAGCCATCTTTTAGCGTGATCCCAATAGTAGTTCCCTGAAGATGAGAGTGCATCCTAATGAATTTCTTACCTATGAAGATATTAATTTAACATGAATTGTTTCAGATCTAATAGAGACGACGATCCGGGTGCAAGTTCCCGGGCTGGAGGGCTTCATCCCGCCGAGCACGACGTTGGCGCAGCTCACGGCCGCCGTGCCGCATGTGTTCGGCCCGCATCTAGCGCTCACCTTGCATCTCAACACTAACGGAGGTTTGTGCTGCTAAACGGTTATTTAGATAGGGCTGGGGCCCGTTTGCACCATCAGTTTTTAAATATTTGTCATAAATGTCCCAACGGCTATGTTATTCAAGCACAAAAGGTCCTAGTAGCACTGTACTAAATACAATTTAGTGCCATATATGCATTTGTAAAATATCTTTGACAAAAATAAATTATATCGACTCACAACTTTTCTTCGTTTTAGCTGTTGTCAACAGCTAAAACTAAAGATCGATTGAATACACATAGTATCCCATAGTGATCTGTTTTCCATCTCAGAAGCGTGGTCCGGTCCGAGCTGGGAGGGCGTGGCGGCGGCGGGCGGGTCGGCCGTGCTGCGCTGGTTCGGCGCGGTGGGCGGGCTGGCGCTGGTGGCGGCGCGACTGCCGCGCCCGCACGCGCCGCCGCCCGACCCGCCCGCGCTGCTGCACCACCATCACGATCTCGACTGGGTCAAGCTCGACGATCCCTATGAGGTAATATACACGGGTTTAATGTGCTGCTGCAGGGTAACACCTCATGATCCTACTCATATATTTAAAAGGCAACGGTTGAATTGGCGGAATTATGTGTTTTATGATTCAACTCGCTAACACATAACTTAATAACACGCCTGTAGTCTCTGTAGGGTTAAACAGACGTGCGCCTGAAAGTACTATTACATATACATTCACTACAAACACATAACCTCCTCTAGATTCCGCAAAGAAGGCACTTATGTGCGCCGCATATTTGTGACTTAGCACTAATATAACTCGATGCGCGTATTTATCTCTTCAGTGTCGACCAGAAGTTAGACCGAGAGAATTCAATATGTATGAAAGTTTGATTGTTACGGGTTACTTAAAAAAAGACTACCTATGCTGTTAAAAGGTGAGGAAAATTATCCAGGAATTTGAGTTATAAAAAAAATGGGATAATATTCAACTGTTATGTAAAATTATAAAATCCAGCATTTTAGACAGAGCTCAACTTATAGTGGCTGAGGTAGTGACTCTCGTTGATGTCATTCCCTTTCACTCATTAGGTACTATTGTATTGCTGTCTTTTTCCCACAAAACTAATAGTGTCATGAGCAATACGTTCTTGCTTATCGATAAATAAAATATCGATGCTATCGATATTTTGTTGTTTATTTGGACAAAATAGTTCAATTAGGATGTAAATACATACAAATTTACGGTTCATTCTGAAAAAATAATCAGGTTTTGTGCGAATTCAACCGTCAATTAAACCAATGGCATGTAAAAAAAAATGTTAAAGTTAAAACTTTTTTTATTAGGAATATTCGGTAATCGATTACTTATTGTAATGAAGTAGGATCTTTACAAAATAAAAAGGGAACATTAATATATCATTCTGTTTAAAAAAATATATCAACTTCAGAATCTACATTTAATGTCATTGTCCCATCACTACGGCCGGTGACGTCACCTTTAAATAGCCAATCGGATTGCACTTGTCACTTCCTGCGCACCGCGTGCCTACCGCTACATTTGGTGAACTCGAATTCAAACAAAATATTTATGATACAGAATCTAGTGGAGGTTATCTGTGACTACAAACGACTCAATATGTACTTAAATAACGTGAATAATGATATTCATGCAATATTTTGTTGACAAAGTGGCTGGCTGGTGCTGAGTAAATATAATGTAACTGCATTTAACCATAATGTGACCACATTTTTTATCTGCCACAAACTATACATTCTCAGCGATTAAGGATGCTTTTCACTATAGGAAAACTAATTACACGAAGCTCTGCATCGACCATTCACATTATTGGATGTAATGTACATTACACCTCTCGTTTCATCTGTGTTTGATCGAATACTAGTCCACTCCGCCCCCCCCCCCTCCCGTAGCTAACGCCCGCCCCGCTAACAATCACCCAACTGAAAGGACAGTTGTATGTATATTAATAGATTCCCTACTACATGCAGGAGGTCGTCGAGCTCGGCGTGTCGACTGGCAGCACGGGCATCGAGGAGAGCGGCTGTACCGGCGTGCCGGCGCATGCGCTCATTGCGCTGGGACTGCTACTGAAGCTGCCGGGCTATGCCGACGCCTTGCTGGATGAGGGCGCTAGAGCTTGTCACCTGTTGAGACTACTGCTCGGAGTTACACATGACGAGGATGGCCGTAAGTTGGATTATTTTTATATAGTCTACAAGAAACCTCTTTTAAATAGAAAATTGACATTGTCCTGTTACTTCGAGATACTGAAGTGTGAAGGGGTATTATTTACACCATTAGGTGGAAGTCAGATAGACAGTCGCTCCATGTAAAATACTAGTATTCAGTTGCATCCGGTTATACTGGAAGCCGACCCCAACACAGGAAAAGGCTATGCAGATAATGATTAGTCAGTATTCAACTAAGTACACTTCAACTAACTTATCTGCTCAGTCGGCAACACACAGAACTAAAATAAATTTACCTAGTTTGATATATCGATATAAATTTTGCCACCTTGAACTGCACACTTAAAGTGGTCGTATTATGCGTCGATGGTAATTTGACTATTAAAGGGCCCGTAATTCGAGTTTCATAGGTTTAATCATAACGTTTAGTTGACCGTATGTACGACTTATCTTCTTACATACAATTGATGATAAATCAATTCATATTTTTATTTGACCAAATTTTTTTATATAAGTTTTTATTACGCTTGGTTTTGTTTGCTAACATGTGGTTGTGCAACGCCTTTCCCCACTGGCGCAGGTAGCATCGCAGTGGGCGCGGGCTCGCTGGGCACGCTGCCGTTCAGCGTGGTGGCGCGGCTGCTGGAGCGCGCGGAGGGCGGGCGGGCGCTGCGGCGCGCGCTGCTGCAGCGCGGCGCCGTGCGCCTGCTGCTAGCCTGCCTCGCTGTCTTCACGCACCATAAACCGAATTCTAATGATGTAACTAAAACATACTCACTTCTACTTTGACACTCGTCTGATCTGACCGAAATCTTTGAATTACCGCTACGGCTTCAACACAGCGATAGCTACTTGAAGTATATCGTTAAAATAACCCTCTTTTGGGCTTTGCCGCAGTCAGGTAACTAAACACTCGTCGTTTCACGTGCGTGGTTTATGTAATTGGGCATCCAAGCAACGTCACACGAAGCAGATGCGTTTGCTTAGATCTCTCCATGTATGGGTAGCCTATTGGCTCACTTATATCGATAGCATGCCTAAATTAGTAAGCTATCGATGATATTTAGAATAGGCGTGCACCGCGGCCGTATCGCTTATCTGGCATCATACCCAATAGCAAACCCATGCATTAACAAAATATACTAATAGTAAAGCGACCGATGTAAAGAAAAAATCTCCTAATGAACAGATGTAATTACACTGATGTTTGATACTTGAAATAAAAAAATAATAAAAAATGCGGCATGTTGATGGAGAGTTTGTAGTAGCTTTTCTTCTTCCCAGCTAAGACACCGGGAAGTGACGAACGGCGGACTTTGACAATTTACTAATATGTATGTTTGGTTACAGAACAGCCAAGGCTCAAACGGCTCTACAGGCAAGTCCGAAGAGAAAAGCCAGCTGTACTGGGCGAAGGGCACGGGCTTCGGCACCGGCTCCACGCAGCAGTCGTGGAACGTGGAGCAAGCGCTCGTACGGCAGCGGACCGAGGAGGAACACGTCACCGTGCTACTGCAGGTCTGTCAGATATAATACGTCTCTCGAGGACTTCAAACAAAACAGTATTTTACCTATGACAGCAGAAACCCATACCCCATAGCAACCATAATAGTTACATGATAAATTAAAAAGTAACAGGAACATCCAACAGTATGGTAAACTAGAAGATACTTAAAGTTTGTAACTTTCTGAAAAATCTAGTAGGTGTTCGAAATCCAGGACAGTAAATTCTAATTACTGTACACGAGACAAGGCGCAAAATTTCGGGACTTTCCCGGATTTCCCGGTTACCTGACAAGCCTAGACACAACACTGTTAAACTTGATTTCTAAACATTTTAAACTTATCCACATTTTTTCTTAACATGTTGCATAATGATTTGGCTTAGGTTTTATAGTTGGCCAAAGAGAATGGATTGTGTGAGGAATGATATGAAAGAGAAAGGAGTAAATGATGCAGTGACGGTTGACAGGGGAGAATGGAAGAAGAAAACGTGTTGCGCCGACCCCAAATAGAATGGGACAAGGGCATGAAGATGATGACTAAATTATCCATGTTTCTGACACAGGTACTAGCGTCATACATGAATCCAGGTGAAAAATGGCCGCCGGAAGAGGGCGCTGCCGAGACGACAGACCGCGACGGCGACTCCGACGATACGCACGATTTGCCCGCGGAGTTCATCGACCTCGTCGCCAACAGCTCGCTCGTGCCCGCCATCTGCTCATATCTTAGAAACGATTCGGGTAAGTGATGTTGGGTTATGTTAGCATCATATATGAACCCTGGTGAGTAATCGCCCACCTGAAGAAAGGTATCATCACAATCCTTATAGAACTTGTTAGGGTAGAGTCCGTGCAGCAGGACTAATTGGAGTATTCCTGTGTTGTAGTGCTGGACATGTCGCGGCACATCCCGCTGTACGTGCACGTGCTGCGCTGCGCGCGCGCGCTGCACGCGCTGCGCTCGCGGCGCCTGGCGCAGGCGCTGCGCCCGCTGCCGCGCCTGCTCGCCATGATGAGCCGCACCACCAACTCCTACGCCACCAAGCTTAGGTATACCATCACTCAACAACCAACCAAACCAAAGGCTAATCTATAACTATAATTATAATTTCATCCATTGGCGCGTGGCCGTAATCGGAATTAACGCCGCCATCTTGTTTTGTCTATACAATTTTCTCAGATAATATCACAAATATAATGCAACAGCGTCCTTTATATCATTCAAGCGCAAAAAAAACACGCAACACTGTACCCAACATCAAGATTTCCATTGAAGCGAGTGATGTCGATTAATAGTCCATTGAATCAAATAAAATTTAACTAATATAATGTTTACATGAAATTCATTAATTATTAGTCTTTTTGAAAAATCTCAAGCAGAGGTAGGAAAGAAAAAAGATAACGGGTCAGTGAAAATCTCACGCTAAACTTTACCAAATCAACTATACCAAAATTAGCTTGTCAGCCTCAAGTGCGTATGCGGCGCACAGACATTGGCACACTGCGCACTGCGCACTTGATGATCTCAGTGAGCAGAGTTCGCGTGGCTGAGTTTTGTGCTAAACATAACATTTGAACTTTTTTACCATCGATAGATGCCATCTTCTTAGCGAACAAGAAGCTGATTATGATTTTAGCTGATAGTATTCATATGTTCATGAATATACTTTCCTCTATATGAACTTGTTTTCTGTCTACAATTATTCTTTCGTCATGTTAAACCATAATGTTCTCTGTTTCAGGATGAGTAAGAAGAATATATTCGGTAAAATGACATATAGCCAAAGATTTAGTACTTCAAGTAATTCAGAGTTGTCCGAAGAGGACGAGGGACTCGCCGCGCTTATTGCCGACATACAAGTAAGTTATTAATATTTAAACTACTGTTATATCGATTACACAGCTCTACAAAAAAAAAAATTTTTTTTTGTTGCCCTGGTTGTTTCAGCGGATTTCTATAATTTCAAGTCCACAGTTTTCGTATATATTCATGAAAGTACTGAATTGGCTCTGGTTTTTTTTTATTTTGGCTTATTTGAATTTTTTAATAATTCACACTTTAATTTGGCTTTTTAGAACACGAATTATTATGAAGTGTTTGGTATTTTGTAACAATTTGGTTTGTGCGCATTGATTTGGCTCATTGACATATCACGTGACCTCCCTCCCCGCCGAAATTGTGCAGATGTTGGGAAGCTTTAAAATTTTAGGAGCAAATCTATACTAATATTATAAATGCAAAAGTTTGGATGGATGGATGTTTGTTACTCAATCACGCCAGAACAGCTGAACAGATCTGGATGAAATTTGGCACAGAGATAGATTATAGTTTGGAATAGCACATAGGCTACTTTTCATCCCGGTAGGACGACCCCGTGGGTCAATTATCGAACTCCACGCGGGCGAAGTCGCTGGCATAAGCTAGTATGAGCATAAAGTTGCACTTTCTCCTCAGCTACCTGGATAGATTTCCTGAGAATCTGGTAAATTATAGTGAGGAACAGGGAGAGCGTTTCCACCAGGATTTAAAAGTAATGGAAGAAAGGTATCAGGGAAGATGGGCCCATCACACGATGGCAGATTACTGCTGGTCTTTAAAAAGAGATTGTCCCCAAAAAAATATAACAAAAACGAAAGGCGTTTCTCTGAAGTTTAAAATAAATTTTATGATCTTATTCTTCTTTTCAACTTTTATGTATGTTAATTTAATATTAAAACAACATTTAATAATAATTTTAAATAAAAAGTTAGTAGCTATGAATATACTTGCTATGTATTTCTCATTTTTACGCATTAAAAAAAAATATGAATATGAAGATTAAAAAAAAACCAGAGCCAATCTTCCAAATTCATCCATAGGTTTGTGAATTGTTGGCATACAGGTACTCGAAACCACTCTTACATCAAGGGCAACAAAACCACTGTTGACCAGTGTTATTAACTCGATATGTAAATGTATAGTTTCAAGAACAAAAATAATATGATAATATCTTGTCATATTTGAAGTAAATAAAAATAATATAAAAATCACAATCAACGTTATTTTCGTAGCTGTGACAAATGGACGCTACGCGTACGATAATGCTGATGAAAATATGAATATATGTGGTGTTCTGGTGTTTTATGAGCATATTTTTTTCTTCAGTATTTTATTTGTGGGTGTCCCAGGGTTAATATTATAAATGTGTGTATCCAGGCGACGTCGGCGCTGATGTGTCGCGCGGAGAACGAGGCGGAGTCCGGGCGCGCCAGCGGAGCGCCGCAGCCGCTGAGCGGCGCGTCGCGGGAGGCGCGCTACATCGAGCTCATGCGCACCATGCAGTTCGGTGAGCCCGTTATACCCAATTATATAAATCAGCAATCTAATGTTGTTCATTTTAAAATTCATGTTTAATATACAGCGTGTATCATTTCATCACGAAAAAATTGACGAATGGTCAAAAAAAAATTTTTTTGTAGAAAAAAAATGTGTTTTTAAATCAGTGTGTCGTTCAAATATCTTTCTAATTTAGCTCCAGGTAATGTAGTATTGAAGACAAAGTTGTAAACACACATGCGTGCTAATGACAAGGGCCATTGGGTGGGCACCTTGAGAGTATAGTTGTAAAAAACCGTTTTAAACCAAAATCCGTGGTTTAAAACCCGTTTTAAATTTGTTTAAAACGGTTTAAAAACACGACCACGTCGGCCGTACATTGACTACGAATTACTTTAAAAGGCCAATTGAAATCATTTACCATTTTTAACCGACTTCAAAAAAAGGAGGAGGTTATCAATTCGGTTGTATGTTTTTTTTTTTTGTGTTTGTTACCTCATATCTCCGTCATTTATGAACCGATTTGAAAAATTCTTCTTTTATCTGAATGGATCTACTTCCCGATTGGTCCCATAAAAATTTCATCAAAATCGGTTCAGCAGTTTGGTTTTGAAATCAAAATAGCTGGAAAAAATGTCATCCAAGTAAAAGAAATTGCGAAATTGATACTTAACAAGGATTTGTGTGTGATACGATAACTAAAAAGGGTAAAATAAAAACTTTTTTGCAAAAAAAACCGACTTCCAAAAAAACACAAAAAAAAGTGGAAAATAACTTTACTTTCGGAAGTCGGTGGCAAAAAAGTCAACGAAACAAACAATAGTCACCGACTTCCGAAAGTAAAGTTATTTTCCACTTTTTTTTTTGTTAATACATACATATACATATGTGAAGTCATAAATCATACTTATACTACTTTTTAGGGTTCCATTGCCAAATGGCAAAAACAGAACCCTTATAGATTCGCCGTCTGTCTGTCTGTGTGAGGGTTGAAAAAAAAACAATGTATAGCCATGGGGTTTCAACTCGAAAAAATTATAATTAGTCTTCAAAAATATTCAAAGATGGCAGCCTAGGTAACAATAATTATGAAAATAACAATCACTAAAATGCGTTAAACTGCAGATTTTGGCTGAACTAAGATTAGTAAAAATCAAAACTTCCTTGTTCAGAGTTGGTTTATCAATTTTACACTCATCAATCACGTTATTTCAACAAAAAAAGGTAAATGAAGTCTTTTGTTTCGATTCGAATCCATAGAATGATCAAGTAGTTCAATGTAGCCATCTGCTGATCATTTTGTTTAGAGCTCTTTGCAATAGATCGCGTTTTGGGCGATGGCGTGGGGGGGGGGGGGGTCTGTGCGATGCGTGCGTTGCGAATCGTCTGTGGTTAATTGTGTTCTCTTCCGCTTAATTGTACGTCTATGACCTCTTACTCAATTTATGTTGTCCGTTTACAGAGACGTTCGAGATGATAGCGGAGTGCGCGGAGTCCGGGTTCCGGTTCCTGGTGCCGTACCACTTCGAGGGCGCCGTGCGCGCGGCGGGCGAGCGCGCGCACCCGGCGCGCATGAAGCGCTTGGCGCAGGAGGCCGCCACGCTGGCCACGTCGCTGCCGCTCTCCTACTCCTCCTCCGTCTTCGTGCGCACCGACGCCGACCGGCTCGACGTCATGAAGGTACACACGCGACATCACACCTCTCTCCCTCTTTCATACTAGCCCCCAAACTGTCTAAACTGTCTCCAAATACGCCCGTACCGATTCCCACGATCCCTAACACCTACCTATACTCAACCATATTATACATGAACGCACATTACCCCTCTATACGCCGCCTCTCACATTCAATCCACACTCCATCTTCACCTCCAAAGAAAGAAACTTTGCTGAACGAAGATACATTTTCACTACGCAGGCGGCCTCTGTTGCAGATGTTGTTGAAAGTTGAAATCAATAGCCCAAACCGCGTAACTTATGATTGGAAGGTGATTTATTTCAACATCGGCACGGATGATGTTTGATTGACGGAGATAACCATGCCATTGCGCTGTGCCGGGTCTGTACTGGCCCTTAGCAGAATAACGATTAAATCTATATACAGGGTGGAAACTTTCAGCAGGGCAGTAAGGGGAACTACCTTAACCGTTGCAGCTACACGAAAATGGTCTTAGGAGACTATCCATAATTTTTCGTGAAATTTTGATCCCCATACACAGATTTTCAAAAAAAAAAAAAAAATTTACCAAAAAAATTGCCATTTTAGACAAAAAAATGTTTTGATGCCAATCGATCCTGTTTCATTGTTTCTACCTATGTCCGCTATAGACTTTGAAACCTATTGATTTTAGACGACTAATATGCATTAGGCACTATAACGTAGTAGCACACGCCGGGTATCCGCTAATAACTCATAAAATAACCATTACCTCCACAGGTCCTAATAACGGGTCCATCAGACACGCCGTACGCTAACGGCTGCTTCGTGCTGGACGTGTACTTCCCGGCGGAGTACCCGGCCGTGCCCATGCTCATCAACCTGGAGACCACGGGCCGCCACTCCGTGCGCTTCAACCCCAACCTGTACAACGACGGCAAGGTGTGCCTGTCCGTGCTCAACACCTGGCACGGACGCCCCGAGGAAAAGTGGAACGCGCACACTTCTAGCTTCCTACAGGTAATTCAGATAATGATAAGACGGAAGTTCAGCGTGCTTAGGTCTATTTTATGCCATTGTCACTTCATTTTTTTTTTTTTTCATAATTTTTTATGACTTTTATTCGTAAGTTAGGGCGACTACTGAAGGGTTATATAGAATGATTTGATTTTTGTTGGTTTTTTGTCTGTTCTTGTTCTTGGTTGGCAGTAATTGGCTCGGTCCTTATTACATGACACTTAAACATAACCGGCAAAACGTGGGTTTAATTTATAGAACACCTCTGTCCAAACTTTTGGGGATAACAGCCGTGATGTTACAGCAATTTATCAATCGTTGGCGTCATCAACAAAGGTCCGGACTATGTAGATTGATTTTTAATCATCACACCTCCTGGGGACCGAACCTAGGACCCCATGTCGAGCTAGACCCAACGCGCTAGACTGTCAAATACAGCTTAATCTATGTAGTATCTAATGCAAATATTGCTAATTTTTCAGGTCCTGGTATCAATCCAGTCTCTAATCCTGGTCCCCGAGCCGTACTTCAACGAGCCGGGCTACGAGCGCAGCCGCGGCACGCGCGTCGGCTCCAGCGCCTCGCTCGAGTACAACTCCAACATCTACCAGGCTTGCGTGCGCTGGGCCATGCTGGACCATCTTAGGAACCCTGAGCCTTGCTTCAAGGAGGTAGGTTTATTAGACTAAAACAAAAATGTTTACGTTGTATAGTTTGGGTGACAGTGTGGTTAGCTGAGTAACTTCATTCTAAAACCAATATGGTGGACTCCCAAAGATGGCGGACTCCCAAAGATGGCGGACTAGTTATTTTTTATGCATTCCCATGATATGGGTAGGTGGTATCAAATGAAAGGGTTTGCTTAGAAGAACACAAGAAATAAATTTAATCACTCTTAATCGGTTTTTTTTTGTTAATAGAAATATTAAACTACAATATATTATTTCGATTCCATTACTACAATTATATTATTTCATTACATACAATTATATGGGTTAATGAATATGTATTTTGTTTACCAGGTGATCCAGACGCACTTCTGGATAAAACGCAACGAGATAATGCAGACGGTGGCGAACTGGATCACGGAGCTGGAGAGCCAGAGCGGTGACGAGCGAACGCAGAGGAGCATACAGCTCAACCTCATGGCGCTCAAGGTAACTTCGATTTTTAGATGCATATTATGTAATCCGGTCCGGACTCATCGCTCATACAGCGCGCTGTACCAAGAATTTCAAACGCTTGTTAGGATAGCAAACGATGCGGCTCTATTCGTTGAACACACTTATTCGGCTTGTGTCGATAGGCAAGCTCAATTCAACAATTACCATAGCAAAAACTAGTTTGCTGTCGATCCGAATATGTGTGTACCCCGACCTATACATTTCCAATATAATATGGGCTCGCTTTGTATAAATTTCCCTTGTGCAATGAGAGATCAGCATAAACTGGTTTTGTATAGTTTGTTATTGAGAGATGTTGTGTTAATGTGACGTGGTGTGTATCGTTCCAGCGACACTACGTGAAGCTGCAGGAGGAGCTGGGCAAGCTGCCGGTGCCGGCGGGGCTGGAGGAGCTGGACGAGCCCTTCACGCTGCCGGCCGCGCCCGCCGCGCCCGACGCGCCCGGGCCCGCGCCCACGCCGCCCACCAACGACGAGATCGACCACGACATGGAGAAGATTGTCTCGCAGGTCCTCGACTGAGCCGCCCGAACGCGCCCGAACACGCCCGAATACGCCCGAATACGCCCGAACACGCCCCGCCGCCAGCGCATAAGTACAACCGTCGCCCTCCCACCGCGACGCACACGCCCTACGCTCGTCGCACGTTTCTACCGAGTTTATTATTGTTCGTAATGAATTTTCTTTTTATTTTGTAGTAGAAGATTTCGGTTTTATATAGTTTTTAGTAGGCGTTTAGGATTTAGTGGGACCTCTGTTTAGTTTAACACACATTGTGATACTAAAATGGGCCCGCTCGGCGCCCGGTAAGATATTTAAGAGGAGTAGACGCACGGGCGGCGACCTTCAGCTGACGCGGAGTCGTCGTGCGCGGGAGTGACCCGGCGGGGCGCGTCTATGCGCCGACACACATGTACATGAATTTTTAATTTGATGTATATAACTTATTGTTTTAATTTTTGTATTCTAAGAATATATAATTATATGTATCGCTGTATTGCTCTATAAGAGTAGTCGGAGGCGGCTGAACTATACGAAGAAATAAATTGTATAACTCATTTGGTAGTAAATTGTGTACTGGCCTAGCCACCTCAGTCGAGTCGTGGTGTCGCGTACCGCACTGGAGCGGACGCGCGTGTAGCTAGAGCGCTCGCCGGAGCGTCGCGGCGCGCGCCGACGAACGCGTGAATGTATGTGTGTATATAGATAAATCACCTGTAGACTTCTGTGTTTCTCACTGTACTTTCATTGACAGGTAAGTTGGACGTAGGACGTTTATTGTTATATTTGATTGTGAATTTCGGAATGTAAATAAAAATTTATGTTATCGCAATGTTTCTTTTTATTTTTGTTGGCGTCACGACTTCCCGAATGTTATAACAGTAAATGTATTTCATTTAGTAATGTTCTACTAAGCTTTGATTGTTCTATTGCTGGGATCCAACGAGCCTCGCCATCACACTGTCTATAATATTCAGCTTTGTATTTTAATTCTGACAAGCGGTAATTAAACACAACATTTTACTAATACGTTTTTTATTGTCCATATTTCTAAATCGAAAAAAAAAAACTATCAATGACCCGCCTTCGCACGGGTGCAATTTTCGAATGAAATGTCAAAATTTTCTTTCATACCAACCTCGTCCTAGCAATTACGAACACCCAAAAAAAACCAGCTTAAACGGTCGAGCCGTCCTCAAGTGATGCTCCATCATACATGTAGCAATGGATATTTATTTAGAAATTAGTATGATTGTGTTTTATGAACATAGCACAGTAAACAGCAACCCAAAGTCTGGAAGGACGTAACATGTACTGTAAAGGGGGTGATTACGTGATGCAGAGGTTCAAGTATAGGCAGCACTGCGCCGTGTCCTCATCGCGGCGGTCGGTGCTGCGGATAACTTCTCCCTTCCGATCAAGGTGCGGTCCATGGTCAGGAGCGTGAGCACCTGGCCACCTCCTTTTCGAGAAATCAAATATGTTCTTTAAGTCCCATGTGTAAAAGAGAGCAAGCCCGTTGCCATCAACAGGAGCCAAGAACAAATCCAGACCTGATGGAAAACACCAACAACATTGCCCGGCCGGGAACCCGGGACCTCATTCTCAGTAGTAGCACCTACCACCACTAGACTGACGAGGCTATTGTACGGTAACGTATCGTTCAAGAAACCAATTACTTACAAACATGAATGGCCTGTTTAATGACCATGAACATTCAAACTTGGTATTTCGAAATTCTAAATAATGTCAAAATCATCACCAAATTCTTTGTCACCATTGTAAAATTTTATTTTAGCGTTAAAACCTGAGAATTGAAACAAAAGCCATCCATGACGAACACGTCGAAATTTTTATAAGCTAAAAATAATCCCTTATTGCTCGTCGTGCCACCAACTTGTTCCGCCAGTGGCACGAGAAGGAATTGTCATTCCTCGTCGTACCACTGAATGAATGTTGCTCTACTAGTAATAAAAAAAATCTAAACATTATTTCAAATACCTGATAGCATAAAAAACAACAAAATGATAACTTCTACATCAACAAAATCATAACTTCTATCTTGTAAAGTTATCTTAATTTTTTCAAAAAGTTACCTGTGGCATCTAACAATGCATTGTTAAATCGCTGAAAGTGGGGGCCGAAATCCCCAGCGTTGACAGCGATTCGGGCCCCCCGACCACAATGTGTGGTCCCAACGGCGGCGCCCGTCGGAGGCCATGTAAAGCAATAGCCTCCGCCAATGTCCTCCTCACACAATCACATTTAACACATATTATTGTGTAATTTCCGAGTAGAAACAAGTAGCTAACCTCTAACCTCCCACATTTTTGTACGATAAGCACTTCCATATTCGGACATACAACAAAGCAAGACAGTAGGAGTGTGTCCATCACTCGCGACGGTCGTATACTCGCGTAGTTGTTGCTGCTTCGTGTTACACTGCATCATCGGCTCAATACGCGCGGTCGACATGTCGCGCGTCTGTCTACTCTCTCTCGCCGCTCTGCTCGTGTGCGCACGCGCCTACGAAGGTGAATGACTCACTAAATACATCTGTAGTTATATCACATTCATGGTTTAAGTGTTCTGAGGTGTGGATCGCCAAACCTCAGAACACTCAAAACATCACCACGGACCATCGAACCATCGGACCATCGCGTCCGTGAGATGTTTTCCATGGAATAAGAAATTAATTTGTACAGCTTTTAAATTCCAGTTTTAGATAACTACATATACCTTGTAGTGGATAATAAAATCATAAATTAGAAGCACACAAAACATGGTCTAACTACATTATTGTTACGATTAGTAGTCATATAACAATGTAGCTCAATCAGTAAAACTTGCAAGGGATTTTTCTGAAATGAATGCTCGTTCACAAAACATTGATCTTCTCACAATTGGTGCTGGCAGATACTGCAGGAAAACCTGCCAGAATCACTGATGAGAACGCCGCCACCGTGGTGACCGGAGAGCTGGGCAACCCACTCCATGTACCTTGCTTAGAGTCGAAGGACCCGACAGTCTTCGTGTTCTGGTACCGCGGCCACGGGAAACGCAAGCTGCTGAAAAACGACGCGGTGTACGGAATGAGACGAAACGCCCTCCTCATCAGGAGCCTGGCTATCGACACTCTTGGACCGTACACCTGTCTAGCATATAATTCAGTAGACGTGAAACCGCCGCGGATGTTCGTCGTGCGAGCGTTCATGCCTGACGGGACGAGCCCGTCTGACAGCGATTGGTTCGTGCCGCGCGGCACGGGGGCGCCCAGCACCGGGACACAGCCACCCACTTCTTCTGAGACGTCCACCATCACTATGGTCACAACTGAAGCTCACAGACTGTGGTTCAACGGTAGGATTTATTTGTAGTTGTTTTTGCTGATAGTACCTACTTCGGATCGAACATAAATAAATAAACATGATTAGTTAATTTATAATTTACTTTGACGTGACGTGACTGGACTGCCGTGCTGGTCGAAATGCGCAAGCGCAACTGCTGAGCATGATGTCTTGGGTTCGATTCCTGGGTCGGGCAAAGTGTTATGGGATTTTTGTCAAGATTTTTTCAGTAGCTGCCATGGAGTCTGGACTAGTGCCCGGTTGATGGCAATAGACTCGCCCCCTATTACATGAGACTTGAACATAACTGGAAAAATTTAGGTGTATTATAATATTGGCTACACCTCTGCCTAACCCTTCGGGGATTACAGGCGTGATGCTATGTTATGTCATTGACCGAATATCCCGAATCGTGGTAATATTGGTAGTCCGAGATTATAATTATCTTTTCTTCTGTTTCCCTTAGAAAAGAATAAACTTTGAGCGTTTGTTTTTATTATTATTTACAGTCACATGCTGTTTACTTTATTTGTTTGTAGATAAGTCAGAGGTAGCAGCATCCGAAGGTGGTGCTGTCACACTGCGCTGTTACTCAGATGTGCCGTGGTTGCATGACGAGCCATCGCCAAAGATCACATGGATGTTTGGGGAACTTACCGTACGTATTTAAGTATATTTCTGCTTTCAGAAGACACATTAACAATGTCATATATTTAAAGCTATTCGTTGTCTTAGTTCGTAAAGTTCTTTTTAACCGACTTCAAAAAAAGGAGGAGGTTCTCAATTCGGTTGTATGTTTTTTTTTTTTTTTTGTGTTTGTTACCTCATATCTCCGTCATTTCTGAACCGATTTGAAAAATTCTTCTTTTATCTGAATGGATCTACTTCTCGATTGGTCCCATAGAAATTTCATCAAAATCGGTTCAGCAGTTTGGTTTTGAAATCAAAATAACTGGAAAAAATGTCATCCAAGTAAAAGAAATTGCGAAATTGATACTTGACAAAGATTTGTGTGTGATACGATAACTAAAAAGGGTAAAATAAAAACTTTTTTGCAAAAAAAAACCGACTTCCAAAAAAAAAACACTAAAAAAGTGGAAAATAACTTTACTTTCGGAAGTCGGTGGCAAAAAAGTCAATGAAACAAACAATAGTCACCGACTTCCAAAAGTAAAGTTATTTTCCACTTTTTTAGTGTTTTTTTTTGGAAGTCGGTTTTTTTTTGCAAAAAAGTTTTTTTATTCAAAAAGTGTCTCAAGAATTGAATTAAGTTTCTCACCACCATCTTAATGAGATCTCGCAGTATCACTACTGAGCATTTGAGTTGGAGTGCTGCTGGGTCGAAAAAAAATGCTACAGTTAAATTAAACAGGCCAATTTATTTATTTATCATATCGTTAACAATATTTATATAATTATTGAAACCATTGACATCCGCACCCTCACCATTTATATGAAAACCAGCCAGCGTCGGGCACCAGTTGTCCGGCATTTTGCTGAACTGGGCCTAATTGGCGCAGCCGTGAGTCACGCAATATTTCATCTTTTAGTGTTCATATTTTTTATTTAGTTTTAAGGTTTATTTTATATTTGCTTTTTTTATATTTTGTGTACTTGTGGCGTGTGCCAATAAACGTTTTTCTTTCTTTCTTTCAATTTTTTATTTTTTCATAATTCTTCTAAATGCCTCATCTGCCAGCAGATCGACACTAACGCGGGCCGCCACAGGCTGATGTCTGACGGCGCGCTGGAGATCGTCTCTCTGAACCGCAACGACACCGGTGTCTACATCTGCGTGGCTGACAATGGCCTCGGAGTGGCCACGCAGGAGATACACCTGGTCGTCAATGGTGATGGTGAGTGAGGGTGAAGTACAATGGTAGTTGAAGACTGGTGGGAGGTGATAGTTGCTGAGGACTTGATATGTAAACACAATTATAGCTTGCGTTCAATTCCACATAGAATAACTCGGTCGGGGTCGTTAGAGGGGTATTTCACAAATCATTTCAACATCCATTATTTCGTTCAGTCCATCCAAAGGTTGTCTGGAAGATACCAATCGCCATCGGCGATAAAACCGATTATACTGTACTTATTGTAAAATAGCCGTGGGGCAATTTTGGTGTACAATAATTACTATATTCTATCTATGTATTTTTCCAAACATTGTAACAAATAATTAATCAGTGTTTGAGTTACATGATTACAGAGTCTAATTTTAAATAGTGGCAATCATTTTGATTTTGTTTAAGCAGTTACACAACGTGGTAATTTCTATTTATTTGGAAACCTTAAAGAGAAAATGAGGTTTGTTGGGCTTTTGGCCACAGGGAGTGGTGGTCCGTCGCTTGCACTGGCAAGTGCCAAATGAATGCACAATGACATAGTGCACAAGTGAAGTGTTTCTAACATAGTTTTAAGGTTCTATTTACTAACACAAATTGTATTTTATCATTTATGTATGTTAGTCTGTAAGGTATTTATCTATTGGCCAAAGTTGCCTGAAAATAAATAAATGTTATGTTACGGTAATTCAATACAAACAAAGCCTCTTTCCTCGATTATCAGAAATATTATAATAACACTTATAGTGATTTACTTTACCTAACTGCGTATAAACATATACGCGGGAGTATTTCCGTTTAATAAAATTGTTGCGACCCGACTGGAATCGAGAGCTGATAAGGATATTATTTTTATAGCCAAAAATTCATGGTAGGTACGGTATCTAATATTCCTTAGTCTTGGCTTTGATTTGAATCAAAATTACTCCAAGCGAATACCCGTTTTCGGGAATTCACGATAATCATATTATGCGATCCTAGTTCAGCACCTAGGCAATGTCCAAGGTCATTGACGAAAACTTATCCATGAAAAAGAGACACTGATTGGTAGTCTGGTACCAGTGTTATTCATCAGTGCTTCTTGCGAAATGACACGCGCATTTCTGCGGGTGTGTACTAAGAGGAACTGGACACCATGATGGAGAAGCTTGCAAATATCCGGCCAGCTTCGGTTAACCGCTCATCGCCGCCGCTCCTGCACGACAATGCTCGACCTCACACTGCACAACATTCAGTCTCCAAGCTACAAGAGCTAGTGTTGCGAGTTCTGCGTCATCCGCCTTACTCACCAGACCTTTTTCCGAAAGACTTCTCCTTTTTTCTGATGTTGGTCAATTTCTTTGCAGGAAAAAATATCAATAACCGAGAGGCAGTACAAAATGCCTTTGAAAAGTTTGTTGCATCTCGTCCACCTCACTTCATCAAGAACCGCATTGAAAACTACCACCGCGGTGGCAGAGATACATCGATAGTATGGTCTCTGAGATAAATAAAAATAATAAAAAAAAATGTCCTAGCGTAGCCCCTAAACCATGTTGTATTCCACATGCTATGGCTAAAGTTTTGTGTATCGTTCTCACCTATAATCAGTTCAAAAAACTGGTTTAAAAAAAAATTGTGGTAAACAAACAAGTCTGAAATAATGTCAATATATTTTTACTAGCTGTACCCGCAGCTTCGCTTACGTGACCGCGTATTCTGTTTATTTTTTTCTTCCTAATATCCTCTACAAATAATATACCTCCTTATTAACTTTCTTACCGTCAATTTAAACTAAAAACTGTTAGTACATCTTTGTTTTAAGTATTAAAGGAACCCATAGTCAATTTCTGGGGGGAATCAATTTAGATTGCCATCGGCACGCTAAGAAGAAGTTTTTGAACGAAAGCAAATACATGCAACTCATGATCTATCCTGGGTCCCAAACCTAACGGTTAATATCCTTAAAAATACTTATAGGTACTACAGCACGAACATGTAAACTTATCAGAATCTATTCCCTATACTACTTTTTGGATTTTGAAGAAATCATTAGTATCATTCTCCTGCCCTTATCCCAATTTATTTGGGGTCGGCTCGGCATGTCTTCTTCTTCCATACTTCCCTATTACTTTATGGAGAAATTGTTGAATAAAAATAGAAATGCAAACGAAAGCAATGCAAAAAAATATATTGGAAATCTCACAGCATCAAAAAAATATTCAAACAAATCACAAAAAGTGAAATTAATATTAGGCTCGTACTTGCAACCACGTAATTTACAGAGCGGTCATGAAACCGCTAGGCCGTTTATTCCGTTGATATAATATATGAATAGCCGTTCTCATGCTTGTCATGACTGAAATGACAAAAAATTGAAGAATACGGGCATAATGAACCTCCTCAAGCACATAGCGTGATAATATATGTATAGGCTACTATTTGAAGAAGTCATCAAATGGTAACCTAAAACGGAATATTTGTTAAAATAAAGTTTTAAGAAAAGAATGTTGGTGCAAAATGTGAACAGTAGCACACATGCAGTAGTTGTTGCGCCATTTCGGAAGTTCGGAACATCGTTTTCAATTTATACAAATTTATTATTTAGGAGATTAATCAATCAAAATTTACGACCACTGTATGCTGTCGCGAGCGTAGTTCATTCATGGAAAATCTTAACACCGCAATTCAGCAATTTACTGCAATTCAAAATATAATGCATGGAAAGCGATCGAAGAATCAGTCTATATTATGTAGATTTTCAAAGCAGCGCCATATAGAGCACCTTTTGCTATCGAATTACTAGGAGGAACTTATAATTTTTTAGGGGCTTCCCTTCGTGTGAGTGAATTGGAAGGTCCACTTACTTCTCATGCTTCGCAATCCATGATGTCTAGCAGTTCCAACAGATTCTTCTTATTGACCATGAAGGCCTCTTATAACACAGGGACGCCTGAGTGAACAACAAGTAGGAAGCTTTGGACACCGTATCGATGTCGCCCCAAACGTCAACCATGTAGATGATCTCGAATAAGAGGAAGAAGTATTGGGTTTACAAAACGAAGAGCATGTAAAGTTTCCGTAAAATGATGTAGTAGTTTGGCCACACCGGCCAGACACGTGAGCACTTAGGATCGTTTTTGGTTAGCCCAAGAATAATGTTGTGTTTTTACTGCAATTTTTTTTTTGTTCTTCGGTGCTCATAGGAGTTGTCCTATTGGCCAATTGAAGAGTTTCTTCTCCGTACTGGCATAACTTCTCTGTCCTGAAAGGTATATTTCCAATGAACCGCTGAATATTTATAAGCATAAAGTTGAAACGTTTTAAGTTTGTAAAGTTTTAATCGTTGTTGATACGTTGATGTGTTATAAATTGTAGACATTGTGCTAATTGCTTTTTTTTCACAAGGAAACACAGAAGGGTTTCCAATTTTAGTTATTTTTAAACGCTACCGTCAATTTTAGGAAGGGTAATTAATTGTTATATTGGCAGTGAATGTGCAGTAGCAATTGAGTTGACGAGTTACCTCTGATTGCATTGCATTTCCAAGTAGAACCTACCACGCAGTTCTGAAGGTGAATGCATCTCCCCTTTTCTTACTTGTGGCCTCGTACACACATTGGACCAGCGCGGACGTAATTCGTTAGTAATTTTTTTTTGCAATTATGAAGTAAAGTTTGTTGGAAGGTGACAATTGAAGGTGTGAATTAAAATAATTCGCACGTGTTGCAGTCGTTTTCTGTGATTTGGTTGACACAGCTCTGATTACCTGATACATGCAAGAACGAAGGCAGGATCTAGGGTTGATCAAGAAAGAGAAAAGGAGAAAAAAATTAAAGCTGTTTATGTAGTTATTTATTTGCTGCTTACTACTACTACCTACGACTAATCTAATCTTCTACTCTAACGTGGTTTTATTGCTCCTTTAAACAAAAGCTGACGTAACTTTTGTCGTCTTATTTTGTTTGATTCAACACAGCAAAGTAGGAGTACGACATTCGAAGAATCTAGAACAAATGCAGCTTATCAATGTATCGCCATGCACGATCGGAAAATCCATTGCGCACTAATTTTGTTATCTTAGCAAGTTAATAAATATATTTCCCATGGAATGTGTAGGGTTACCATGACGTCTTAATGCAAGAATATTTTAGTTCTATTTCGAGAGTGGGAAAGAGACGGCGCTAGACAGCTGTCTAGCGCCATCACCCTCTCTCTCTCCTCTCTTCGAGGTCATGGTAATCCCACTGGTAGACGTAATGCAGGGATGTTTAAAGAGTCGTGTGCTGATGGTACACTTACGGTCTTACCCGAAGTCTACCTTTTACAGTTTTCCCCCGGAATAATAAAAAAGGTACTCACAGCCACAAAAGTCTGCCGTGACAGAATGATGTAGTGTCCAGCGCGCAATACCAGAGGGCGACTCATTCGTGTCATGGCAAAGCACAGCTCACGTTTGAACTTCACGTCCTGCTCGTACCAGTAACATTTGTACAGCACTGTGTGCAGATCTTCACTCTGAAATCAATCAATCAACTTGATTACAGCAGCCTGCACCTGTTTTAAGAGTAGGAGCTGGCAAAGTAAAAATAATGAACCAATTTAAAAAACAGTCCCGACTAGTGAATCAATCTTCACCATTATTGCTCCATGAAAACGCAAGACCTCACACTGCACGAGACACAGTTACTACTCTACAGTATACTAATATTACAAAAAGGAAAGATTTGCTTGTTTTTTTGCATTGAATAGGCTCCGAAACTACAAGACCGATTTGAAAAATTCTTTCACCGCTGGGTAGCTACACTATCTCCGAGTGACATAAACTATATTATATTTTCAAAAAAATTAGGGATACTTACTAAAAGTCCAATAATGTAACCAAGGTGTACAAAAATGACCTAGAAAATACGTTACATCGCGTGCGCTGCTAAAACTATTGATGATAGAACAAAATAATGTACTACGACTTGGCAGAACACATCATTATCTACAAAAAGTGTCAGGACAGCATAATTATGACTAACTTTTATGTCACAATAATTGTTCTTTTATTTTAAAAATTTAATTGAAATGCCGTCGCTTGAAAAGGCTCCTTATTTGTACCGTGGTAGTAATTCTTATCAAAATAAATTACTTCATACTCAAGACTGCTTCAACACCTTTATATAACCTTTTTAATAATTCAATTCGGACATTCCACGAGTTCAAAAATGTAAGTATTAGAAAAAAGTCGCGTGGTCGCCGCTCACTCCGCTTGGCTTACTATGCGATGTAAGGCGTCACTTAGGTACGGGAGGGGAGTCAATGTTAAGAAATTCGACTCCCTACGCAGCGGTCAAAAAATTAAATAAATAAGTTTAATGGCTTTTGTCTGTAGTTATGATCTTTTTACAAGCATTAGAAATAAAAATAAAATAATCGATTATAAAAAAAAAAAATAAAAAAAATATCCAAACTTTCTATAAAATGTACTCTTTTTTAGTAACCCGGCGCAAAAAGTGTGTGTGAGTGAGTATGTGTTAAAATTTATAATTTTTGAAATTTTTGTTAAATACCTACATAAATTACTTTATTACAATTTTAAATGGTTTTGTTTTATTGTTTTATATGTGAATATTTAAAAATGTAAAAAAATAAGAAAGAAAAATAAGTAAAGAAAATAATATATGATAATTTATTAATTGAATCTGGTCTCCAAAATGTAAGTACATTTGTGTCATAAATAATGTAAATGTTTGCATATTTGAATGGTAAAATATGGCTGAAGTCTGATATTTATAACAACTGTTGCGTGGGTAATACGCAACAGTTGTTATAAATATCAGACTTCTAAATTATATTTGAAAAATAAAATTCTATTTTATCCTATCCTGTCCTGTCCTATCCTGTTGTATCCTGTCGTATCCTGTCCTAATCTGTCCTATCCCGTCCTATCCCGTCCCGTAAATTTTTTGTTAAATACCCGTGCGAAGCCGGGACGGGCCGCTAATTAGTCATAAGTTCATAACTTTTATTTGCCATAAAATACGACAAATATAGCAAATAAATTTATGGATTAAAATTATTAAGACACTTGATCGATTATGACCAATGAAATTAGTGAAAATGATTTTATGTAATTTCACGATTATGGCATTTTTCGTTATTTGGAAAATTTTCTACGTGGTAAATTTTTTTCTTCCCAGGAGGCAGTACAAAATGCTTTCACACAGTTTGTACACAAGGGCATAAATGAACTTCCGATTAGATGACAGCAATGTATTGATTATGAGGGTAATTATTTTGATTAAATAAATATGTTACATCTTGGAAAAAAACGAGTTTTAATTTTGCAGTATAAATCGGCAATTTCATGCTTTAACCCGTAATAGTATATTATAAGTCTGTGTTGTCCCACTGCAGGGCAAAGGCCCCTTCCTTCCACTTTTCGCGATGTAAGTAGTGCGATTGTCGCGCACTTTCTTTTAGTGAATATCAAAAATATATGTAAGCAAATATACTTACGGTAGCAGTGAGCTCATGCCCACACCAGCAGCATACGAAGAGTTGACTGATCATGACCGACAAGTAAGTCAGAATTGAGAAGAACTGCATGCTCTGCCAATCGATCTATTAAGATAACCAAACCTTTTAACAAGTTTTTAACGATCTCAAAAATCTTTACTAATTATTAAAATAAAACGACAAATTACATAGATATATTATAATTATAGTAGGTAGGTACTCACGACTAAAATCATTAAAGCTGACATGCAAATGATTCCAACACTGCCGACAAGTTGGAACAGCAGATATGGGTGGTAAGCGTTTTCGACAAGCTCTGTGAACCTGAAAAATAGAATAAAGAACTGATTATGGGAAGGAATGATTTGTTTGTAGAGGCAGAAGAGGGAG
Organism: Standfussiana lucernea; assembly: GCA_964057025.1. Classification (NCBI taxonomy): domain Eukaryota; kingdom Metazoa; phylum Arthropoda; class Insecta; order Lepidoptera; family Noctuidae; genus Standfussiana; species Standfussiana lucernea. Next base: position 11,445,873 of record OZ059806.1, on the reverse strand, counting down.
GTAGTTTATGCAGCAGTTTTTTATCCACCCTTTCTACAGTACTGAGATATCTATACTATATAATATTATAAAGCTGAAGAGTTTGTTTGGTTGAACGCACTAAATTCAGGAACTACAGGTTCGAATTGAAAAATTCTTTTAGAGTTGGAACTATCCAACTATGGACTTATAGACTACCATTTATCGAGGAAGGCTATAGGTTATACAAACATCACGCTGCGCAAGGGCGGATCCAGCTTTGGCGCCTGGAGGGGGTCACATAGTCGTGGTCAAGTCAAGAACTCATAATTTAATTTTGATAACAATAGATACAAATAAAAAGTAGGTATTTTATTAATGTACGTAAGTACTGTACTTAAAAATATTTATTCTTTGTTGTACACTTGAAAAACTTAACACTTAATAACTTGTACATATACACGTACATATTGCCATCTTACTCTACTCTATTAATTGCAATATTTTTTTCTACAACTATTGAGACAACGAAATTTCCTAAAGTTATTACTTAGTAATCATCATTTTTGTAAGATAAAGGGTTGATGGTATTAAAGGGTTTGAAAAGTACTGTTTTGGAGTCAAACAGCGCATGGACGGCGTAAACGCTCTTAAACAGATGGAGGATATAATAAAGTCAGAACTGCGCAATGTTTGCAGCAAGCAATGCGCATCATTGGCAGAGGCTCTATGTCACCTGAATTGTTGTCTTCACGTCTAAGAGCATCGTAGGTATCACAAATGTTCCTTAATAATACCATCATGCAAATATCGGAATGATAGGCTCAGCTGTGAAATATGTGATTTATCTGTTGTTTCATCAAACAAAATTGAAAAATATTTAGCTTCCCGCACATTCTGTAAAATGTTTTCCTGGATGATTTCTGCGCAAACATCTATCAACTCATTTTGTACAGTCTTGCTGATGTACGTGGCGTTGGATTTTGAAGATTCTAAATGTTGCTGCAATGCAATATCGCCAGAATCAATACGGAATTTTAAAAGGGCTCTAAAATTCCCTTCATCGGCTACTACACTGTCATAGTTCAGCAATTTACCATCGTCGCGATGGCCACGTAACGATATATTTTGATGGTCACAAAATATTATAGTTTTTACGATTGGTCGCAAACGTTCGCGTTCCTCCAAGTCCTGGAACCAGCTCAGGGGGGGGTCATGACCCCCATGACCCCCCCCCTGGATCCGCCGTTGACGCTGCGACCAATAAGAGCGGAGCATCAATCAAAAATGTTATACAGACGAAGTTGCGCGGGTCAGCTAGTATAATATAAGGTTGATGTTGTTTGGCTCTAGTCTAGCCGGTACGAGAAGCCCTGAATCAAACTCCAACTTGACCCAATCCCAACAAATAGTTACACCGAAGTCCACTAGTCCGTCTAGTCCCACATTGCTTTTATGATTATTGGTTACTCACACTAGTATCCACCCACCATAGCGTGACTGACCATAAAAGGAGCCTTTTCTGCAATACTTACTTAACAATAGCTTGGTGGTGTTTTATACATATTACGAGATTGTTGTAGTTGTCGGCCAAAGCGTCATCCACCTCCTTTGTGCCCCGTTTACCATTTATTGAAGTAATCTACAAAGGTTTCGATTTTTAGAAGATTTCAGTAACAGAATCTAATTTTTCAGCTGGTATTAAAATAGCTGTCTCGAAAGGTCGAAAGTTCTGCTCATAAAAGCAAATTACTGGGACAAGTATAATGAAAAAAAAATTATGGAAGTACCTACATTCAAAATCTTTTCCTTGATGATGTCAATCTGGGCACAACTGAAGATGACGCATGAGAAGGCGACACTGTCCACTCCGAAGTACATATAGGCACTGATGCAGATCGTGCCCAGTTGGAAGGCGTACCCGATGTAGTACTGAACAGCCTTCTCGGGATTTAATGGCATCCTGATGAAATAAGATTATGTTTTGTTATGTCCACAGCACCGAAAAGTTAACCAGGAAAATTTTAGGTTTCTCTCTGGTTGACTCTGAAGCGCCTTGCTTGACCGACGCAGTGAATGCCTAGAAAATGGCTTGCCCGGATACGGATAGGCCCGTAAATCCGTCTTCCCAGAGACAGTGGGACGAGCCGATCTGCATCATCAGTCATCAGCATTAATGACATCATCCGTCGTGCTCTTGTTACCGCCGGGGTGCCAGCCGTTTTAGAACCCAACGGCTTAGCATGCGACGAAGGCGAAGAGACCAGACGGTATGACCATAATGCCTTGGAAGTTGGGTCGGCCTTTGGTGTGGGATGCAACATGTGTCGATACCCTTGCGCTATCCCATCTTCCAAGCACGGCGGGCTGTGTTGGAGCGGCTGCTGCAGGTGCTGAAAACCACAAACGGCGCAAATACAATAACCTCATTGGTAGCTATGTGGTTGAGCCGTTTGGGGTTGAAACACTAGGGCCATGGGGTCCGAGTGCGCACCTACTCTTTCGGGGCATCTCCAAGCGGTTGCCATCATCAGCATTGCCATTCAACGTGGCAATGCTGCCAGCCTTCTGGGCACTATTCCTGTTGACAGCGATGTGGACGAATTTTTTGACGCCCTTTAATACTTTTCTTCTTTTATCTGTACATATTTTTGTATTATTAATTTAATATTGTGATGATAAAGGACGTGTTTTGGAAAAGATTTTCGTCAAATGGAAATTGCTAATCCCAATTTCTAAAGGGTGCTGATGACAGACTGATTTTAGTTTTTCCAACATCATGCGCTATGATCGCCACAGGAAATTTCGACATTAAATTTTATGTAGGTACTTACAATGCGGCAGTGCGTTCCACAAAGGATTACGGAGCCCAGCTACCCGGTAAAAGATACGTTGACGCCACTTCCACACGGAAGGATTTAGTTTAAAAAAGGGTGCACTCGTAAAAGTACGTACCTTTATCCGGAGGTTAGAGTATCCAGGATCTCCTACATGATGGGGGATCACTTACCACATATCAAACGGGAACTTCCGATCAGCGTCGTCAAATAAAGGCTTCAGTGCCCACATGCCGCAGGTTATTTGAGAGCTCACCATGAAAGCGAGCAGCAGTCGCTTGATTCGAGCGGCCTGCAATTTTAAAATACTAATGGGAAAACCTTCTCCTACCTTCCTTGAGAAAATATCAAAAGTGGTACCGGAGTACACAAATTGAGGAGCATCTTAGCAGTCAACTTCACAGTTTTACACGGCATGCTCTCTCTTAGGTTTATTACCAACAGCAGTTGACAGCAATCTATTATAGCAGCAGTTGACTGCTACTATAATGGATTTGCTCTGATGTCTAGGTATAACTCACAGCCCAAATCTAAAATGTGTGTACTCCGGCAATTCATCTCCGTAACCTACTTTTCATGCGCAAAATTGTTTGGCCTGAAAATCTCTGAATCCATAAGCCTTAACAGCTCTTTCAACATTCCCATATTCATTTGAAAAACAGTCACTTTCAAGCAAAGACAGGCTTGAGTGAACAGCAAGTAAGATGCTTGCGAAACAGCATCCAAGTCTCCCCACACATGGATTATGTAAATCGTTTGGAAAATCAAGAACAAATACTGCAGGGTCACCATAAAAGCCCTGTAGCCAGTATGAAAAACAGATCCATTTTCTACCGGCACCCAAACTCCTAAATATTTCATTACAAACTTTGCTCTGTTGAGAAAAAGGTCTTCTGACGAAATCATTGTGACTAATTCGACAATGGAAATACGTCAATCTTTCCTGAATTAAATGCCCTGTATGAAATATCATGTTCTATGTTTGGCCACTTAGTGAAACGACTTAAGTACTTAATTATGGTAGATAACCGGTTAGTAGCGAACTAATTTATGTTGTATCAATATGGTAGGACGATAATTGGCACGTTTCGCATGTTGTTTATACAAGCTGATGCCTGGTGCCGTGGCTGAGAGTGAGTATTAAAAATAACTCCTCTACGAAAAAGGAACTGGTCCCGGAAGAGTAGGAACTCGCTGATGAGAGTTTGACCAGTGAAATATCAATGAGTTGTGTCTATTTTTACCCGACTGAGGAGGGTAACGTGTTTTTTAATAAAACCCAAACTCCCTGACACCCATTTTATCCTTACTATCATTCTACTAAGTCAGCTTCTGTGGGCTGTACGACGACGTGACAAAGTGATCAAACAAACACAACCTGTAGAATTTTGTTACTACATTTTCCAATAAGGCTCCATTTATCTAGTTATTGGTTAATGTGCCTAATAAGGACAAAATGATAGTGTAACATCTGACTTGAATCCTTTGTTTGTATTGCGTCTAATGGCCCAATTACAGTGAATTAAAATAAGGGGCTCACTAACATAAGACTGCGGTTCTGCTCGCTCCTAAGAAATTTTAAATAATATCTATACTAATATTAGAAAGACGTAAAATTTGTTTGTAGGTTTGTGTGTAGGAGGTAATTTTCGGAATTTCTGAACCGATTTAAAAACTTTTTCACTGGTTTAAAGCTACATTATTCGTGGGTGCTATAATATGCTATAAATTAGATTTATATCATGCTTATTAGCCGAGATATCACAGTTTTTGCGGACGAAGTCGCGAACGCTTTCGTGACGTGCGCTGCCTAGTACAAGTTACACAAAAATAATGTATTAGGGAATTATTTCTCTTAAAAAGTTCTAAAAAACAAATCCGCGATAGCATATGTCTATCTTTGAAGGTTGACGCACAATAAACATTTTTATGATTTTAAAATTTGGTCAAAAATAATAATTTATTTGCGAAAGTATTTTTACCGACATAGTATTAATCCTTATCAAAATAAATATGTTAGTCATCTTTAGCGTTTAATTGTGACTAAAATTGCCCTTTGCAACATTAAATTTAGATGAATATCTTAGGATATATCACAGAATGCAAATAACTCGCACAACAAATTAATATCTTAACGACGACGAGGAGGTTTCATTAGAAGATAACTCTCAATGGGAAAATGAGCTTTCTGAAGCTACCAATCAACAACATATTATGTTACTATATAACATAACATTTCGCCTGTTTTCCCCAGAAGGGTTAGGCAGAGGTGTAACATTAATAGTACACCCACATTTTGCCAGTAATGTCTAAGTCCCATGTAATAGGGGACGAGCCTATTACCATCAACCAGATCCAAGCTCTTGACTTTGACTAAACGAGGTCAATGCATCTTTGAATTGATAACAAAATTGGTACTTCAAACTATTACGAAAATTCCTGCCGAGCAAGACAATATACAATTTGCTAATGAATTACTTTGAATAGGGACTGGCGAATCACGAGCAAGGGTCATCATCAGTGATCGGAATAGGTAGAGCTAATGTACCTAAAGTTCAAGGAACAGAAACGAAAAGTGGGGACTTCCTTACGATTAAAAATTTTTTTCCGATTTTTTTTTTCTGAAACTCGGAAATGTCTCGGAATCAGTTACTACTAACTTATCGCCTAGTTAAGTAAGATACATGCAACGACATCTATTGATTCAAACTGGTGCTAATGAATAAACATGAAGTGCTCACAAGTTAACTTTAAATCGACTTATCGGGTTTTTGAAAAAGTTATGATAGTAAAAGGTATTTTAGATGGCGCTGCTTTGAAAATCTTCATAGCCTATATTGCTTGTTCGATCGCTTTCCATGCATTAAATTTTGGCAGTTTAACTTCGTGCTCGATAGATGGCGTTATTCATTTGACGCCAATTTCTGAATCGCGGTGTTAAGATTTTCCGTGAAAGAATGACCCTCGCCGCGCGCCGGATAAACTGCATCGATGTCGGTTGTTAGGTGTCTTTCGATTTGTGTTGCACAAGTATTTGATTTCATATTTGGTATACATACTTATATATATTGGTATCTATATATATTGGTCCAAAACTGTGGTCTAAAAAAGTTAAATAGTTGTTGTAAAAGTATTTGGTTTCATATCTGTGCTAATATTATAAAGCTGAAGAGTTTGTTTGTTTGGTTGAACGCGCTAATCTCAGGAACTACTGGTTCGAATTGAAACATTATTTTAGTGTTGGAAAGCTCATTTATCGAGGAAGGCTATATAGCATCACGCTGCGACCAATAGGAGCGGAGCATTAATCAAAAATGTAACGCAGACGAAGTAGCGCGGGTCAGCTAGTTAATTAAATAAAATAGTTACAAGATTAATTGTTTTTTGCAATTGGTCAAGTCAAAAATGATTAAATTAAAAATTATATTAATTATATATTATTTTTAATAATTTAACATAAATTCCGTAGAACGAAGCTGACTGTACCTACTGTTATAATTTATACTGTGACTCAAAATTTTTGCACAGCGGGGTCAGCAAGTTCATTTGAAATGCGCGTTCGCGCGACTTGCTCCGCGTGGAGGTAAGTAACGCAAAATGCCTACTGCGCTCGACTATCGTGGCCTTAAGAGTCTATAGAAGCTCAGCTCAAATTCTAATTTGGCCCCCACTTCCCCGCGCCACCTCACTATTTTGTCGCGATCGGCGCGATCGCACACAGCTCGCGGTGACGCGGGCATACGAAGTCGAAGCGATTTTGTTAGAGTAAACTACACTATTATCGGACGAGTACTAAGTACTTAATAAATTAACTTGTCAATGAACATAAAATTGTATCGCAAATTTAGTTTCAATGTACCTACTAACGTCAAAATGGAATCACTTACCATGTGTTAGTACAAGTATTTTACTATATTTGTCTTTAAAATCATGAAAAACAACAAATCGTAAAATATTTCTTGCTCTTACTATGTTATTTTTGTTTTCAAATATCACAGCGACTGTACTATTTTTGCAACAAATACATTGCCCCTTAACCACTACCTAAGTTTGCCGCTAAGTGACTGGACAAGCAATGTAAACATCACAAAACGATACTTTATTAAGTGGACGCATCGCGGCGGTGGCGTCTTGCGGCAAGTTAGTGATGTGCTTGTGCAGATCGACTAACGTAGGCTATCGATCGATCGATAGGATTAGATCTCTTTGATAATATTACGTTTTAACAATTTGAGCAGTTCCCATTGAATAATGACATAAATTATTTCTTATCAAATCTGTCATGGAAAAATATATGAATTTAAGAGTACACTATTTGACAAAAAGTGCCACCCCAGTAATATCAAAGCGGCAAGTGCTGCACAAATACTTCCACTTTACAGGTCAGTGAGTAAACACCATAGCAGGGTTCAACAATACCTACTGTTTCAATTTCAATACACTATGACAGCTTAAACCAACGTAACCGGATTTTTGATTGTTTTAATTTACTTAATAATATTTTTTTTAGCTACATATTGTTTATTTTTATTATAATATTTTCTGGACATGCAGTTTATTATTTATTTTATTTTGAGGACCTTATTTTTTTTTGTACAATAATAAACGTAAGATTCGATAAATTTCCGATTTAGTCAATCACTAGCGTATATGTAAAATAAATTGCTTTTGCACAGCACAACGATAGCAACCGATGTTTTTGTGTGGGTAAGTTGTACGGTGCATGGTATAATACACGCTGTGATTGTTGGGATAAGGTTTATAATTGATCGTGTAGTACGTTCTGTTTTAAGAAATGCGGATGTGTGCTACTACATATGAAGCTATACTTTTCCAGTATAAGCTGACCTCTCATTGTACGGAATGCCTATACAATGTGAGGTCAGCTTATACTGGAAATGTATAGTTTGATAATTATGTAGCCGTGGGTACGAATAACAGATCAGTTACATTTTTAGGTAGGTAGAAGATACTGACGAATTTACCGGAACATCATCTTTATCACCATCGTTTTCAGTACTATGTAATCGACGTCTTCTAGAAAGATACATTATAATTATTTAGCTAAACTACCAAGGTACGTCAGTAAGTTCATACATTTTATGTATGTGGTAGGTAGCACTACAGTCGGATAAGTAAGTTACAGATTTGTTTCTTGTAGTTAGATAGGTAGGTACTTACCGAACATACCTATATTTTTATTAGGTATTTCTAAGCGCTTGGCTGCTGCACTGCGGGTCGCGGGTTCAATTCCCGCACGGAACAAATATTTTTATAGCCTAACGATAGTTGTGAAGATTTGTGTTTATAATCGCACCGTCTCCGATTCAGGAGAAATCCTGGAGTGGGACATTATAAAAAACAATTACTAAGTACTTACTGTAGATACCTATATTTTGTTGTAATATACATATATTGTCAAAACAAAAACAAAACTATATACTTAGGTAATTTTTATTTTTTATAAAAGTTGCCCCACACTGGATTTCTCCTGAATCGTGGACGATGCATTTGTGATTGAAACTTACAAACACAAATCTTCACATGCAGAAACACCTGCGACTCGTAGCGCAGCAGCCAATCGCTTAGCCACTGCACCAAACGTGTCGTATGCTGTCTACCTATATGTTTGTATATAAATAGTAGATAGGTAAATAGATACTTATTTCATTAAGTTTATCATATGTTTGCCTGCTTCTTTACGCCAACCGTTATTTCCCATTGCGCCACACTATAAACCTAAGTACATAAATTTTTATTTTGTAACGTCGTCTTGTTGCGTAATGTGTGTTCTGAGCGCAAGCGACACAGCTCTCCCGTTCGAAAGCCGAAGCGAGAGTGAGCGCGGGTGGCGGGCGGCAGAGAACCAACTTCAAGACGCCGATAGTTTAGGTATTTTCTTTTTAAGGTGAAAATAATAGGAATTAAAAAAAATAAAAAAACATAAGACCTGCTTTATAGGTAGTTCAGTTAGTATGCCAAGTTTCATGATCTAATTTTAAGTATTTTTTGAATACCAGCGGTTTATCGTTCGGTTTGGAGGTAACTTTGGATTTTTTTTCTATCGAGAAAATTTTATGGAATCGTGTTTTCGTCAAACATAGGACCTAGCATTAATCCTCAACTTTACCGTATATTTATTTCAAAATTAATGCTGCAGTATTTTCGGCATAACGGAGGATCATGCTAAGCCATCTGAGCTACCATAGGCCCTTAACGCCTAAGCCGTGTGACTGACACTGGCTTGGCCACCATCAGGGATTTTAATTTTGATAACACAAATAATTTGTCGGTAATTAGTCGAAATTTGTCGCCCAATATCAGAATTTGTCGGTCACTGGTTCAAAAGTTATAAGGGTTTATAGGTGGCCGATCTGTAGAGACTCTCCCCAGCTTGGCCACATTTATATCTCAAAAACTAGGGCATCTAGCGTAGATCTGTTTTCTCCCAGATTTAGTCGGCAATTTGTCGGAATTTCTCGCCAAGCCACAGATTTAGTTGGTCACTGGTTCAAAAGTTATAAGGGTGTATTGGTGGCCGATCTGTAGAGACTCTCCCCAGCTTGGCCACATTTATACCTCAAAAACTAGGGCACCTAGCGAAGATCTGTTTTCTCCCAGATTTAGTCGGCAATTTTTTCGGAATTTGTCGCTAAGCCACAGATTTAGTCGGTGTATAATTAAAAACATATTAAAGAATTAAATTTCTCCATACATTGGTACATTCAAGTACAAAATATTTGAAGTAGTTTCCAGACAGTATCTATGATGTCATATGGTGGAATTTTTGTTTCGAAATATATAAATATAAAGTTATGCTATAATTTGAACCCCCCATAAAAAACTGTATTCATTACCTATAAAAAGATCTACAATAAATATATATGTAATATTTATCGAACAAAATGTGCACTTAGTCGCTGGCAGATAAATCGCACCGCTCCGTTTCATTTATGGTTAGCGATGCTTTTTTTTTTTTGTGTATGGCATCTCGCAGTTCAACCTAGGAGGTTGTCGTCTGCTCAACCGGTCTATCCTGTGGATGCCTTGAATTTAAGGCCTCCAGCCAGGGCAAAAAACTTACAAACTAAGCGACTACACGCTAAGGGCACCCCCTGTGGGGCTCGGACCTCGGCTTAGGGCGTCGCATGTCGCATGGCGCGTTCATTCTGCTGCTTGCATATTAGTAATCTTTGGACTGACCCCGGTGAGTGAGAGTGACTGATTCGACCAATCGAAAACTAACAGTCGATTCCGCTAACTCGAAACAATCGAAAAACATCTCGATTGTTTTGTAGAACGGCGAGTCGATGGTTTATTTTAACGACTCCGATTCTTTCGATTGTTCAAACATTTCGGAATCGCCAGTTTACAGTGGAACTCATTATAAATAGTTAGGAACTCAAGTAATAACGGTTTTTTTTTAAAATTAGATATGATAAGATAAAAAAAAGATGCAAATTATTACAAACTTTTTTTGTTGTCCTACTTCATTATCAATATGTAATAAATTACCGAATATTCCGATTGAATAAAGTTTATATAGCTTAGCATTATAGGTAATAGCGTCGTATCGGGTCGCGGTCGTGTCGGTGACGAAATGAAGAATTTCGATGATGTGTTGTCGAGTAGGTATCGATCGGCATCAGCGTTGGTTTCAGCCAGGGTCGTACAATGAAGAAACACCCATTGTTATTTTTATTGAGAGATAATATTATATACTTAATAGGTATCTAGGTACCTACCTACATCTTTGATTATATAGGTATTTTTAAAATTTTACTGGGAGTAGGTACAATAATTTTAAAGTAATATTTTTTTATATTTCAACAACAGAAATTTTATTATTCTAAAGTAAGAGCCTAACTTTATAATTTGTTAACACAGTTGCATGCGACTGTACATCTTGACACCAATAATTCACCAAATAGACCAAGAGCAAGATTTAATGTTTTCAAAGAAGTTTAAGACACTCTAACCTAGTAATTTAAAACATAACAACATGTATCTAATGGAGAATTTATCTCTTCCTGACATTTCTAAGGACTTAAGACCGATAAACTAGAAGTATTTTTTCTCTCGCCAACTTTCTTAAACTCTTCGATCTAGCTCTTGGACTATACCTTAATTAAATTAACTCATTATATCTTCTAAACTAAGACCCGACTAAATCTGTGGCTTCGCGACAAATTCCGACAAATTGCCGACTAAATCTGGGAGAAAACAGATCTTCGCTAGGTGCCCTAGTTTTTGAGATATAAATGTGGCCAAGCTGGGGAGAGTCTCTACAGATCGGCCACCTATAAACCGGTTCCCTATCCATTTGCATAAAATTTTAAGACCTAATATAACTTAGCATAATTTTGTTTGGCATAATTATATTTTCGCATAATATAATTACGCATAACAGCTTACGCATAATTTTTTTAAACATAATTTCTCTAACCATAATAATGATTAAGCATAATATTCTAAAGCATAAATTTATTAAGCATAAAGTTCTAAAGCATAACTTTTTTAAGCATAAATTTATTTACGCATAATGATATTAAAACATATTTTTATAGGTATAACTGTAGGAAGCATGAAGCAAGCAAGCATACAGCATGCAAGCAAGCATACAGCATGCAAGCAAGCATGCAGCAAACAAGCAAGCATGCAGCATGCAAGCAAGCATGCAGCAAACAAGCAAGCATGCAGCATGCAAGCAAGCATGCAGCATGCAAGCAAGCATGCAGCATTCAAGCGAGCATGCAACATGCAGCAGGCAGGGTTTCTGTCACGGCTCCGGCGCTGCGGGCCTCCGGCGGTCCCGGCTCACCCCTACGCGCCTACGCGATTTTAAATTACACTCTAGGGGTATGACAAACACGACTACGTGGAGTCGGTTTTGCAGCAATTCGGTTCTGCCACTAACTTTTGTTGCACAGCATATGAAATTTTTAACCAACAATATTATTTAATTGTTACAGAAACTATAGCAAATTGGTTTGATCAGAATTATGTATGGGACAAGTTCACCACCACCATTTCCACCCAAAGTCTGGAGTACGTATCTACTAGAAAAGGAAAATATACCTAGGACACAAAATCATGCAGAGGCATGGCACAATAGATTTGCTCATTTTGTGGGAAAACACCATCCTGGATTTTATTTTTTGGCAAAAAAGATTGTTCAAGAAATAAAACATCAAACCATTGAAATAGATAAACTGGATGTCGGAACATCACTTATACCAAAAAAAAAAGAAAAATACACGGACAAAACCAAAAGAATTGAAAAAATTATTAGTAAAAAAGATGAGTATACTTCTAAACTAGCATATTTACAAGCAATTGCTAAAAATATACACCTAAAATAAATAATTATACATAATTAAGGACCACTGTTTCAATCAGTTAACTTCTATCTGAGGAATAACCGCCATATTTATTTCTCATAATACAAGTTTGACATTTTTTTATACAAAAACTGTCAAAACATCTAATATATTCTTCAGATAAAATTTATCGCGCGATTGAAAAATCGTTTAAGTTACATAATGTTATTTATAATTAATCATTTGCATGAAAATTGTTTTTGTTATTTATATTAATTGTATGCCTAAATATTATTATGCTAATAGTCATTAGGCCTACTAACGTTATGCGAATCAAATTTATGCCAAAACAAATTAGTCTTTAAGATGATTATGCCAACATAAAATGTATGCCTAAAAAAATTATGCCGAAGTATTATTATGCCAAAACAAATTGTGCCAAAATCGTTATGCCGAAGTATATTAGGACAAAGAACATTATGCGAAAAGAAGGTATCCCCTATAAACCCTTATAACTTTTGAACCAGAGACCGACTAAATCTGTGGCTTGGCGGCAAATTTCGAAAAATTGCCGATTAAATCTGGGAGAAAACAGATCTACGCTAGATGCCCTAGTTTTTGAGATATAAATGTGGCCAAGCTGGGGAGAGTCTCCACAGATCGGCCACCTATAAACCCTTATAACTTTTGAACCAGTGACCGACACATTCTGATATTGGGCGACAAATTTCGACTAATTACCGACAAATTATTTGTGTTATCAAAATTAAAATCCCTGATGGTGGCCAAGCCAGTGTCAGTCACACGCCTAAGCCTCCTGTTATTTTCATTTTATCATATAGTCTTAGGTTAAGTCTTAATTTGGTATTTTTTTGCAAATATTTATTTTTTATTGTGTTTGTGTATAGTTTTTAAATTATGTAATAATTGTAATTCTAATCAATAATTTTTTCACTTAGAAACTAATTATTAAAGGAATGTATTTAACGCAGCGACAAATTAATGTGAATTATGAATTAAAAAATAATTAAAGCCGGTAGCAAACATAGTAGGTTGGCAGTACAACGTAAGTAGAAAGTAGCAGCTTAATAATCAGTTGTTAGCTTTGTTTTAATTTAAACGGGCATCGAGTTTTGGTTTTGGTAACTGAATTTATTGGACGCGACAACGGAGCCCCGCTGCGCAGGAGTTGTTTTTTCGTCTGCAGGGTTTAAAGGAACCTTAAGTATCCGTGTCGGGGTTCCCTAAGCTTCCTGTGCTCTATGTTCTGCTGCTTGGCTAGGCAAGAAAATTTTAGCAACTCCACTTCACGCCACAGCAATATTTAATCGCTGCCAAGTTATTATTTTAGTTGCAAATATTTAGTATCACTTAAAATTGGAAAACTAATAGGCATTATTAAATCCTGACAATTAAAATAAATATTAAAGCTTCTAAAGTGTTTAAACGGACCCCTTTTTACCATCTAGTTATGTAACACTGCGCTAAAACTATTAGACATTTTTTTTGGCATGAAAAGTCATAGTTGACGGTAGCGCTCAAATTTTCACACATTGTGCTGATGGATGCATTCTAATAGTGCACGGGTCATGGAGGTATTTAAAGTTATAACATTTATAACTAGTTAAAAAAAAAATGGAACTTTGACCTTAAATCTCGGTACTAAAAGGTTCCCAGATATGGTCCAAAAGAAAACAAAATTGCAATGACGGGAAGAACAAATGCTTCATGGTTTCGTTAAGGGTGTTGTTGTTACACCCGTTATTTATGTGTAATACTTACTTAAAAAAATTACAAATATCCGTGTGCCCCAGACTTTTTTGAGCAGTTTTTATTTACTGACCAGATCGCCAAATTTGAGGCTTTTTTTAACCGACTTCTTTTAATTTCTTCATACCTCTTGGGTTTCAACAAAAAAAAATCCCATGAACATCCGACCACTATAAACTTCGTTCCACTTTTTTGTCTTACAGCACTTTGCTACAAATTATTTAAGAAATTCATGGAGTCAAGATTTGTGTACTTACTCAAAATAGTAACCGAATCAATATTGAACCTCGATGAACACCCCTAATCATCTCTGAAACGGCGTTTATTCTCTGGCATTAACGCCACGCACGCCGTTTACCGACTTGATCATTAACCTGCATCTTTCAGGTATGATGTTTCTAGATTAAAGAGTTCTTGGCGTTTATCCATAATGCTCCAGGTTCAGCCGAAGTGACTTTGTTTACGCAATCGAACGCCTTTAAGAGGTTGCATAGAACGAACCTTTTCATCATTCCAACAAGCGATAATTAAACACAGCAATGCTTATACGTTTTTATTGTCCATCTATTTACATCGTCACAATTATAAAAGGATTCACTTAAACAAATTATTATGACTTGTCAACTAGCCACCTAGCGTTACCCTACGAACTTAACATTCACTTTATTAGACACCTTATTACATAAATAATTTATTTACTATATTCTTCTGACTAACTATGTAGAAATGTAAAATTACTCAAAAATATTCCATCACAGATGGAGTTTGTGACATTTTAAAATATTTATTTACATTAAACTGTTAATTTCAAGTAATATTAACTATCTACATTAAATCTATTGGTATGATTGCGTGTTACGAACATGCGCACAGCTGACCGCTGTGTTGTGGTTCAACGTTCAAGAAATAATATCTATTTCAGCTATGGCACATGAAACAATAACAATATTACGCCAGAGCTTGCGACCGACGCTACGCAGGAAGGAGGTAACAACAACTAGTTTCTTCTCGCTAAAACACTAACGCCTGAAGACATACTAATTTTAGAGGGGTATTGTCACGCGTAAGTCTAATAGAAAATAATTAATACAATATTGCAACTACAAAATACTTTTAAAGCAGTACTCGGGGGAAAGTGATGAATATACTTATCTAACACAGATTAGTATCGGTCGCGTCTGGCTACTACACTATGTAAGATCTTGGTGAAGCTGATGTCTACTTCTTCCTATAGGGCTGGTCTGCTTGAAGCTCCGCCTCCTGGGGGTCAAGCTGACCGGCCTCCACACACGACTTGCAACAGAACCTGGGGATAACACAAAGTGGTTATTAGGGACCTGAGACAAAAATCCAATAACAGATTGACAAACCTTACATAAAGATACCTACACTTAAATATCTTTATGTACGATTTTACAAATAAATAAACAAAGCACATTACGGCAATGAACAACTAGGTAAAACGAGGGAATAGTCGATAAGAACAATTAAACACTATTATTAATCTTGTTTAGCAAATGATATCGATTGACCTTATTGATCGATTAACCTTAGTTAACGTTTATGTACTTACTTCGAGTAATACGAGTGTCTACAGAACTTGCTGCGCACGATCAGATTGCAGTTAGCGAAGAATGGATTATCTGTGCACTTAGCAGGTACCACGAGCTCTGCAAATATAAAAATTACGATGAAACATCCATCTTGAATATGCATAATAAAACGCCTGAGCAAATAGGTTCGTGCTTTCTTTGTTGTCAATGCTTGAAAAGACGAGGCGTATAGCGATGGTTAAGCAATTTTCAGGAGAATTTAAAGTTTTTGGGAACCCTTGTTATTTACGTTTGTTGTTTAATGTGCAATTTACAACTAACGATGAGGTAAGTACCAATTTGCGAGTAGAAGACGTAGCCATTCATTATTTATCAGTACGATGGTGGTCGCTACACTATTTGCCAATAAAAGTACTGCCAAGAATGGTTATAAGCTTGTCATCGTCAAGATAAGAATAAGATGATGCTCACAAAGAATGGTGATTCACTCAGTTGATAGACTTCCTGCTAGACATAGGCCTCTCCTAAACATCGCTACGACTATCCTGCATTTCTTACATTCCGAAATTCTTCAGCAGGTCATTGCTCCACTTTGTGGTTGATTTACTCAAGCTGTGCATCGGGTACTTTCTCAAGAATTTTTACGTCCACAGTAACTTTGAATATAGAAGAATACTTACGTTGCACGTTGATCTCCGCAGTGTCAGACTGCGAACTGTACTGGTTGCTGGCGTGGCACGCGTACAGCCCGCTGTCGGCGACCGACACCCGCGCCACCGTCAGGCGGGACACGATGGTGCTACCTGATGGTGTCGACAAGTTATGGATTAGAAATAGACAAAAACACATGAGAAGTTACAATATTATAAGTAGAATAATGTAACAGTGCGGTACCTAATTTAATTACAATTTTAATTATTTGGAACTGAAGAGTTTACTTAGCAACAAAAAAAATAACACATATATGTATCTAATCTATCGATGCGATTCATGACTGTGATTCATACCGTGCCGTAGTACCGTAGTGCCGTGTTGTACTGAATTTATAATTCCAAAGTTTTAAAAATATGTAATTTTTCCAAGACTGACTCTAGTTTGTTAGACTCAATCGCAACTCAGCCTGTCGCTGTCCATTGTCGGACAGGAGCCTTTCCCAAGATCAAACAACCCAACACCAAATTAACGTTTGGGGTTTCCACATCGGCTCCTCATCTAGCCGGGGGGACCGCACTCTCTCTCTACTTGACGACTTTTCTGCTCCAACAGATATCGGTCTTTAAACTCGATCGTTACTTCAGCTTGCCCCGCTCCGCAAAAGACGAATCTTATCCAACAAAAAATTTCGTGAGGGAGCGTAAACTTACCAGTGATAGTGATCCTGCCGTCCACCTGTATGGTGGCGCCGTCTTTGGTCCAGTGCACGTCAGGCTCGGGGAAGCCGTCCACGTCGCACGTCAGGCGCAGGTCGGCGCCGATGTTCAGCGTCGAGAATGGCGTCGACACATGAGTGCTCACTGGTACTGTACGTAGAAAATATGAGTTAGAGGGCAATTTTGTTCAGACGTCAGGCGAAATATAAAAAAGCCAATTATGCTATTGTGCTAAAAAATAACTCGTGTATCTAAATTGAAATGACCAAGTAACAGCTATTTTGAGACTTAACAATGATCAGAAACATCGACCTTGCTTTATGTACAGCTTAGACACGGAATTGAAACATTCAACGATACAATCTCGAAAATACTTCACCCAGAATGAAGAACTTAGAATGCCGCAAACATCATCACCAACATACGACATGTAATAATCATACGATATGTAATAGTGGTACCTTATACTCTACATACTTACAAAGGCTACCGCATTGTTTATACATTGTTGTTAATAAATATCACTGTTGAATAATGACAAGATAAAACAAAGAGTTCCTTTGGTGAGAAAAAAACGCCAAATCGTTTATAGCATTATACTGTACCTTCACTATACTATACACACCAGTTTCTTACGTGCGTCAGTGGAATAGGAGTTGCTCCCAATAAGTCTATAAATAAGGTCTATATTTGTATTTATTACGGTGGGCCGTAACAAGAACAATCCGACATCACTAGAAGAACACATGCTAGCTAAATACACAAACATGCTTCATGCACAGATAAGCCATCCCGTACTATTAGTGGAAGTGGACGATTGTTGATCTTACGTCAATTGCAACCTGTGAAATCTATGTTAAATACATAGATTTCAAGAAATAAATTCAGATTTCTAAGTATGTGAAAACGAAAAAGAGAGTATATAATAATCGGAGAGTGTACTCTCCAATATCCTTCTTATAATTTGTGTAAAATTATTATCATAAGACAGACAATCGGCCAGAAAGGTTCATTGATACAGTTGACAGTTCCTAATCTTACCGGTGAACAACGGTCTGGGCGCTTCGGTAGTACTCGTAGTAGTGGTGGTGGTCGTCTCCACGGTGGTGGGCGGTTGTGTCCTGGGTCTGGGTGGCAACGTGTTTCGTGGTACTAACAACTCGTTTTCAATGAAGAGCCCTTCAGGCTGATACGCTCGCACGAAGACCACCCACGACGCCGCCTTGCCTTCTCCGTTATATGCTTGACATGTGTACTGTCCAAGAGTTTCGATAGCCAGGCTTCTGATGAGGAGGATGTTTCCTCTCGCAAAGTACACTGCGTCGTTGTATGGCACCATGGCTCCCCCGTATCCGCGGTACCAGAACACGGAGGGTGGCGGGTACCCGTACGCTAGGCAGCGCACTTCGAGCGGACTGCCCAGCTCGCCAGTCACCACGGCGTTCTCATCTCCAGCAATTCCGACAGGCATCCTCACAGGATCTACCAGTCCCCGATTGTTAGCGGACCAATGTAAGAGTTCGTGAATGCATCATCTCCTTAGTATTTAGTGAGTGAAGTTACATTCATAAACTCTATGTTAATTTCGACTACAAAGCGTAAAATTATTGAAATGGGAGGACATAACAAATGAAGTTAGGAGATGTTTTGTGTGCTTCTAAAGTACTGGCTACTGTAAACTTTATCCTCATAACTGGCAATTACAGACATTTTCAATGATCCAGCAAACGAACAATAATTTTATGAATCGGACCATATCGCCTAACTTCAGAAACACTCAAAACAATGTATCAATTGTGACAACCAGCAGCAGATATTGTGTTTAGTGTGTCGTTCACCTTCGTAGGCGCGTGCGCACGCTAGCAGCGCGGCGAGCGAGAGGAGATAGACGCGCGACATGTTGACCGAGCGTAATGAGCCACTGATGCAAAGTAACACTAACTTCAACTGCGCGAGTATACGGCCAACACGAGCAATGGACAGACTCCTACTGATGGCGTTAATGTGTTGATAAAAGTCTGTTGACTGCGAAAGATTGCAGCGTGTGCGCACGTTAGTAAACTGGGATAACTATGTTATTTATAAATTATCCCTAAATAATACATACTTATAATAATTTGCATATGAAAAGCATTAGTAGGCAAATTTTCAGAAGTTTCAGAACGTTTCAATTGTTAATTGAAGTATTTGCTGCACTTTTTATTAATCTCACCAATTCATAAGATTGTTTTCCTTTAATGGGAAAGATCGTTAAAAGCTAATTGTAGATGGCGTGACCATAGCTAGGTCTTAATTTGACCAATGAGGTCAAACTATCACATAATATTAATGACATTACCAGATTTTCAACCAATGACGATGCTTGGAATCAGCTATGCTAGAGCCATTAGTTTCAGAATTGCCATCCCCATTGAAACGTAAATGAAAGAACATGTTAAAATAATGTTGATGGTGTGCACCATTTTGTTTATCCAGTATAATAGTAGGTATGCGCATAAATGTAAAATGACATTTTTGTTTTTACACGCTTGCATTATCTACTTGTAACAAACAATGTAATCAAATCTTGGCAGGCAATTTAAATCTTCTAACTGTCGTATAGAAATAAAACTTTGTATAATATGTAATTTAGATGACAATACTAAAATTTTGAGCTGATCTGATCATGGAGCCAAGAGGTGGACAGTGGAACTCATTAGTGGCTACTAGTAAACCCCTCGAGTTTGGGGTGATATGATTCGTTTTAATCAGTTCAATATATGTATTTCACTCGGTGTTGAGGGTTTGAAGATGGAGCCAGGAGGTGGACAGTACAACTCATCAATGTCTACTAGTAAACCCTTCGAGTTTCGGATTATTATGATTAGTTTTGACGAGTCCAATGGATTGCATTTGGTGCTGAGTGTCTGTTGGTGGAGCCAGGAGGTGAATCGTGGTGGTAACTCAAAATGTATCCTTTTTAGGTTGTTATAAAAGCGTGTTTTTTAACTGCATACAATCCATGATTTCTACCATGGTTTCTTTTTTTAGCCTGCCTTTACTTATGTTTTTGTTTTTTGTCTTATTCCATACATTCATATTCAGAGTAATATCTAAGTTATCTCTAACGAAAGGTCATCCTATTAATTTGTTTACGAGTGAGAGGGGTTACATACACAGACGCACTGATAACAGTGGGTCAAGAATAACGATCAGACAAGCAAGACTAAAACGTGATCCATGAATAACATTTAAATCCTGGTAAATTAGCGGCAAGTGCATTAAATAAGTAAGTAATAGAAACTGTGACTGAATATTCACGTGGAATAAAACATCATACGACTAACGTGGGAGAGTTTTCTGTACCTTCAAAGCAATTAATGGTATAATGTAAATATTTTTAGTTCATGTCAGCTCATTAATGTAGTTACCTACACTTCCGATGCGGATATCACACAGATAACCTCTACTAGATTCCGTATCATAAATATTTTGTTTGAAATCGAGTTCACCAAATGTAGCGGAAGGCACGCGGTGCGCGGGGAGTGACAAGTGCAATCCGATTGGCTATTTCAAGGTGACGTCACCGGCCGTAGCGATGGGACAATAACATTAAATGTAGATTCTGACGTCGATATTTTTTTTAAACGGAATGATATATTAATGTTCCCTTTTTTATGTTGTAAAGATCCTACTTCATTACAATATGTAATAAATTATCGAATATTCCTAATGAACAAAGTTTTAACTTTAACATTTTTACATGCCATTGGTTTAATTGACGGTTGAATTCGCACAAAACCTGATATTTTTTTCAGAATGAACCGTAAATTGTATGTATTTATATTTTTATTGAACAATTTTGTCCAAATAAACAAGAAAATATTGATAGCATCGAGATATTTTATTTATCGATAAGCAAGAACGTGTTGCTCATGACACTATTAGTTTTGTGGGAAAAAGACAACAATACAATAGTACCTAATGAGTGAAAGGGAAAGACATCAACGAGAGTCACTACCACAGCCACTATAAATTGAGCTCTTTCTAAAATGGTTGATTTTACAATTTTACATAACAAGTGAATATGATCCCATCTTTTTTTATAACTCAAGGTCCTGGATAATTTTCCTCACCATTTAACAGCGTAGGTAGTCGTTTTTTTTAAGTAAACCATAACAATTAAACTTTCATACATGTTGAATTCTCTAAATGGCTAGCGTCATCATGGGTCTAACTTCTGGTCGACACTGACGAGATAGATGCGCGCATCGAGTTATATTAGTGCTAACTCATAAATGTGCGGCGCACATAAGTTGCCTTCTATGCGGAATCTAGTGGTGGTTATCTGTGGGATATCAGAACTAACATGAATGAGCCATGACTTCCAAATGGGTAAGTAGTTTGAGATATTTAACACGGAACGAAAATGACCGAACGAAAAACCGGGTAGAAATACGAACTCCGGGTTACTACTGACAAAATACTTATACGCGTAACAGAAGAAACCTATAACGCTTTTCCCGACTTGGGAATCGATCTCAGAACGGCCAAGGCTCTATGCTCAGCAGTAACCAGCACCAGACCGACACGGCAGGTAATCCAATCATCATCTGCCTAGCCGTTTATCAACTATGTTGGGGTTGGCTTCCAGTCAAAACGAATGCAGCTGAATACCAGTATTTTACCATGGACCATGCTTCTCATCTGACCCCCATGATACGATATCCTTTGGTAAGACTGGTTGTCACACTTTCGGGCCACTACGACTACCTGTAACGACTATCAAAGATCTACAAATGACAGCCAGGACCAACAGTTTAACGTTTTTCCGAGGCACGGAGGAAACTCGATATGTAATGGGTGGTCACCCATCTACGAACCAACCTTGACAAGCGAGGCTTGGCCTGAAGATCGACCCGAGCGGCTGTTATTATTTAGCCACGATCTCCACACGGCAGGCTATAGAAATGATCATTTTTATTTTGTGTAATCAAAGTAGGTATTTTAATTGTAAAAACTGCGTTATGGCTGTCCACTAAGTCCCAAGCATTGTCAATAGGTAATAAACGCATGATATGTGTGTCAATGATCGTAATTAATACACGATACAAACGGAAACATTATATTTACAATTAACTATCGAGCAATACTCGTGTTGATAAACTGCGTTCACGATTTTGTTTCCAGACATGTAAACAAAATGTGATTTTGGTAAACAGCCACACATGGATATTTTTTGAATTTGCGCTTTAGCTTCAAATGTTTTGATTTTTCAATAGTAGGTCCCTAGTAGGTACTAAGTTGTTATTCTGAAATCAATTTAATTTACTCTAGAATTAAGTTGATATTTGTTAAAGTAGAAGTGATATAAATTGGAAACATGCAAATGAATAGTCTTTAAGTAAATGTTTCTATCTACCATCCTTATTGATTTGATTTACCTTATTAAATTTTAGACCAATCGATTGTTTGGCTGATGAGCGCCATAAGGGGTTTCAAACGCTTCATTGTTCATCCAATGACGTCATTGGGCTATTTTCAGTCGAAGTAAATTATGAACGTTTATTTCAACGTTTTTTTTTTCGTATGAAAGTGGAATGAGATTAAAATGAACATTCACTCGAGTGAAACATACGAGTATTTGCTTAACATAGATCCGTTACCGAATCCACATTGCCTGCAGTGATTTACATACCTACTCGCCTTGCATAATAATTACGAAGATGAACCAACACTCAAATTATTTATTTCTGATTAAGTGCAAAAATATAAAAAAAACATTGCCGCTTGTTCTCCAACTGTTCCCATTATTTAGTAAGGAAAGAGAAAAGTTAGTGTTAAAGACAGAAAGACCAGAAGGCAATCAGTTAATATTCTAAACTAATCAATCCAAAACCTCTAACTACTTAAAATCCCAAACTATCACAAATGTTTCCAAATGCAAAACGCAATGTTTTAAGAGTCGCAAGTTGCTGTGGTCTTATTTATACCATAATAATTGCGAGTAAAATCTTTTATCGTGTAAAACATTTACGGCCATAAAATATATGTGGTAATTTAGGGCTTAGAAATTAAAAAAGGGAAATTACGACGAATTCACACTACCCTAAATTAATATCTCTTTATTCTTAAACAAAAAGGAAAATATCGTTCTTGCAATCTAATTGTGACAGAAGTCCGCAGCAACTGACGCGCTCTACCAACCCATACCATCCCCCAAGCCTTCATCGTGTTCACCCCCACTCACCATTGACGACCAGGTGTATCTCCTGCGTGGCCACTCCGAGGCCATTGTCAGCCACGCAGATGTAGACGCCGGTGTCGTTGCGGTACAGAGAGACGATCTCCAGCGCGCCGTCAGACATCAACCTGTAGCGGCCCGCGTTACCGTCGACCTATTTCGTCAAAATTCATATTATGTAGACTTGCTTGAAAAAATTGAGCGCCTTCAATTTTCGCATCACATCTACACAAGCATAATAATAAATCTCAACCCTCGTGGTTAGTTTTCAGCATTTGGTACTTACGGTAAGTTCTCCGAACCTCCACGTGATCTTGGGCGGTGGGTTGCCGTGGAACAGACAGCGCAGTGTGGCTGAGCCACCTTCAGATGCCGCCACCTCCGGTTTTGGCTGCGGTAACGCCAATGGTGCTGCGGGCATATCTACAAACAACACGTGTACATTAGTTATGTTAGATCTGCCTTTTCTTGTTATCGTGGCGGTGGCAATCTTAATTGAGTCGGCCCAGAAGCCACGGCACAGACGCGCAGGACAGGGCAGCTTTATTCTTTCCCACTAAACCATTCGCCAGTAAAATGGCAGGACTCACTTAAAGAAAGATTCAGCCTTTACGGGCCGAGGATATTTCGCGCAAAAGGTGTACAACTGATGTGACGTGATTTTATGTTTCTCGACTGTAGTTCTATGAATATAGGAAACTGCAATCTTCTCAATATTTTTTGATACCATTGAGTACGTTGTGCTTTTGTGTATAATCGTTCTATTTTAGGGGTTTGGGAATAAGGACCAATATTTTTACATCATTTTGGTCCTTCGAGTCGCTCGCCTGTAACATATAGAAAGAAAATCTACAAAGGCTTTTTACAGTGGTTACGTTCAAACGTTCTTACTTGGTGCAACAGTAGTGGTTAGAAGTGGATGTGGGCTGGTCTGCTCGACCGGTACCAGGCACAGGTCGCTGCATCCTCGCCGGCAGCACTTGCCCACTCCTCGGCAGTCAGCATCGTCTCCACACTCGCGGCGGCATTTCACCTCGTTTGTTGTCGTCTCGTCCATGGGGCAGACACCAGCCTTCACAACTGGTGATCAAACGATTCGTTGAAGGAACTCCAAGTAACAGTGGCAGAGTACAGTGAATCAACAACTCGACAATTGGAACGATTGCCGAAGAAGTGTGCATTGTTTAGATATGCTCTGTTTTGCGGAAACAAAAAGGACTTACTAGTTCTGCATTCAGCGGTGTACTTGGGCTCCGGTTCGAGGCCGTCCACGTATTGATTAACCACGCAGCGCTCGCCTGCTCCGCAGGACTTCCTCTCACATGGATATTCTTTGCATTTGCATCTGTATGAACCAATCAATCATGTAAGTTGGTCGATATAGTTTTGATAGCAGAACAGACGACATGAACTTAAGCTGCATGAACTGGATGAAATCGAAAATTATAATAAAAAGAAGTTAAACTAACATGGAACGTGATTGATACACATAACTCTATTACCTTAATTATTTAAAATACATTTTATAAGTTACAGAAAACTTGATTGGTCAAAGATTTAACGAAGCTTCTAAAGTTTTTTATTCAGGGACATATATGATCGCAATACGTATGTCACAGTCCCATTGTATCCTTATACACATTGCTCATATCAGGGCCATGAACCTGAACAGACTCTTCGCATCATCGCCATTAGGTTGAGACAAAATCTTATGGAATGTGTCTACTTCAAGTCTGTTTTACCTCCAGACCCTTAACAGGAAATTTCTCTTAGACTCATACCGAACACAGTCCATCAATAAGTGGTATAAGTCTTCAACAACTCCACACGAAGCTTCTAAAGTTTATTGTTGAAGATGGAGAAGTGCGGTTACCTCTCGCAGCCGTCAGCGCCCACGATCCTCTCGACGCCGTAGTTGCACTTGAGTAGGTTGCACTCCTGCCGCAGCGGCTCGCAGTCGATCTCGACCTGCACGCACGAGCACTTCTCGCAGCCGTCGGGCAGGCGCGCGCGCTGCATGCCGTACTCGCAGCGCAGGCGCGAACAGTTCGCCACGTATTCATCGCAGTCGACGTATACTTCGTTCGTCTCTGTTAATGCAAAGAAAGAGTTATAAAAATATTGCAAAGAGTGAGAGAATTTAAAAATGGCATATGCCTTCTTCAACTTTTAGAATCGCTATATCTCAGGAATGGGATTATTAGTGTTAAGAAAAGGGTTTGAGAGTTTAGGTAATCGCTTGATCTAAAACTTTATCACACCAATTTTTTTGATAACAACCGTTTACAAGAACATGCAAACCTTGTAGTTTTGTCCTTTGACCTTGAATATATTTTCTTAGATGAAGGAGCGGTGAGGACTTTGGTATTTAATTTGTAATGGTCTACATATAACACCTGTACCAATTTACAGCTCCACACGAATTAATACAATTTTCATGTATATTTTTACCGAACTCGTTGCCCCATGTAAAATACTGGTGTTCAGCTGCATCCGGCTAAACTAGTAGCCGACCCCAAAATAGTTGGGAACAGTTTAGGCAGAATATAATGATTTAGAAATTGTATGTTCAAATTTATTGATCTGTATAATAAATTACCGGCAACACATCTGGCGGAGTAAACTGGTTCTTGGGTGGCACGGTTCCTCACAGCGAAGGCCTCGCATCGCTCGTTTGGCGGGCAGTTAGCTCTGACGCAAGGGTCTTCTCTACATATACATCTGAATGGGAGATATAATATTGGGTTGCAAAGTTATTGATTATGCCTAATATAAAAATGGTGTCTGACATGATCAGACACCTTGTTCCATGTACAGAAATAGTTTGTCTACATACCTCTGGCATCCGTTTTCAGTAAAACTGTCAACGCCATACTGACAGTCGAGAGCCTCGCACTGTTGACGGTACGGAGTGCAGTCTGGTGGCAGTACTGAGTTCTGATCTAAAATTTCAACATTTGAAACATAAACACATTTGTTTGTTTTAGTAGAGGATCTTCCTGCGTTCCCGATGCCTGTTTTTTTTTGGTTTTAAATCTGATCTGGATATAAAATCAAAAAAATGTTTTATGAATGGAAGTCATAATGCAGGCAACAATCGTGTAGGACAACGCATTTAACGAAAAAGAAAACATCCAGTAGGTACATATGCATTATACATTCACAGTGATTAAACGATCAAAAACGGTAGTCAACAACGAATAATCTCACGGATGAAGAATTACTATTCTCCTCAAGACAATCGTAGAATTCGTAGATATTATACGACATCCAAACTAAATTATAATAATTCAATTAGTTCACGTGAATACCTAGGTATAACACAAAACTTTAGAAGTGCTGGTGCAAGACAGACACGCAAGCGAGTGTGCAAGCAGTGTACACATAACATAACATAAGCGTTTGGCGTCCTAGGACTTCAAAACGAGCGAATTTTTCACTGACGGCCATGGCGTAGGTAGCGTTAGTTCCGCGCGCGGTAGACTTTGTCTCATAGATCCGATCTCCCAGTTTCTTGAAAGACCTACACTATTACTCAATAGTTGGCATGTCCGGTGGAAGCCAACCACCTACTGTTGTCAAAAAGAAGTTGACAGCGGGTTTTGCACAAAGCATGGAGATGTTTCGGCCGCTACTAGAGGCAACATTGTTGACTTTCTATACAAACCAAGCACCGTTTGCTCACACTAAGGCGTTAAATGCGGTCCATGGTAAAAGTTCTGTGCTCAATGAAATTTCAATGGCTTGATTTTTAATAATTCTGCCGTCTCTAGGCGCTGCCGACGCGCCGATTCCGTGATTTCCAAGTCAAGAGCAAGTTCTGTTTGCTGAAACAGTGGGAAAAGATCGAGACAAGTCGGCCGCGCACGGATTGAAGCGGATGTAAGTACCGTCGCCTCTCGTTCCCGACACTCTGCAGGTGTCGGCGCAGTCCGCGTAGGAGCGGAAGTTGTTGTCGTTGCCGCCGCAGCCGAGGTAGGCGAACACGACGCAGTCCCCGTGCGCCACGCTGTAGTGCCAGCGCGGCGCCGGCGCGGCGGCGCAGCTGTGCCCCGTGTGCACCTCCTGCAGGCACGCGCGCGCTGCCCCGCGGCACTAGCGTTATACACACCGCGGCACCGCGAGCCTCTACTACGCTACTAGCGAGGAAGCTTGTAGGCCATCGTTAAATGAAACTCATGCTTCGCATTAGTTTAGGATATTGTGAGTCGTTTTAGTAAGAATATATTTGAAATGAAAAATTAAAAGTATAAAGTTTTTGCCCAGAATTCAAGATCCCAAAACCAGGTAGAGAAATGCAGTATTGAGTTGCTATATCTGTGGTTGGTACTCACCAGGTCCGGTCTCCCCGCAGATGTTCATGCACTCTTCGACGCTGGAGAAGCGGTTGGGTCCGCCGTCACAGCCGCCGTACGCGTATGGCTGACAGCTGCCCGTCAGCGCGTCCCAGTAGATCTTGGAGATGGACGCACGGCATGGACCCGGGTCTAGGTGAGCGCTGCACACGTCTTGGAAAAGAAGGTGGGGCAATTATAGTAAAGTGATCGTTGTAACTATTTGGTGATACCAAGGTTTTGGCTGCAATATATCAGGAGCAAATCTCTGGAAAACCTTAGATAAACGAAATCATTCAACATTTCGCTCACCTAATCCGCGGAAGGCTCCACAGCTCCTCTCGCACTCTTCCTCCGTGCTGTAGCTGTTGGGGTGTCCGCAGCCTCCGATGCCGCTGACGAGGCACTGTCTCCTCTCGGAGTCGTAATAGAACACTGTCACGTTGTTGCCACATGGCGCTAACGAGCTTGGAGTCTTACATTCTGACTCCGCCGCCACTTGCTGTAAGAGGATAATGCGATGTTACAGCATATTATTTCTATTTCAAATTAAATTAAAACTAGTCCTTCCATCCGGAACAACGTTATTACTTTATTTTCGCTAGATTTCTCTAGTATTTAAGCTTTATATTACCTGTGGAGGAGTTGCCGCAGTGGTGGTTTTGTCAGCAAGTCGTTTGCTGCAGCGAGCCTCACAGTCACGTTGAGTCTCGAATCTAAGCAAAAATGTTTAAAAGAGGACATCAGGAATGTGAGATTCAATAATTTACTACAATTTCACGCTTGACTGTTTTTTTGCTTGCAAAAAAAGAAAGGTCCAGTTTTAAGGCAAATTCTGAAATGGGCTGCGTGTATATATATATAATAGTGTATATATATATATAATAGTTCACAACATTTTACCTGTTCTCATTTCCGCTACAGCCGGTGTACACAAACTGGTTGCATTGGTCGCGCGATGGGTCGTAGTACCATTGTTGGACGTATAAGAAGCAGTTGCCTGCTTCTGCAGGTAGCGTGCACGGATCTGCTGTAAGATAAATGGTGCAGTTATAGGATTATAGGTCTTTGCGATAAATTTAATAAACTGCTTGCGAACTGCTGACTGAAGTATAATAACTTTACCTATTTCAGATTTGCAGACTTGCGAGCATTCTTCGATTGAGGAGAAACGATTAGCACCTCCAAGACAGCCTCCGTAGATGAACTCATGGCACTGACCGGTAGACTGGTCGAAGTAAACCTTCGTAACGTATGACTGACAAGGACCTGCGTCCAATCGCTGCATGCACACGTCTGAGACATAAGATAATTTCATTAAACTTTATAAAATTATTGTAAACAATGAAAACAAATCAATCAAAAAATTTAAGAAAGAAAATAAGTGTAATACGCAGGCACTCAATATCAATGTATGTAAAGGGAATATATAACACTGAATGAAATATGTAGGTACTAGTTACATACCGACTCCTCGGAAGGCTCCACAGGACCGCTCGCAAGCCTCCTGCGACGGGAAGGTACCAGTGTGCCTGCAGACAGGACCAGCTTCCTGGTTCGCGTGGGACACACACTCGTGGCGGCTTGGGTCGAAGAACCAAACGACGCCGCCGTAGCGACAGTCCTCGAGTGCTTCGGGCACTCTACACTCTGGTGGTCCGTCCTTAAGGAAATAAGAGAAGTTTTGAAAATACTTGGATGGGTGGAAGATGTGTGGTGATCTAATAAACTCCAATTATTGTTCTAATAGAGGATTTAGCCTTAAATACTCGTACTGGGCAATATTTTCAATCATTAAATAAATATTATTTTTATTCATAAAATATGTAAAACCTCAAAAACTTAAAACGGATAATAAGATAGGATGGGCACTTACTTCGATAACTGTGGTTGTTGGGGTCGTGGGCGCAACTGGTGCGGGTCCAGTCCTGCATCGATTCTCGCAAGCTTCAAGACTCTCGAATCTACACATGATTGTTTTCGTAGTATACCAATATTTCAAAGTATTGGACACCGTTTACTAGAGAGCTATTGCTAGTTAAACAAAACATTCAGTCTCCTTTTTAAAAGTAAAGCAACCCAACTACTTCTTCTAATTATCAATCTTTAAGCCAAATGTGACCTGCCAGGCCACATTTGACAAACACGAGAAAACATATTTATGGATTGATGCTTTCTTTGCACTGAAAGTTATAAAATATTTGTAGCTGTACCTGTTGTCATTGCCTTCACAGCCTCCGTACGTGAACTGGCTGCAAGAGTCAGTGGTAGGATCGTAGAACCAGCGCATCAAAGAATCATCGCATGGACCCTGTAGCATTGGCAGCTGGCAGATATCTGGCAAAGAACAATGACCATCAAAGATCAGGCAGACATAGCAAATCATTTTTTTCATGTTCCTGAAATATAAATAATCAAATACCTTGCATGGGCTGACAGTAGTAGGAACAGTAGTCCTTATCCGGGAAGTTGTTCTGGTTGCCGCCGCAGCCTCCGTACTGGAAGGTGACGCAGCGTCCGAGCGCGCTATCATACGCGTACCGAGTCTCAGTGTTGTTGCAAGGACCAACATCGATGGCGTTGAAACAGAATTCTGGACAAAAATAATTGTTTTGTAAGCGTTTCTGTCTAAATTATATTATAACTAGCGACCCGCCCCAGCTTCGCACGGGTGCAATGTAGATACTAATGTTTTCTCTACTATAATATGCATGTATTACACATATAAACCTTCCTCTAAGAATGACATATTTATTTTTGTAGATATACATTTTAACTATATACATTATAATAATTAAAATGACTAAAATTAACTAACTACAAACTATAAAAGAGCATCAAAAAACTCTTCCTCAACGCTGTCAGCCGGTAATGTACCCAAGAGACTGGCGGCGTTGCCACGTTCTATGGCAACACTTAGCCTCTGGCCAAGGTAAAAGCCAGCCCTTGGGTCACGGGAAGCGTCAACTATGCGTTTGGAAATTTCCTTAAAAAGGCTGTGAGCACTCGGACCCCACGGCCCCAGAGTTTCAACCCCAAACGGCTCGAAAATATAGTTTCCACAAAGGTTACTATATTTACGCCGCTTGAGGTTCTCCGCAGCCGCAGCGGCAGCGCCAGCACAAACCTTCCTCTTGAATCATCTATTAAAAAAAACTGCATCAAAATCCGTTGCGTAGTTTTAAAGATCTAAGCATAGGACAGACAGGTAGACAGCGGGAAGCGACTTTGTTTCATACTATGTTGTGATTTGCCGCACGGGTCGATCTTCAAAGTTGAGTAACGCTTCCCGAAGTTGATATGTGGTTGAGGGACCATCCCTTACATACCGAGAACTGTCCGTGTCTCGAAAATAACGTTACAATCGTTAACCCACTTATCAGCCATGGTCAGGATATGTCTACCTGATCTATCCTGGGCTGCTGGCGTTTGATTCGTTTCATTAGGACGTGGTTCCGGTTGTGGTTTAAAAGGTGTAGTAGTGGTGGTGGTAGTGCTAGGGGTGGTGGTTGTTTTAATTTCCGAGCAGCTGTTGTCACACTCTGCTTCCGTCTCGAAGTTATTCTCGTTACCGCCACAACCACCGTAGTAGAATTGACGACATCTGGGAAAACGAGGCACCTGGTTATAACTGAGCTGTTTTCCGCAGTTTCAATCGCTTATAAGAATTATTGCATAGATTTGGTGTTAAAACCAATCAAATGGTCAGTCTTACCTCTTAAAGGTGGTATCATAGAACCATCTTTTCCTGTACTTTGAGCACTGGCCGATCTCGGGAGGTAACGTACATTTGGCAGCCACTGCAATATAAATAGTTGTTGAACTCCTGCTCTGATTTTTATAACCAAAAAAAGTAACTGGCTCAAAACCCACGCATGGATTGTGAAGTTGTGAAGCAAATTATTTGTTAATGATAATGATACTGAGTTTGTAAGATTTCCAGAAGGAAATCTTACAACGGTGATTACTACAGAAGAATAGACGGTGGAAAAGTTTACATGCAAGAAGAAAAAATGCAAAACCATTCACCCACAATGCGTTAACTTAAACAACAAACATTCAATGCAATATTAACGTAAATTAATAAAGGTGTTGTACCTACCAAAAAACAGGCACATACTCGTATACCAAAGTGGTACGATGAAGGTACTGTCATTCATTGCACTGCTAAGTAATATATTCTCCACTTTTTGTTCTGAGTTGATTTGAGTTGCATTGCCATTTCGCCGATGTTGTCCCGTATTTAAGTACTTACTTCGTTTTATTTTCAATGAACAAGAACTTAGATTCTTACCAAATGCTGTGTGAAACTTGGAACACGGTAATCACGTGGATGTTGGTCCTCATTTACTAGCGGTCAAACTGAGCAAAGATTCTCAGATCTTTTTAATTCTGCTTTGACTTACCGTATGCACTAGGACAGGTCTGTTCGCAGGCCTCCTTGGAACTGAATCGGTTGTCATTGCCTCCGCAGCCACTGTAGTAGAAGGGCAAGCATCGGTTCTCTGACTGACTGAATGACCAAAGAGCTTCCTTTTCCGTACAATGGCCTGCTTCTTGTGGCTGTGTGCACTGAACTGTTTGCGCAACCCATTTGTTAGTAGACGTTCACAAAGATGGAAAATATTAGGAAACAGACGGAAACAGTATTATTCTCTAAACATCACTTCTGCAAGTGGCAAAGCGTGAATCCACGAGTATTTGCTTTAATAACAAGTGAGTTTGTTTCGAATAGTATGCGTTCACTTGAGTTAGAACATGTTGTTCGAAGTGATCTCTACAGACTAGCGTTAGTGAAGGAAAATTAAAACCAATCAAGCTTTAGATGTTACAATTTTCGAAATATCTAAGAATGATTTTAGTTTTCATTTTTAGATAAGTACAGAAGATAAACCCACCAATGAAGCCCAGGCTTAACTATAGTTAACAGTTTTGTAACATCCCGCACCATGGCAATTAATTACAGAAAAGCCCCAAACAAACTACTACTAAGGGAGGCAGTCTATACCGAGTCAAATGCTTTTGCAAAATCAAGAATAATACTCATATCTAATATAAGGAAGATCGTTCAAAAATATATATGATGACGAGCCTTAGAAGAGTTAAATTGCAAAGTATAGAAAGAAGTATTCACAAAATCATTCGTTTACCACATCCGCAGTTAACTCATGCAAAAATTAAAATTTTAACCCCATAAACCCGGTTTCTCTACTTACGTGGTTGAGTGCCTGCACAGCGCATTTGGCAGGCTGCCTCGGAACTGAACCTGTTGGAGTTGCCTTCACAGCCTCCCCAGATGAACTGTTCACAGCGATGGGCCTCAGAGTTGAAGCCCCAGCGACTGTAGTTGCCAACGCACGAGCCTTGATCGATTGGTAGGTTGCATTGGCCTGAAAAACGTTTAATATGTAGTTTTGCTTACTATGTCTGAAAATTGTACCTTGGCCTATGAACCAAACTACATCATTCAGTTGTAGCTTAGCTTATATGACGTCACAATTGATTTTAATTTTATTTTTTTATTGGTAAGCCCCACCTGCAACAGAGCTAGGTTCGCACTGCTTCTGACAGAGCTCCCGGGTGTCAAAGTTGTTGGCATTTCCGAGACAACCTCCGTATCTGAAGGGGATACACTGCTCCCGCGTGCTGTTGTAGTGCCAGCGTTGGTAGTCTGCGTCGCAAGCACCCTTCACGCTTGGTAACTTGCATGCGTCTGAGAAAAAACGACAATAAGCAATGACACAACTGAGCTGAATATGAACTTCTCGCCAAACTTGTAGATGTAGGTATGTATGACGAGCAGCTTGGTACTCGTGTTACCTTTAGGCGAGGGTTGCACGCACACATCCTCACACTCTTCCTTGGTAGAGAATCTGTTGCCATTGCCGTCACAGCCTCCGTACCAGAAGCGGGAACAGCCTCCGTATGCCAGGTCGTAGTACCACATCGCTGTGAAGTTATGGCAAGGACCTGGATCCGTCGACATACTGCAAGCAGCTGAAATAGGAGGAAAGGTTAATAAACACCTTAACTGACGAAGCAGGGAGCGTTATCAAAATGTGTTATGCTCACCTTGTTTATTTTCAGGTGCATCAGAACATCCAAGGAACTTAGGTCCAGTGGCTTCAGTGTGTCCATCAGGGCAGCACCCGTGCCGACTAGAAGAACAATCACACCCAGCGCCATCAGGGCCGGTGGCAGGAGTCTCGCCGTCTCCGCAGCATCCGAACTTGGAGTCGCGGCAGTGGCAGCCCTGCTGTTCAGGTCCCGTCGCGGTGGTGACACCGTCAGCACAGCAGCCGAACTGGAACGTGTTGCAGGCACAGCCCTCGTTGTTAGGTCCAGAGGCCGCAGTGTGTCTAGGGATAGAGTTTGATTTTTATGCTACAGTGTTGGAAAAGTTTGGAACATTTTACTAGAAGAATCATTGAGTTTATTAATCATCGGGCATTTGAAATGTATGACGACATCACCGGTTGCATTACATTAATATCATTATTGGCAAAGAATTATTTTATTTCTTTAGTACTACTTACCTGTCTGGACAGCATCCATGTTCGGTGTACTGACAGCCGCAGCCCTGGTGGTCTGGTCCCTGCGCGATGGTAACGTTGTCGGGACAGCAGCCGTGAAGCGCGAACTGGCATCCGCAACCTTAGAATAAATGCACATCATATTTAACTAATCTGACACTCAACAGGTTGGTAGTACAGCTCAATTGTCAAAAGTGAGCCGTACAAACGCTTAATGTTTTGAGACTACTGCAGTGCGATAGATAGTAACAGGCTGGTAAATACCCTCAAGATGTGGTCCTTCAGCTGGTTTGCGGTTGTCTGGGCAACATCCAAAGGCTTGCAGCAAGCAGCAGCCTTCGAAGTCAGGTCCGTGGGCAGGAGTCTTGTCGTCCTGGCAGCAACCATGCGGCGATGTACTGCAGGGTCCTGGGCATCCTTCATTTTCAAGACCTGAAGCTGTAGAGAGAAAATGCAAATTGGGCGATGAAGTAGATCTTAGGTGGTCATCGTCCCTAATAGTTCCTATGAGTACATTTACTGTAGTCAGATAATTAAATATTTATTGCTTACCTGGTGAGACTCCATCAGGACAGCAACCAAACTCAGTAGCGTTGCACGGACATCCCTGTCCGTCGGGGCCGGAGGCTTCCGTCTCGTTGTCAGCGCAGCAGCCGAACTCGAAACTACTGCAAGGATCCAGCGTGGTGCTACCGATGACGTCAGTGGTTCCTTCGTTAGTTGTGCTACCTTCGCTTGTTTCGATGGATTCGGTTGTCTCAGTTGTCGTTTCGGTAAAAGCTCCCGTGGTCGAGGTTTCTAAAAGAAAGCCAATACCTGATCAAAAGATGAGCCTCATTTCTGAGAAACTTATTTCTGAAACATTATTACCAAGGCATCACTGCAGTCTAAGGATATCTTAACTACCCTAGCCCTGGTGTTCTATCATAGATCTATTTGGTGCTTATTTTTTTTTGTTGTGTGTGCTGGATGGTCAACTCACCGGTTTCGGGACATCCTTCTTTCTCAGGTCCAGAGGCTTCTGTCTCGTTGTCCGCACAGCAGCCATATCTATGAATGAAAAAATACAAAATCAAGTGATTCTAACGGGTTTGGAATAGTAATGCTTCGTGCATTACCGGTTAACCAAAAGCTCTCAATCTTTACGAAACTAAACGTTCGTTTACGTACGAATTTATACCAACAGTGCGAGAAAGACTCAAAATACCTCTCTTGATACTAAGACAGCTTAGTACCAATAAGGTGTTTTGAGTCCTTCCCGCATATTTGCAACTACTTCTACCAAAACCCTTTCAAAACCATACATACCTGGATGTGTGTGTGGTGCAAGCTGGTGGTGGAGGCGGGCAGCCGTCCTGGTCGTTGCCTTGCGCTGCGGTCTTGTTGTCAGAGGTGCAGCAGCCGAACAGCGTTTCCGCGCATGGTTCAACGGGACATCCCTCGTTGTTATCACCAAGTGCTGGCGACAGGCCATCAGGACAACAGCCGTGTGTGGACTCCTTGCAGGTACGTGGTTTTTCACAACCTAAGCGAAGAATTAACATGTAGTTTACTCAAGATATATTTTAAAGAACATTCAGATGAATTGATAACCTTCTTCTTTTGAAGGTAGGTTACAAAAATATGGAAGAGAATTTTCAATGGCGTCTGTTTCAGAACTCAACTAAAACTTTTACAAAACAACCATGTGGGTTTAAACGTACCTTCATCGAACGGTCCCGAAGCGGCGGTCTTTCTGTCAGGGCAACAACCGAACATAGTCTTACTACATTTGGACTTCCTTGGCTTGCAGACCTTGGGGGGCAGCAACACTGTCGATTTGGTCCATATTGCTGTAATAATGACCGAAAGAGGTTAGGAAATAAGAAGGTCCTGAGTTCTCATCAAAGTTTTTGTAACTCGAACACAAATATAACATGCCAAGCAACCATTTTGATATTACAGCGGCTCAGTCTGAATTTTTATATCATAATAGAAAAATTGGTGACGTACTTGTGCCTGTCGATCCTTCAGTTGTAGACAATCCCGTACTTTCTGAATCTGAAAAATAGTGTTTATCAGTATAATGCTCTAGAACTTTTTGATATACAAGCTGTTGCTTTGCATCCTCGTCAAATTCAAGGAGCTGACTATGCTAACGATTCTCGGCCCGAATCGATGATAAAATGGGTAGGTTTTTTTTTTTTCTTAATATCGGAAATCGGTAATTGTACCTACACCACCCGTATCGGCCCGTCTAATACTAGCCCAATAACCGAGCTTTCACATACACAAACAAACGCAGACGTTTATTCGATAAACGAATGATTCTCCTCTTTTGAGAATTGCTTTATTCTGATATAGTGTCAAATTTAAATAACTAAAAAAAAGCAGCGTTTATTATTATTGACCAAGTACCGTAATTTCAATGGATTATTTACGTCTTTTATGACAACTTCCTGAATTTTGACGAGGATGCAAAACTACATCTTGTAAAATTTACCTAAAAATGTTTAAGTATTTATGTTTGACATTTCTGTTTACTAATATTACCTTCGGTACTTCCTCCAATCGTGGTGCCTTCAGTTGTACTGTAGACAGTTGATTCTTCTCCTGTAGATTCAGTAGTGGAACCTGAGCCAGTCGAGGTATCTCCTGTGGATTCGGTTTCTGTCGTAATGTCTGTAGAATATGAAATAGCCAATAAGAAAGTGCACGCTTATTTAAATGAAGAACTGGCGCATTTATCACTTTTATGAGTCTTATGGGTATAATATTCCAATATAAGTGACATGCGATGAATTTTGTTTTAAGAGTCGAGTTCTACAAAAAAGTATTTTGAGCATTATATTCTGTGTTAAAAACACCTGCACTCGTCGTATTTAATTGATGTTGACATAAAAAGCACCCACCTCCGGAGACAGTAGAAGATTCTTCCGTAGATGATCCACTGACTTCCGTAGTTGATTCTGAACCGACAGTACTGCCAGATTCCGTAGTCTCTGCAGTAGATTCGGTTCCTGAAGGAGTACTGCTTTCAGCTTCGGTAGACCCTGAAGCCACACTACTTGATTCAATAGCTTCAGTAGTTGATTCAGTTTCAGAAGGAGTGCTTGTTTCAGCACCCAAACTACTAGATTCAGCGACTTCTGTAGTGGATCCAGCGTTGATTGTGGAGCCTGCCTCCGTTGTTGCATCTGATCCTGAACTAGAGCTCGATTCAACTGTGCTTGATCCCGCTTCCTCGCTTGTAGATTCTGAACCAGTGGACTCGACTCCGGAAGAAGTGCTTGTTTCAACAGTGGATTCAGAACTATCTGTAGAGGATTCAGTAGTTTCAGAAGATACTGTTGATAATATGGTTGTTGATTCCTCAGTGCTTGAAGGTATGCTTTCTGTTGTAAAAAAAAAGATGTATTTAGTAGGAGAACTGTTTTATGATTTGTTATCGAAAATCAATCTATTAGATAATCTAATATATAAAATTCTCGTGTCACAGTTTTCGTTGCCATACTCCTCCGAAACGGCTTGACCGATTTTGATGAAATTTTTTGTGCTTATCCGGTATCTATGAGAATCGGCCAACATCTATTTTTCATCCCCCTAAATGTTAGGGGTAGTCCCACCCCTAAATTTTTATTTTTTAGACAAAATTTTTAATTTCTATTTTTTTATGATACAACATACAAAAATACATACAATCCTCAATTTTCACCCTTCTACGATCAACCCTTATTTTTTAATAGCCATTTTAGTAATTTAATCATTTTTCCTCTCCGGTCGAAAACTGATCAATCGTCATTTAATTAGTTATCCCCGCCAGATGTCTACACGTGTCACTTCTGACCCAGTAAACAGCACGGAGTAGGGATGAGAACGAAGCCGGTCTCCTTTCTTTCTCACTCCCTACACAGTTGTCGGCCATCATTATTGTTTATGCATCAAGTGTAGTAGTAACGTTGACAATTATTATTTTGCTATCTCAGTGTAACTCTCATATTAACTTTTAATCATTCCTATTTTATCAATAATAATTAAATTATCAATTTTGAGTGTATTTTGCACGATTAGTTAATCAAGTGATTTTATAACCTCAAAAGTACTCAACACGTGACACGAGCTTCCAATAACAACGGATTTTGTGTTGTAAGTATACTTTTTTTTATTTATATCGAAAATGTTGTTGATCTTATAAAAATGTAATTTTAATTTAATTTTATTAAAAAAATGTAATTGAACAATTAAGATTTTCATAGTTTCCAAAAAATCAATCATTATGAATCTTTATTTTGAAATGTCAATGGAAATATTGATTGTATGAAAAAATTATAAGAAACAATGTTTTCATAAAATTTAATTTTTTACTTTTGTTTGAATTTTTTTTCCATAAAACTTATATTTTTGTTATAATTTCATAAATTAAAACTAATCATTTCAAAACTGCGGCAAAAATCCTGGCCCTAATTATACTTTTAACATTTTTCATCATTAAATAATTTCATTAATTCTATTTATGTATGTTTTGTACAGTGAGCAATGCCAAGAAAACGCAAAGGGGCTGTTTTGAGCCGCAGTACAAGTAAAGCTCGAAACTTGCGAAATAGCAGATCCGAAAGAACAGAAGAACAAATCCAGCAACAAAATACTGATGCACGTGTCAGAATGGCGCAATTGCATCAAGAAGGGCAAAACAACGTTTGCCGGGTCAGCTAGTATTATATAGATGTTAAGTTCGTAAGTTTGGATGTAATCTCTAAAACTTCGCTGGTAGAAGCTAATTAAATATAAAAATGCAAGCAAGTTTTCCATATTAGATACATACCAGTTGGTACTGCACGCGTAGTTGTCGTGGAATCTGCAAGAACAAATCAAGGTCTAAATTAATTGTTTTCTCAATAAGATTTGTTTTTTGTTAATTAAATAAAAAACGGTCCTATTTTTAAGCGTGATTGAAATCATATTTTTTTTTGGCACTGCACGCATTGTTGTCGTTGAATCAGACCAAAACCTACCTGTTTCACTCATATCCTTTTTTTGTTGATAAATAATGTGATAAAATATTCGGTTATTCATAGTTTTATACATACCAGTTGGCACTTTAGTCGTGGTTGTTGAATCTGTAAATATAAAAAGCACCTTGATAAAACCGTTAAAAAATTATATGAATAAAATTCTAAACTGTAGGTGGTGTGATTCATAAGTGTTTACTAGAAAACCTATCCAACTACGCTCACATTTTTCAGCATGAAACTACATTACTTTTTGATTGCCATGAAAGCCTATGTTTGTTTAACCCATTCCCTATATTTGGTCATCAAACTAATTTACTCATCTGCTTGCAAATTTACCTGTAGATCCGGTTGTTGTGTCTTCGGTGTCACTCGTTTCCTCAGTCTTCGTTGAACCTGCGATTGTACTTTCCGTTCCTGTCGATTCAGATTCACTTGTGCTTGTGGATCCAGTCTCTTCTGTAACTGTCGATTCTGTTGATCCAGTCTCGTCTGTGACGGTCGATTCTGTGGATCCCGTCTCTTCCGTAACCGTGGATTCAGTGGAACTAGTTTCTTCTGTAACTGTCGATTCAGTGGGACTTGTTTCTTCTGTGATCGTCGTTTCAGTAGGACCAGTTGTTTCTGTAACTGTCGATTCTGTTTCTCCTGTAGAAGTAGTTTCATCTGTTCCGCCAGATACTGTAGATTCGGTTTTGTCAGTATCCGTAGAACTCGTTTCGCTAGTTGCTGTAGTTTCACCAGAACTAGTTGAATCAGTTTCGCTAGTAGAACCGGTCTCTTTGGCGACGGTAGACGCACTGCTGTCTGTACTTTCCGTTTCTTCTGTACCTGTCGATCCTGTATCTGACGTATCAGTGGCGACTGTTTCTCCCGAACTAGTTGAACCACTTTCAGTAGAAGCGCTGCTCTCCGTACTTCCTGTTTCTGCTTCTGTTGTCGATCCTGTAGCATCTGTATCCGAGGATCCAGTTTCTCCTGAACTAGTTGAGCCAGTTTCACTTGTGGATCCTGTCTCTTTAACGATAGTAGACTCGCTGCCATCGGTGCTACCTGTTTCTGTCGTTGGTCCTGAAGCTTCCGTAACACCAGTTTCTCCCGAACTAGTAGAGCCTGAATCTAAGCTTGTAGAGCCAGTGTCGGGGCTTGTAGAATCGGTATCAGCAGTAGTTGTGCTCTCTGTTTCTCCAGTCGCAGTCGATTCAGTGGAACCAGTGGAGTCACTTGGTGATGTACCCTCAGTATCTTTGGTAATGTTAGTCGGTGTGCTTCCAGTTTCTTCGACAGTTGATTCAGTTGAACCAGTCTCGGCTGAAGCAGTTGCATCAGAGGATTCTAAAAATGTTAATTTTTTTAAAATCTTGTTGAAATGCTTAAATCACAAACGCTACTTACTATAACTAAGTATTTCTACAAATAGGCACTTAGAGAATGGAAGGCAAAAACGATGGATCTCTCCCAATGAATCCAAGTGTTTCATGATAATGGATGTTTATATCTACTAGTTGCAGATGACGAATAAAAACTTACTTACCTTTAGTCAAAGGTATAACTGTAGTCGTAGTTGATGTGTCCTTGTCCTTCGCTGCAGTAGAAGGTACATCAGTGATAGATGTTTCACCGGAGCCAGTATCGTCGTCGGTCGTATAGTCGGAGTCGGTGGTATCCGTTGAACTGAACCCTGACCCTTCTGTGGTCAAATCGTCCGTGGATAGCGATGAACCTGAAAAACGAAAGGAATCATAAAATACTTGGCTTTTATTCTCATGACGTGAAATTCTTGGCAGAAAGAGAAAAATGTATAAAGTGGTGATTTTCATATTTTCTCAGCTGCAAAACTTTTGTAGGAAAGGGCGGAAGTAGCAGTGTTCTTGGTAATAGTAATATCTAATAAAGTAATAATCACGTATAGATTAATAGTAAAAGTCAAGAGGAGTAACTTGATAAATAAACATTAACTTCCGATAAAGTCATTGAGAAGTGATTCATGAAAATAAACGTTATTACTATTTATTATAAAATATATTCATAATAAAAGATGTACAATGACATGAAAAGTAATCGTACCATAGCCTGAACCGGTTTCCAAGGTAGATTCGTGCTCAGCGTAACCTGTAAACCAAAAACATGTGATTTTGGTAATTTATTTAACCTTGGAACGATTGTTTATGTGAAATATTGTATAGGTATTACAACTAAAATAAATACTGGCCTGGCTGGTCGCACCTCTTTAATTGCGAAATCCACGTTATACTCACATACCACAAGGTTTAATTAATTTAAATTCAAAGTAACAACACTCACCAGGGGAGTCGCTCATCATGATGTCGGTCTGAAAGTAATAAAAACGACAATCATAACGGTCCGATAATTAATAATAGTGGAGTAAAACCTTGGTTTCATACAAGTCATCATTTAATATCAAGTTTTCACCAACCCCCATTGGACCCTGGTGTGTTCCTGGCCATTCCTTCTTACAGAGATTAGGCCTGTGGCCCAGCAGTGGGAAAATTAAAGGATATGTAATATAGGGCTTACCGTAAAGCTGTCCAGGCCGACTTCTTTGTAATCCTCTTCCTCACACTCATCCTCTGTCTCTTCCATAACGACTGTAGATGATCGGTTGACCGGCAGCAGATTGTCTAGAAAAAAAAAAACAGAATCGAACAAACGTCTTCGGGCGAGTTTACGTAATATTTTCTTCTTTTCTCCGATCAGTAAGGGCGTATGGCGCTTACGTCGTGACAAGCTAAGTCAGAAAAACTGGTAAGCAGTTTGTCTTCTTAAGTTGTGCCAAAGTACGTACCTGAGTGAGTATTGTCTTTTGGTGAAACGACTATAAGTGAATGTTCCACGATTTAAACAAACATAGTTATATCTATTCTTTTCAGATTACAAAAAGCAACAACAAAATTAGCTAAATATAGCATTTTATTAAGATACCTACTGGGTACATTACAATCTTGGAGTTAAAATATTACAAAACAATGAGAATGATTACAACCATCTCATGTAATGCAATGTCTCGTGTTGCGTTTCCTACGAAGGCTTTGGTACTACCCTGTCTAACAAAGAGAAGCATTGTGAGCTCTATTACCTGGGTCGCAAGGTCCTGGGTTGCAAAGCTGCGTGGAGTCGAGCACGATGGAACCGTCGCAGTCCTTGGCTTCCTTGTCTCCCCGGAAGCACATGACGCGTCTGTACTGCTCGCCTCCACCGCATGTTTCAGTGCACTAGGAACCAGATTATCAATAGCACTATACGCATAGAATAGAAATCTAAAAGTACTTTGGCTATAGACAACAGTCTTCATCTTGAAACCTGTTATTTAATGTACTCATTTCCAAAATCATTGTTACAATATGAAAAAAAAAACATTATCGGAATCTCTCACGGAAAACTCAGTGTGAGTGGTGCGAGATGATTTGCTAAATGAGGTTTAGTGCAGATTCAAAGTCATGCATATTTCTTTTAGGATTTTAAAATCAGTTTTGCAAGCTCATCCCCACCGACAAATCCCCACCAGTGGGGATCGTTATTTTTTTTTCCAGAAATCCCCACTAGTTATATAAACTCAGTCTAGTGGGGATTTCTGGAAAAAAAAAGTACCAATCCCCACCAGGTGTTGGTTCTAAATTATTAAACAAAAATTATTAAATTATTATAATCAACTTTCATTATATATTGTTTGCATTGAAACAAAAATCATAAATGTTTACAACTATTAATAAGATTCAAACCAAAGTTATTTAAACATTATAGGATCACATAAATCGCGATTGTGAATTTATCTCATTTTTTCCAAAAAAAGTGGCACTGTAATGTTGCCATGCATTAACTCTAGTTGAACATCTAAGATGAACTGGCCTTTTTCTTTGCTTCTTTGTGATCGCGGGTTCCGACGGTGACTTTCGTTAGAACATCTTTCATAAAACAAAGCGTGAAGTAACAACAACAAATATTTTGTCTAACTACCCTACACGCGACTGTAATCTAGCAATAAAAAATTACCAGTAGAACTATGCATTAAAATCTATTCTCATTTTTAGTGGTGTATATTGTTTTATCTCTAGATTATTGCATTTATGATAAACCAGATTTCCGGTGACTGAAGTTTTTCAATATTTACTGTGCAAATAATTTTATAATTAAATTGCATTTTTTTTGAATAATTTATAAACGACAACACCTGGTGGGGATTGTTAATTATTTTTCCAAAAATCCCCACTCGACTGAGTTTATATACCTAGTGGGGATTTCTGGAAAAAAAAATAACGATCCCCACTGGTGGGGATTTGTCGGTGGGGATTAAATCGAAAAGGGCTTCACTGGTCCGGAACCATTTAGGTAAAAGAATATTTGGAACAAAAGTATTTAATAATGGTGTCCCTATTAAAAATCAAAATGTAAGTAGGACACTTACCTCAGACCAAGGTCCAGCGAACCACTGCGACGGGCAGTCCTCCTTGGGCACAGTGCAGGGTTTAGTGTCCTTGTACTTGGTAAGGTTGGCGCATTTGGCGTCTTCCACAATCTCTACGCCCTCCCCAGTCTTATCTTCGTAGTACATACCACAGAACACTTTCCTAGTCTGCACTCCCTCGCCGCAGTTTACTGAGCACTGTTGGCGAACAACGAGAGGTTATTATA
The DNA here is from genome assembly GCA_964057025.1 of Standfussiana lucernea. NCBI lineage: Eukaryota > Metazoa > Arthropoda > Insecta > Lepidoptera > Noctuidae > Standfussiana > Standfussiana lucernea. The sequence goes on along the minus strand of OZ059806.1, from coordinate 11,402,337 downwards.
TAGGGACTTGTATTGTTGTACTGTTGGCGCATGGCGCACTGAATCTTTAGACGAAAAAAAGGACATTTACAAACATTATACTCATTTACAAAAAATACGGCCACCTTAGGAAATTTTCGTTCCAAGGCCGATTTCAGTTAATTTGATTGAGGTTAATTGTTTGACGTAGCCTGCATACTTATTGTCTTGTAAGTTACATCTAAATCCGTTCTGAACTGTATGCATGAAAGAGTTCCAAACATCCATCCATCCATCCTCACAAACAACAAGCAACATACCTTGCTCCACTGCGTGGCGTACCACTGTACTTCGCAGGCCGGCAGGTCTTCTTGCTTGCACTCCTCAAAGTCTATAGGACGGTTGTGGTATGAGCAGAAGCTCTCGTTCAGCACTTGTCGGCCTTTCGTCGAGCACACCACTAATCGTGTGCGGTTTTTCGATGTACAGGAGTCGCACTGAAAAATATAGAATTGTTGAGATGGTGTTTTACACGTAGTATTAAAGGGTAGTATATTTTTTGCTATATACCTAGATACAGCAGAAATACATATTTACGGAACAGGACCAATCCATCTAAATTAAGGTAAGACAAAAGAACAATGAAACTTGTAATTTTAAGACTGTAAAGGGTGACTGGTAACTTGTAACAATGGGTTGTTTCTCCCAAGAAAGCGCATGTGTGGCAGAACTGTGTGCTTTTTAATTTTTAGTACTATATGTCTTGTAGCACAATGATTCTTTATTACAATTATGTGCGTTTACTCACTCCAGACCAACTGGTCGTGACCCAGTCGATTCCATCACAAGGCTGCAGCATGCAAGGCTTTTCTTCCTCCGGTTTCTCCTCAGTACAGCTCTTTTCATCCAGAACTTCAACGCGATTATCTTTCTTCTGGCGGCAGACCACAAGCCTGGTCTGCTTACCCTCATCACAGAGCTTGTCACACTGGTGGAAAAACAGTTGCTTAGTTAGTTCATTTGAAGTTAATGAAGAAATGCAAGGTGTTTTGGGTTTCAAAAGTGGTGCTTTTAAATAATACGATATAATAATTTACAATTATTTAAGTGCCTACTTTAGAGTTGGATATAAACTTGTGACATTCAAGAAAAATATACAATCATTGGATTTATCTCCCAGACATGTTAACAGTTAACTAAAAAAATGGAACAAAAATATTGTGACATAAAATGTCTTATGAAAGATGGTATTTATTATAGGCATTTCCATCTTGAATGAAAGAATGCCATTGAATATATTTGTGACAGTGTATGTAGTTTTGAGCTTACCGGTTTCCATGGTCCGGCGAACCACGAGGGGCAGGGAGCATCCTCGTTACACTTCTGGAACACCTCAGGCTTTGGACCCAGCAGGTCGAAACACTCCTTGTCCGGTACTATAGAGTTTTGACTGTACATACAAAAGAATAGTTCTCTAGTGAATGCAGTCACACAGATAAAGACAACGTCAGGAATTCATTGATATAAACATAGATTTTGTCTTGTAAAGTACAGTATTGTCATGCAATCACGAGGGAATCCTTATGACGATTTCACTGACACCAAGAGTCCCTAAGCGCTGGAATTTCAACTCTCGGCTTGCTGAGCCTGGCGTCAATAATTTCTACTGTGCCCTTTTCATATAGATTTTTTACGTGTTTCTTGTTGTAATAATACCCGGCATTTGAATCAGAGCATCGATGAGGAGATGAATGTCTTGTGTATCAGCGCACAACGTCGCTAGACTGTGTCTAACAAATCAGTTTTCATCAAAAGTTTGTTCTGCCACGCGTGTCACGGGCACACTCTGAAAGCTTACCCATTGGCAATGATCTTCTGGCAGGTGACCTCCCTGGACCGAACACCTCCACTGCCGCATCTTTGTGAGCACTCTCCCCAGGGTCCTTCCACCCACTGCGCGGGGCAGGGCTCGGGATTGCAGGTCTGGTTGGTGGGGGGCCTCAGACCCTCATCACACAAGCTATCTTCGACTATCTCTAGTTCTTCTCTTGATCTACATGTCACGTTACGGGTTTGGAAACCTAGGAAAGTGTAAAGGTCGGTTTATTTATGTATATAAAATCAATTGTAGGCTAAGAATAATATTTTAGTTCTGGCTTCAGAAAATTCATACATGAAAACTTAAATATTGTTCAGCAGTGGATTACATGCTGAAAAAAGTTCGTGGTACAAAATCATATTTTTATCTTCAGGAAATGTGAACATGTTTTACATTTATTAAACTGCATTGTGTAATAAATTTATCTTTGGTCCCAGATCGAGTTTTGGGATAACGGCATCTAGCGACGCCTGCCCACATTACAGTTTGTATGCTAAGAGCTATGAGAACATCAAGAACACAGTTAGCTCACCTCCACCACAGGTGGCGCTGCAGGGCGTGAACTGTTCGTGCACCCAGTTGTAGCGCTTGTCGGTCGGGGGCGCTGAGTTGTTGGGCACGCTGTACTCGTAGCTGATGCCCACGTTCTCGTCTTGAAGAAGGAGCTGGGAGATAAGATATTTTATCCATTAGTTAGGAACATACTCAATTATTTATCACTTAGAGTCCTGTTGAAAGACTGCCAGGAACGTAATTTTTTTTTTTAATACAACCCGGGCTATACAGCCAAAATAACATTTCAGCAGTCGCAACTTTAGGAGGGACTAAATGCAATCTGTAGGTAATTCTTAATCAAAGTAATGATCCACTTACAGAAAGATACAGAGGTTCATTGGTTGGTCCTAGGCACCGCAGCTTGTCGGGCGCGGCGAAGCCTTGCTGACTGCGCTCGTAGGTCCAGAGGGCGCCGGCGATCGTGATGGTTCTCGGGAAGTCAATGTGGTAGTGGCCGTTCAGATAGTAGGTGCCGTTCTTAGCTCTTAACGCTGAAGAAATTCAATAGATTTTAGTAGACACTTTTGTACAGATGGTTTGGCAAACAGGCCGACAGTCCTGAGAGGCAAACCTGCAAGGTACCATAACATCATCAATACTACAAAAAATTGCTCTGAATTTGAGTTTTTGTATACCACAAATCCGTAGTTTTTCCACTACGGATTTGTGGTACACAATAACTCAAATTCAGAGCATTTTTTTAAATAAACCATCATAATAAACCATTTACTGGCAATTATGAATTATAAATTATTGTGAAAACTTACCCAAATAATTGTTTGAAGGTGCAACTTCTTCAATATTAATGCTGGTAGAGCCTGCAGGGATCAGCAAGATATCGTTGTATCCTAAAATAAAAATAAAGAAAGAAGGATTTAAAAGTTTGATAAAACAGGCATAGGTTGTTGGCGCATTTATCGACTTAAGTAAGCCAATTACCTTTCATGAGATCCTGTGAGTCGAAGATCCCATCAGTGGTGCGACAATTGGCGCCGTTCCCTCGACACTCCCGACACTTGTCCTCCCGCGCGGTTGAATTCAGCATCATGTCGCAACCGACAGGCTGTTAGAAATAAGGATTAATTTGCTTTCGTTTGAATCAAGGTCAAAGGACCAATAAAAAAGAAGAAAATTGTAGTCCCTCGATTCCTTTAAAAGTTCCTTCACATAATAATGTTTGTTGATGCAGGTTTGGGATCAACAGTCGTAACAATCTTGGACAAAGAATGACTTAAAGATTTTTGCATTACGTACACACTGGTTAATCATCGAACATAAGAGTCAGATACCTACTTCACATAATTTGTAACCTCTGTGTCATAAAGATATAATCTTCTTAACATACTGAAAGCATAGTGTTAAAAACGGTTTGCCCCAAAATTTCGCTACGAATCTCTACTTATTGACGCTATTCAAAGATCATCAAATACACAGGTGACAGGGCTTATAGAGCAAGATAAAAATGGATCAGAGAAAGGAACCCGAATTAACAGTTAAATTACCTGGCATCTGCCATTGACGCAGACGTCGAAGGACTCGTCGTTACACCTGGTGCCGTCCGTGACCTGCAGCTTGTGTCGGAAATAGAACCGCTCTCCATGGGGCATGCAGTTCAACTCGCAAGGATTCGGAGCTTTTGTGTATGGCACCCAGCTGAGGATCACAAAAATTTTACAATTCTGAACAAAGTTAACGACGTATGGTTTATGTTTGTACTGAAGATACGGATTTCAGTGACGTTGCTGTCGCAAGATTATATTAGAGAAGTCACAAAATTATTTGATCACTGTGGTACAACAAATTTGCTGGTTTCTCCATGGGCCTTTTCCCCGTGGTCCCCCATGGGGGAGGCCGAGGTTATGGATGTATGTAACTTACTTGTATTTGAAACCCCTGAAGAGTTTGTCGTTGAACTCGGCGCACTGCTCTGCTCTGAAGTCGCCGGAGCCGTCAGGACAGTCCTGCGTCTGACACGAGAAGTACTTCGTGTCGCCTCCCCTGCACTGAGACTGGTCTTCTGGTCTGAAAACATATAAAGAGTTAAGTTGAAGGGAATCATGTCAGATAACGCAGTTGCTGAAGATAATTGAAATCCTGGAACTTTTCCGCATTTGTCCGAAAAGTCCAGTTTTTGTAATTGGGAAATACAGTAAGAATCTCCCTAAATTGTATGTAAAATAAAATAAAAAAACATGCTCGGTTTCTTTTTCGCTGGTCTAACTGGGGAAGAGCCGTAACGGTGGCAGCTGATGTTAGTCTAATTTTATTTTATTTTATTTTATTTTATTTTATTTATTTAGGGACAAAAAACAGTTACACGTTACAATTTGTATATCAAAGCTAATTAGGTTCATTTAATATACGTATAACCCACACTATTGTCCACGGATAAAAAAAAAATACTTAAAAGAGGAAAGGACGGACGGTCGCTTATCTAAATTATTAATGAAAAGAAGAAGAAAAACAAAAGTAAGTTATGAAAGGTTGTCGGTAAGTAAAGCTATAGCCATTTTTTTAAATCGTGCAGGAGTAAACGCAAAAATATCGGTATCAGTAAAGTGTGTGTTATAGGTTACTACAAGGCGGCGGAGAGGTGCCCGCTCACCGGCGTTTGTTTTGCACTTCTCAGTGTGAAACAGACGAGGAACACGCACCTCCCGCCGTATAATACTTCTAGGTACTACGTAACATAACTTATTGGTAAGTTCATTACAATCAAACTTATTATTACAAATGCCATGCAGCATCATGGTCATGAGTAGCGTACGCCTGGACTCCAAACTCAAGAGATTGTGCTGCTTGAGTAGTTCTAAATAAGAAATTCTCGAGTGATAAAATTTATACTGCACGTTACGTAGGAATTTTTTTACTATTTTACTAATCATGCATTACTTCTGCGACTTCCTTCCCTTATGTTGTTATTATGTATTTGATATAAATTAATATAATTAAAATAATGTGAAAGATTATTAACTTAAATGCCATAATAAAGCCATAGTAAATTCCGCCATTCTGCATTATCTTAGCACCTTGAAGTATTTAATTAATATAGAAATGCATACTGCAAACATATCCTCTTTTGACTGGCGACGCCACCTCCGCACGTTCTAGAGCAGGGCGACACCTCTCCCCACTCCCCCCACGGGCCTGAGCCCTCTCCTTCAGGGATGACGTAGGATGCGGGTAGGTACAGCCCGGCGCCTTGCCGCCTGTGTCTGGTGCGATGTTGGTGTACCTGGTGAAGACAAAACGTGATTAGTAAGACTGACGAAGAAACGATGGATGGACTGTGTGAATGATTGTATGGGTAGAAGATGAAAGGGTGACTAAAGAACTATATGGCATAAGAAGACATCCCGACTCAGTCAGTCAGTTCGGGGAAGCCAGTTCGGGGTCGAGACGACCCCGAATCAGTTGGAATAAAACAGAAGAATGATGATGACTAGAAACCTATGGCAGAAGTAGCATTTTGTTGTTGACCTAAGGTATAATTATGTATAAGGTCATAAAGTAAAGCAAAGCTCGTACTTGGTACAAAAATCACTACTGATCGCTTTTTCTTCCAACATGTCCGGACTTAGAAAGAAGGATATATTAGTTCTTTGTTACACATAATTCGATGGTCCTTTGAGACAGGATTGGCTATCGCAACCATTCAATCCCGTTCGTAAAAAAATAACCTGCTGAAACAAGGGCACTTTTGTCAAAAAGTTGAGTTTAATTTACATAATATGCTACCACACAATCTACAGTTTAAACATTCTACAGAACACAGCAAAAAGTTGATAAAATAAAATAAATTCGTACACAAAGTAGTGAAGTAGGAAACGCTTCGGCTTGATCAAATAAATAACGTGTCCTAACGCTCTTAAGCCACGGTGTTGGAGTGGTCACACTTGTCTTGTTAGCTGAGGTGCGTGGGGCTAACAAACGCACTGTCTAGCCGTACGTGTTTCCGATTTGACTCGACAACTGGGGATAAGGCTTGTTCACATTTTACAAAGGTGCGTTTAAAAGCTGACGTATTTTATTATCTATGCATGCATTATACGCTAAGTTGATGAATTTAGTAAGTCCATTTAAAATAGTTTTTAAATAGCCTAAGAGGGACATAGAAAAAGTGACATTCTATTCTAGCGATAATTGACACTTGTGAGACTATCAGGTGAAGTCTTGGTAGTATCCATTATGGATTTATTTGATTACGATCGCGAAATCTTATTATTTTTCGATTCAAATGTACCATAAACAACTAAAACCTACGTGTCCAAAAGAGTATTATAAAACGATCAAAAACAAAATTAACAACTACATGTTAAAACTAAATCAGATCATAAAAATAGTTTAATACAATATGGTGGGCTCATAGACACGCGCCACCCGCCGCGTTTATTAAGTAACGCGCGATGTGAAACAGCTCTTAGAATAAAACGCGCGTCACCGCTGGGTGTATGTAAAATGTTATGACGATAAACAACTTGTAGTACATTACCGACGCTGCGTCAGTGTTGCAATGTGCTGCTCTGCGGGTGATGAGCACTTGGGCCGGAGTTGGGATGCAAAAGGTGCATTTTTTCACTTTCAAATTGAATTCATTTGTTAACCAACGCACAACATAAACCGCAGGGTTTAGAAGAAAGCAAACCCCAAAACTCATCCCCTGAGTTGAAAAAATTTATGGAAGTTCGTCATTTTTTCCAATAGGAATTTCCTTCGGGTTTCTTTAAATACGCTTCCTGCACAGTGCTGTAAAAAAATATCAGACGTGTAGAGACAACTTCACCGCCAACTTTGTTTGGTTTACTTACATAGATTAGTTAGATCTTCTTAAAATCGCACTCGGCCTTGGCGAATAAAGAAAATCAAGAGATTAACCTAACATTATTTCATGAGACGAGACAGAAAAGAAGACAATCAATACTACCTACTCGTATCTAAAAGTGTTATTTTTAGCTAAGACTTTCAATGAATTTATATACGTATTGCATGCAATGCATTATATTTATTGCACTTTGCACCTAAACTCCTAGACAATAATGATATTCTGCCAGCTACGATGGAAATGTCAAAAACGTACCTACCTAATGGATTAACATAAGCTACCGAAATGCTTACTTAAGTCAATCGAAAGTCGTTGAAAGCGAATAGCTCTCTGTACCAATCTCTAAGTGCAGCCCACAATTGCATTAAGCGAAGGTATTGATGGAGTGTAGTCACAGGTTGTAGGTGACAGTTTATTTTCATTTGCCCCATTCGACACACCACCTGTCGGCGACAAGCGACAGCAGGAAACGAACGCCATTCAGGTTTAATTACTCTAGTGAAGCGAGTTAGCCAAGAAGAAATATGGTGATTGAACGTTAGACTGTTAAGATGTTAGAGGCTTTCAAATTCTATTTAAGTATTTCGTCAGTGTGAAATAAGTTGATAAATAATTATTTCCACTTCTTATCGGCTGCAGCTTATTTCATGCAACAGAAAATATAAACCGTGAATATGGTAGGAACTGAACTTATATTCATTTAAGAATTACATTTTAGGTTCCACGTGGCGTCAGTCAGTATTCTTAATCCGATACACTTGCACTTACGATCATCTACAATAAGACAATGAAATTGATCTAAATGATCTAATAGTCAGGCGCCGGCGCCGGCGGCGGCGGCGGCGTCGGTTATAAACCAGTATCCATCAACCGAAAATGAAATATGTATAACAAACGACAATAATTGGAAAATGATAAATTCGTATGTTGATCATCAAGTCATACATCCAGAAATAGTACTTAATGGGCAAAAGGGGGAAGAGGGGGAAATGCGCGCGCACCCATCAATAGGCGTCAACCCTGATATTTATAGATATAGATTTATGACTATTCCATGTTTTTCTATTAGTTTTGATTAGGGCTGTCAGTTAACTTATTTATTTTATAGTTTTCTTGAGTGTAAATATTAAATTTTCAGCAGGTACCTTAAATTCTAACTATGATTGTATGCATTGATACAAGAACGTGCTCTTCATAAAGATACAGCCACTAAATATTGATGTTGTCGGCTGTGCTATAAATATCGGAATGCAGGCTGAGTCAGACCTTTTTCCGGGTCTGTTAACAGAACCATGGGTAACCAAGCATTTGAAGGATAACAAATATTTCTCACTACGTCTTAGAGTGAGCACCCTTTCAATATATTTTGTTTTTTGAAGAAAGACACGTGATTGATATATCAACATGTGAAGTTTCTTGATCATATTTAGACTTCTTACATCATCCTGAGATTACAGAGACCTACAAGTTTAGGTACTTGTAAGATTGGCTTGATTTGCATGAAGAAATAAAGCTCTGCATTCCTTTTTTTCTTTGCTTATTCGAGACAGACAAGCAGACAGCAAAGTATCTTGATACTATACTCATATTTGTGAAGCCATACTTACATTTTCGTTAGTACGTTAATATGTAAGTAAAATATAATGAATGACCAGCCCTGCATGTAATACCATAAGTAATGAAACGGGTCGGCTCACATGATCTCACGCTGTGACTGCCACGAGTCTTCATCATACACGTCACTCTCGGAATCCAATGAAACATACTCGTAGTAAATATGTATGATAAGACCATGTTCATTAGTTTTTGGCTATTTATTTTTGTTTTAGGTAACTTAGTTTTAGCCAGAATAAATTATGTTTCATTTAATTAAAATGTGGTCCATTCGCTTTGATTTTCATTAATACGGACGACGTAAAACGTATGCTCCTGTTTCGTCTAAATTTTCAGGTAAGTTTATGAACCTACATAATCCAATTTTATTTACTTCCTATCTACCTGTATGAAAATCGTGCTGGAAATAATTTAATCAAAGTTCAATCTTTGACACCACTAGTAGCGGCATGCATCATCTCACTCTATTTAGAAATAGCCGTAGGCAAATAAGTTAAATTCACAGCCCCATAAAAAAAGCCTATCAAGTATTTCTAAAGCGGCCACTAAATCTATATCAGTACCAACACCACTTAGCCGCTTTGAAACATTGCTAAATAACTTACAACAATATAAGATCGCGAATTTATTTACGAAACTCGTCAATCATGTATTGGTGATCGCATAAACGTCAGTAGTTCAATCGCGAGTGCGGTACGATGATTGAAATATTGCCGCGGCGGCTGGTGGCGGTCGTTACTGTCATAAAGCATGATCGTAAGGTCGCGGTCGCGGTCGCCCGATGGACCAGTGTCAAGGTTTGGCGGTCGACGCTCTCGGGAATTGGATCAGATTTGTTTAGATGACTATTTCTTTTGCCCGTGACTTCGCACGTGTTAAGGTAATTACTCCGCTATGAAAAGTATCCATAACCTAGAGTGTCCTAACCCAGATTATAGTCTATATACCTGCGAAACGAATTTTGTCTTGATCCGCTCAATCGTTACGGCGTGAAAATGTAACACACATACGGAGTTACTTTCAGATTTATAAAATTTGTATGGAAAATTTCAGGATGAGAATAGGTTGTGTGGAACTCAAGATAGAACTGGCAAAGTACTTACATTATGTGCGTAGTGATGCCTCGATGCCGTCCATGTTATACAATTACTTAATACGATTGCTGCCAGAAGCAGCGATCTGAAACAATAAAACAATATACTTAGTTTAGGAATACTCTGTGCCACCGAGCGACGGCCGACGCAGTGGAAGTGACGAAGTTTTGGACCAAACACAAAATTTGTAAGGTCTACCGGTAGTAAGTTCCGGGTCTGTTTTGTGAGTTTTAATGTTTGTAAACGCACCCAAAACACAGGAGAAATTCTTAGTGTAGGGTAAGATTTTATAAAAAAAAAAGTGACGCAAAGAAGAAGGGTACACTGGTTTACATGTTACATGAAAATATATTAACGAAGTAGTTAAGGTAAATACCACAATCCGAGTCTAATTTAAGGCTTATTACGGTGGTTTAAATTACAAATGTTAATTAGCAACAAATAATTTTTATGAAAATAAAGAAAAGAAAAAGGATGCCAAGTAACTATCAGATTAAAACGAAAATAACATATTTATCGACTTCGAACATCTAAGTACAGTCCAAAAGACCAATTATAAGGCGTAATGGTATGTAAATAAAAGTTTAATCGACGCGTTCATCTTCGGTGTCGTCTGCCGAACACCGAAACGTCGATAGAATTCGTCGATAAAGGACTCACGGGCCTAACTGTACGTTTGGGCTGGCATTGATAACATCTCTATTATGTAATAGAGTGAGTTAGAAGAGGTCAGCGATTTTTGGGACTGTAAAGATTTAGCTTATTAGATGAGCCCAATTTTCAACTATCCGTCTCACAATGTCTTTAAATCTACCTATTGCTTCTCCAAAAAACATTAAGTTTACTATTGATTTTTTTGGACACACAATTTGGTCCTCTTGTACTCAAGTACTTAGAGTCATCTCAACATCATCTGTTTCAATTCTATCAGTATTTCAAGAACTAAGCGACTGCCGTTTTTGCAATAAGGAAGTTACTACGTTGGAAGATCCTATTCCCATCAAAAGCACAAACGCAGTTTCAGGAGCTTTTACTATGTTACAGCCCAGCTATTTTTAGATTATTCGTATTTTTCGCCACCACCCCACATGTAATACCTCCAACTAAAATAAAAGGATGTATTACCGCAAATATTAGTCACGATACGTATCATGTAACAAAATGAGTCCGCTCAACTTTCATGACTCACACATTTGAAGCTGAAGTGAGTCCCACGGGACACTGGTCCTTAGGACCGTGATGAAAGCGAAGAGTTAATTACCATCCGTGGCCGAACAAAGGCTGTTCCCTCACAAACCGACAGTAACCAAGTTATATCGGTTTAATTAACATGAAAGTAATCTGAGTCGGAATAACGTATCATTGCTCTTTAATACTGTTAATTAGTCTGCGTGATGGTTCGGTAATAAAAGTGTTATGTGCTATTAAAATGTTTTGGTTTAGAGCTTTGGTTGGTGGCAGATGGGTTGTGGATATGCATTGATGCGTGTTACCGCATACGTTTTACTGAATATGAAAATATGTAGGACGTGCTGGAGGTCAAGAAATGATTAATCTATTACTTAATTATAATAGCGTGACTTTTGGTCCTTTTTCTGCTAAGAAACACCGTTTCTTTACACTTCTCTAACCTCTTGTCTAAAGGGAGGGCTAGCAATAACTGCCGTTGAATGATACAATCGTTGATAATATTCAGAAATTGACAGCCAAAATTAAATTTATCCTATCTTACGCCTGGATCAACAGTAGTGTACCTGACATAAATCATCATCTCCGAACATTAAGGAATCGAAGGTTAATCTCAAAAGGACCAACTTCCTTAATACTATGGTCCTAGTCATAAGTTAGGCTACCAAGGCTGCATGAGTCTGAATAATTTGAATATTACGATGCAAATGCGCCCATCGTATGACACGAATGCACAATTACATATCGATAATGATTCATAGAGCCAGCTAAGTGTTAGTAATACGGTCTTAAAACGATGGCATCCGGCCGCTATGCGTATATCTAATTAGGTATTGATTATTTTGTAATATGATTACTTGATTAGCGAAGTGCATTGATGTGGGGCGAATAATAATCATATGCAGGTATTGTTTTGCTTTTTAGGTCCTCGAATTAGGCAAACCAAATATCCGAAGAAGGTCAAGCTGTACATACACTTGTCCGGCTAAGTATGCTTGCGCAAATAAGTGTGGCGAAGAGAGCCTCTGAGTGTTTTTTATTTCAGAGAATTTATTAGCTAGGTATTTCGGAATTAATATTTGTCTGTTTTCCTGTTTCCTATCCATGGGTGTTGCCAAATATCATGTTACTGAGCAACTGGGTACTTCGCTAAACAAAGATTCAGGTATTCACCTGCAGCATATACTGGATGCTGAGGTCAGCCTCCAGTCAATGTTGAGGTGTATCTTCATGGATTATTTCTGTATTCAAGAGGTATGACTGTAAGAAACAGAAAATCTTATTTTCCTCCGTACGTAGTTTATGATTTTCTAAAGAATGTTAAAATAAACAATCTACCAAATAAGTCGGTTAACAAGTTCCTTTCATTTCTGCCAAGAATTCTTTGTAACTGCTAAACAAATACCGATGAATTACGAGAAGTACTTATAAACAGTACCTAAGGTGAATACTCTAACTCAAAGGGAGCCGCAAAGAGCTTCGATCTTTGCCAATAAACAGTCGCACGCGCATGATTTGTTAGAACAAAGGCCTACACTTCACTGGTCATGTGATCAACCGTGTTTTAGTAGAGAATACTACTACAAAACTGCGGTGAATTTTACATAGTGGGCCAATTTTATCTGAAAAAAAATTTGTTAAACAGTCTTCTAAAGGACACTGTATCATGGTTCAATGTTTGTAAATCGACAATATCACGAAAAAGCGTGAAATATAAGTACAAGCTGCTGTATGCGGCAAATATAAATGCAATATATATAATAGCTTTGTCCTAACAACATCCTATCATTTTTCGCAGAAGTGTTGCGTCAAGTGTGTAACATTTGAAAATAACAGACGAACATAACAGCAGTTACTATTAACATTGTGTCCAAAACAAACGACTGCCAACAAACAGTGGCTGTTAGTTGTCGGGTAGTTGCACAGGTAGTTGGTAACTAGTGGTTATGCAATAGGTCGTGTGTCGTGGTTGTGTGTTGTCACCTTTCTTTGATTAGTTCGTTGTATTTGAATAGCCTAGTCCTCAGGTGTTTTTAAGTGAGACTTCCTCGTTTGATGTCAGATAAATCTTAGTGGGGTTGTTGGGAGTTGTTGAGATTAGTTGGGTTTTCAGCAGGCTTTTTTCACTAGAGCAGACTGCCCTGAGATCCTAGCAAGGTAACAATCGCTTTAAAAATTAAAAGTTTCTCCTTATGTTATGGAATCAGGCGTTACTTTACGAAATCCGCTAACACTGCAATATTCTACTGTTTTGCTTTAAGCTTATACCCATCCAATACACAAAAATTAACTTATACATTACTGTTCTCGCTAATAGAATGGTATTTGGTGTAGGTCCTCAATGTGCGCCGGATAAAGTATAAGTATTATAACTGCCGTCATTTGTGAAGTCTCTTTTATTGCACCCAGTCTATACTTCAACTAGCTTCATTAAAATAAATAATCAATAAAAATAATCCAAAAGGACCATTTTCCCGTATCATCCAGGATTGAATAGGACTAACAGCAACATCCCGACATCCAACACCACTTCCTACTAATCAGCATGGACTTTTCTGTCATCGCTTTCCCTGATAAGGTATCACTGTGTCTAGGGCCTCAGTGGCACCGGAGGAGCGATAACTGCCGTTGTTCCTGAAGGCTCTTTTATTGCACCCCGTTCATACTTCAACAAGCTTGATTAAAGCTGTAAAATGTAAACAAAAGGACCATTTTCCCGTATCCTCCAAGATTGAACAGGACTAACAGCAACATCCCGACATCCGACACCACTTCCTACTAATCATCTGGGTATAATAAATTGTCAGTGTCGACCACGGCATCCGACACCGCACGTAATGACGCGGCATCCGTCCGACACGCCGCTGTCAATTAGCTGTGAGCTGATGGACTGATGGTGGAGCTGAGAAAGTTTACTTGTTCAGGACATTATTCTGTGTTGTGTTATTTTGGAGATGGTTGGGTTGTGCTGACTACTTTTATTGGTAGTACACCTATTGAAAGAACGATTGTGGAACGTCTCAAAATATCAATACTTTATCCTACCTACCATTTCATAGGCTAACGAAAGCTTTAATGGTTTGTGTGAAGTACAGTTGTTTGTTATCTGTCTGTACAGACAGACAGATGACAAACAACTGTTTACCCCCTAACCACCCTATGCAAGTACAGACTTGCATAGGGTGGTTAAGGCCTATTAACAATCAGGGAATCACTTTATTTGATAGCCACGCGTATTCACTGCCTATTTACAATTTCAGACCTCTAAACTTGCCTTCGCCGTAGTTCAAACCGTATTTCATGCGATTGAAATGAATATATCCATCAATTTGCTGTCCCTTTACCCGCGGGCCACCACTATACTTCGTGATTTAAATCAATAAACAAGTCATCAAGACAATAAAACACTAGAACAATCCCAATGCAATTCAGACGCCATTGCTAACTTAGACATTTGCAACACGACTCCTGCGCAATAAAGTAACCGTTAAGCGTCATTTACATGTACGTGCGGCAGAGGCCGCCACAGGCGCATACATTTAATTTCGCCATGATATCACTATGACACTACACCTAATAATAAACTATCATAAATTTCATCGGAGACCTGTCCCCTATCGAATATTAATAAGTACATACATTGACACTCTATTGTCTGCTTGAAGCGAACAAATGAATCGAATGTGGGTAGTTAGCAGTTTATATGCAAGAGCTTTTGTCGTATGTCGTAAATATTATCATTGGCTGTTAAAGAATGGGAATTGGTTTAATAGTCGAGTGCCATTAGATAAAAAGGTAGAACGAAGTTTATGGTGGTCGGATTTTCATGGGACTTTTCTTGTTGAGTTCCTAGAGGTGTGACGAAGTAATTAAAAAAAAAAATTCGCCGCTCGCGATTTATTTTTTTGTTATAAATTTTTGTTTTGCGTTTATGAATAACTTCTAATTAATTTCTTATTTTCTTCAATTATTAAAAACTGATTTTAAGATTAATACTTCGTTTGTAATTGGTAACTGCTATTTTTTAAGGATAACTGGACATATTTTTTTTTATTGAA
Organism: Standfussiana lucernea; assembly: GCA_964057025.1. Taxonomy (NCBI): domain Eukaryota; kingdom Metazoa; phylum Arthropoda; class Insecta; order Lepidoptera; family Noctuidae; genus Standfussiana; species Standfussiana lucernea. Next base: position 11,387,169 of record OZ059806.1, on the reverse strand, counting down.
AACCATATTCATGAGTTTAGTGACTAAAAATTCATTCGTAAATTTAGGAAAATCGATTTGAAAAAATGATAAAAGAAATAAAAACAAAAATTGCGAGCGGCCAATTTTTTTTTAACATTCTTCTCCACACCTCTAGGAACTCAACAAAAAAAGTCTCATGCAAATCCGACCACCATAAACTTCATTCCACCTCGACTATTTTTCGGCTAATTGCACTCGACTATAAAACAAACTATGTCTGGAAGTTTTTTCTTGCCTAGTATTCGGAAATTAAATTACTTAAAACTTTTACAGTTGTAGCTACTAAAACTAGGAACTTCATCGTCAAAAACCTTAAATGGGTAAGGTGGGTGGACCATGGAAGGCCATGCTCCTTCGAAGGCCAATTATTAAAATTTCGTAGTTATTGCCATGTGATGACAAATTCCTTCTATCTACATAAACATCCATCGAACTAGAAATCACAGACGCGGCGGTGAATCGCTCGCGCCACTATTTTGGCAGTACGGTCCCTTGCTTCATTGATATCGGAAATCGGCGACGTTAAAATAAGGTGGGTGTACCATAGAAGGCCACTCTAACAAATAAATAGTTATTATTCGTTTATTTACTGGATAAATGAAACTAACAAATATTTAAGTAATACTTTGTTTTATTACGTAATATATAAACCACTTCTTTTTATTGTAGATTTAATGACTATTTATTAACTTTTAGTGTTAGATGACTGATTTATTATAATGGCCTTCTAAGGAGCCTTGTTCCTAGCAAGGCCATTTTTAAGAGTTCAATGAAACTTAAGTTTAATCAATATTGATCAAATCTGAAATTTAAAAAAGTGGTTTATATTTTACGGAATAAAACAAAGTATTACTTAAATATTCGTTCGTTTCATTTATCCAGTATATGAACGAATAATAACTGTTTATTTATTAGAGTGGCCTTCCATGGTACACCCACCTTATAAATAATTGTGGATGTTCGTTTCAAAGGACCAACGTTTTGTTTTACGTGTCTTAACAAACTTGACAAAGAGACTCCTAATAAGACTACAGCAGTTTTCTTTTGAAAGTAAGCTTTTAACAAAACTTTTCTTTGAAGACATCACATAGGTACTAACTGTTTTGACTTAAGCTTTAAAGGTAAAGTTGCGCATTGTCATCGGTATAGTCGACAAGAGTTGGACAGATAGTTTTTAATCATTCATCCATCAACAATTATTTGCAACTAACGTTCAGAAGAGTGCACACGTCGAAGATTGTAATGCTGTCATTGTGACGTGATGTTTTAATCTACAGAGCCGCTAATGCAGCAGACAGCTATGTTCAATAACATCAGTCCAAAGCTCTTAAAATCTATCAAAAGTTTGCCATTAAAAGTTATTTATACGTAGAAGTCTACATTTCCAGTTGACACATGTATGTATTGTTATTATTTAAGTCTTTTTATTAACTTTTAGATATATTTATCTCCGTACATGAAAGATTGGAGTGACAAAAAAAATGGAGAAGTTAAATTATGTAAAGAGGTGCGATGCCGATGCCTTGCGCGCGCGTCGCTTCCGACGTAGACACAGCCGCCCACCCGCGGCGCCGACGCCGGCGCGTCTGCGAACAGACGATTAGCATTCGCACAGCGATACGCTAAAAATAACAGTTAGATAATCGCGATGTTTAATCGATTAGAACTTCGGAGCTAGACTTTTTTTACTAGAGGCTTTTTTAATTGTAGATGGCGCTGATAGGCGTATTTGGTTGGAAGTCCAAATAGTGTGTCTCTCACTAGCATAGTATATTATATAATTTGTAATTTTACTGTGAATAGTGGACGAACCCAAAAAAAAATAAATGAAAACATAAATGCTAGTCAAAAATTCTAAGCATTGTGCCTTGGAAATGCAAATCATGGAGTTTCGTACGTATTTGCTCACAGTATGTTCCTCGTTGACCCAGCAAACAACTATGTTTACACTGTCCATCGAAAGCTTTCAACCCATTAGAGTACACAAGCAAGCTTCGAAAACACTTCTGCTTGGCCTGATCGTGTAGCAACGAATGGCATTAAATAAATAGCAGTAACCATATTTATTGCTAACCAGACCAAAGATTTATCGAAGACCGGGTCGTCACTACCCTGGATACAGAATTTACTTTAGTGGCGCATTCCGGTCGGGCAACCCGCCCCTACTATCACAATATTGTCTAATAGATAATTAAGTTCCCTTGTTTTGCAAGTTTTTTTTTCCGGGCTGTTAGACTACACGAGTACGGGCGTACAGTATTAATAAAAGACACTAATTCTACAGCACAAATACTCTTCATATACTTAGACCAAGACAATACATTTTGAGAGCGAGTAGATCTCGTACCAGCTAATGCGTTGATAAATAAACTCCTATTAATTAATTAAATAAACATTGTCTAAAAATACAACATCAGCTATGACATCGCAAGGCAACTGTTTTTTCAGTCAGTATCTAGTTCATGCATGAGATTAACAAACTGTCAACGTCCTCAGAATTTGCTAATTGTGCTCTTCTTATTATTAACGTTGACATCGATTGACTAATTAGGCACTCATACTAAGACACGCGGCTTAATCAAGACAATTGCTATTAATGGCTTTCGCTAAGAACTCAGCTGGTATTAATCTCCATAATCTTTGCTTGGCTATACATTTGAATTAGGAAGACAGCTGTAATTATGAGATTTTTATTAGAGAAAGCCGACAGATTAGAGCTTGCTTGTTGCTATGCTTTTAGCGCCGATTTGTTTATACATACTTCGCTTCGTCAACATGTTCTACAACAAACTTACACTGAACAGGATGCTGAGTATAGGCCTTATTTCTTCTATGGTATGAGCCCCTGGTAGATTTAGACAAATTTGTCACAGCCATTCGCCATGACCCAGAATGTATTTTCTTCCTAATTTCATCACCCGTCGTATCTCGTCAAGTTCCAGCCTTTCTGCTTTTCGTCATCGCCAAAACGTATTGCAAAAATTATAAAAGTGGCTATGACAAAATGCTCCCATGTATCAGACACCTACATGCCATTGTCTCGGCACCTACTGATATCTACTTGTCATGTTTCGCTACTATCTACTAACGCCCCATTCATTTACAATACTAACTCTTTCCAATAACTTTATGAGTTTATAACTTAGTATGTTTTATCCAACTTTCCTATGACCATTATTTCCAAATGCACATTCAGAACGACAGGTGACAAAATCAAGACTATCATTAATCTACACTTTGTCGAATTACAGCTGTAATAAGTTGTCTTGTAAGCATATTCAAATTCATTAATCTGCTTCAAAAAGTTGTCATTCAATTTAATTCACATTATGAAGTAATCGGATTAGTTTGCGTTGGACGCACTCGTCATCGTCATGGTGTCGCACGCGAAATCGCTTTTGGACTGATGAGTTCATTGTTACAAGGATTATAATGGGCGTGCAATGGATTTTTTTTGGATAAGTTATATTTTGTATGCTGCTTCGAGGCCTTACCTTCGTATCTTATCATTTAGCCAACCAAAATAATACCTAGATCAGGCTTTTTAATTAGGTGTGGCCGGGTGTAAAAAAATTAAGTCGTGCCAAGAATAACAGATTTATAAACTCTTCCTAAATCATCGTAGGTAATAAATTAATCCTGTGCCTATAAAGTAAGTATAAAATAGTCTTAGTAACTAACTATTAGTCATAGCAATAAACAATTTAATTTAATACTTACACCTGCTTATATTCACGTAGCTGAATCACGTAACTATAAAGAGTACCATTAAACACGGCGTAAATTGTGTATCGGTTGAAAACAACGCAGACATGCGTGTGAGCCATTAATAAATATTGTTGAATCTATTTTTTTACCTAAAATCTATCTTTCACTAGCTGATCTAAGTGAAAAAATAGGGTTAACAACCTTTGAAATCTTTTAAATGAGGAAAACGTTTTTAACGACTAGAACAAAACGTAACAACTGACAGATAGACTGACAGTGAGGCTATTTGTTTAACATGACATTTAAATAGATGTGGAATAAACAAAGCAATATGTTTAAGTTAACCACTTAGTAACAATAACAAATAATACATCTTCCTACATACATACAGTAAAAAAAAACAAACAAGTGAAATTCATAACCGAAATTTGATTGGTCAGCCCTACATCCGTTCGTCGAAAAGCGTTGATTGATTGCTTATCCAGATTTTTAGTGTTCCTACGCATGCACCCACGAACAAGAGGTTAACGTTCCGACTTACGTTACAGCCTAGAGAACATAAAACTCGGACGCGAATCTATGAGAATATTGCCCCGAAGCCATTTGGTAGTGTTGTATGGAATGGTATGACAAATCAAATGGATAAAGACTTTGGAAACGAGTTAGTCATCATTAAGTTCGATACAAATTGAAAGATTTTGTTGAGATTGTGTTCGATTTGACATGGTGTTAAGGCTGTCTAGAAACAGTCTAGTCATTCCGTGAATGGTTGCTAGGTTCCGCAAAAAGCGCTAACTAATGATTGCAAAGACACCTTGCTGAAAATTAATAGCCAACTTTGCTATTTCTATGTCTTTACTTTATTTCCCTAGAAGAAGAAATTTCGTGATGTTTTACATCGGAAGACTTTTAAGCTTCAAAAACTTTTCAGAGTCAAACGGAAATCTTTTTTTATCGAAATAAAGTTCGTTTCTTTAACACAATGTAGTCACCGAACCCAGTTTGATAAAGATATAAAACGTGACGATAGGACGTGAAAAATAAATAAAAATTACATCGTATGTTTACTTTTCGCAATGAAACTACGCGAATAGCTGGCATAGGGCCGCAATGATCGTAAAACCGCCCTGCGAATTCGCACTAAAATCTTCAAAGAAAGCAGACGTCAAACTAAACAATTGTACCATTCTCAACCGTTACTATGTATGTATTTAAGCCGAGGATGAAAATAGAGAGAAAATTTATGTTTTATATGTATACTTACTATCCAAAACTTGTCATCCTATGAAGATTGCGACAGGAATTGGGGCATGTCGTAAGGAAAGTTTCAGCATGAAAGATGGGAGATCGAAAAAATCATAGGAATATGGGATAGGGGATATTGAGCTGACGGCTCATAGAGATGAACGGAAGGGTGTACGATTTGTACACCTTTTGCACTTCAGTTCTAAGGTAATTCAAAGTCCCATCTTCAGTACAATTTACTACTGAAATTCATTGCTTCTTCAGATAAACGATAGCACAAGTCATTGCTCTGCTGAACAGGAACACAGTGTTTATGTGTTTTAAGAATATACACTAACGTTGCAAAAAGATTCAAGATGTGACGAAAACAATTTACGGCTTAGAAACTGTTGGTTTTATGGAATTACAAGAAACAGATTGTTTTGTACCATGAAATAAACATAGGCATTGAGAAGTGTTTCAGATACTCTCTGATTTGTAATTACAGTTAACAGAGCTCCTACGTTTAAAATACAGAGTTACGAAGACTTTTTTAATGTAAATCGATATCCCTCGTCTGCATACTTTTAAGTGCCATGAACTGACACACTTGATTTTACAAAACTTCAGTCGTACCTAAAATGTCATCAAGTTATACATATAATTATGTATGTACGTCATGCATCAGCTTCGTTGATAGCATAGATCAATCGTCTTATCATGTTCCTGGGGGTCTACTCTCTAAGTCCGTCAACGAAGATACGGGCCCGTCCAAAGTTACTTCGTAACTACGGACTAAACCCTACTCCTTAATGATTACGGATTCATAAGTTGCGGACGGAATCATGGACAATATTAGTGAACGAATGATGAATGGCGATAGAGGTGCGCTATATTATCGGTCGATTACCGGTTTACTAATTTGGTAATTTTCAAGCTTTTAAACAAAAAAAATATTGTTATTGTTTTAAAATTATTACATTTTTAACAATATACTTTTTATTAAGTCTTTATTAGATATAATTGAACTATTTTTAGCATTTTTGTCCAAATTGTGGCTTTATCCTGCTAATACCTTTGCCTTTTTCCTTTGACAACAATTGACAAATGAAATGTCAGTTTTTTATTTACAATAAACATAAACATAATTTGCATTAATAATTTAATACGACGCGGAAACTTTTCGTAATAAATTGAATGATTAATTGAATTTGAATAATAATTTCCGACGAATGTGAGCACATCAACACTGGGACGTGCTTACGTGGCTGCCGTTTTTGCCACTCCAGCAAAACATCAGCGGCAACCAAGCATGTGCGAAACTTGTTGCCACCGATAACAAGCCGAGGATGAAGAAGGCTTCATTCATGTGGAAAAGAAGAAGTAAAAGAACCCTACTCGCAGTCAGTGCGGTAACGCATTGAAGGTCTACACATGTTGCACTGCGTCTTGCTATTCCACCGACGCAGCAGCTGCACGTGTCTCGACTACATCACACCACGACGCCAGAGGAGGTCGTGGAGTATTTAAGGAGCAAGATCAAGTTCCCCTTAAGAGTGGAGAGGTTACAGTCGCACCACATGATTCAAGTCTTTTGTGGTGCGTGTCCCAACAGACCATGTCGAGACTTTTATCAAGGAGGAATTTTGACCACAGGGGGACGTGTACGTGTGTGTTTTCGCGGAAGCCTACATAACACCTCAACTCAGCAAAATATGTGGCCGACCAAACATAGTTAATAGTGTTTTGTAAATGTGTCCAATATGTATTAGTTTATTACTGCAATTATAAGATTATTTTGTGTATTGTATCTATGGGCCTTCAATGCCTGAAAATAAAAGTGATTGATTGATTGAAACTAAGTGCCTAGATAGATAGATAGAAGATTCTTTATTGGGTACACCATACAAATTTCAATTTACATAAAAGAAGACATTTTACAATGGGTGGTCTTATTGCTAAAAGCAATATTTTCAAGAGAACCTTTGGATGAATTAGGGGAAGAGGGAGAGACAATACTGCAGTTAGTTTGTGGTGTACTATTTACATAATAATATACAACACATAAAGCATGTACTAATTTATACATATATAATCATAATAATCATTGAACAAGAACAAAGTACCATGTATAGATAGTGATGCTTATGGAAAGAGGTAGTGATTTTTGTCCAAATTTTAAAAGTGGACAAGGTTTGAGTGACACAGGCAAGGTATTCCAGTCATACTTATCAATAATTTAAGACTACGATAGATAAATAAAAGGAAATATGTTTGATTGTAATGGTTTATTGTGGATTGTGTTTTCTTTTTCAATTTGATTAGTGCAAAATAAAAACATGTTCATAAAAAACAATGCATTTTTTGTGGATATCATTATTTCACTTATATCAGAATCTTCCACCAGTCCCAACACCCATTTTGTCCTGAAAGCAAAATAAACAGTTGGTAAAATATTCATTTTACCCTAATCTATAAATAAAGTATGAAACTGGCTGGCTGATTGATTCAGTGACTGATTGATCAACGCACAGATGAAACTGCTGGCTCCAGAATCATGAAATTTTGCACAAATGTTCCTTATATGACAAGCGTGTACTAGGGGTTAAAACTGACATTGAAAGTTTGTATGAAACTTGGTCAATTTTGAAGTTAATTTTTGTTCTCACACATACACATAAAAATTTCCACGCGAACAAAGTCGTGGGCAACAGCTAGTCAATAATATGTATAAATACAAATACCATAATTATGCTATTCATTGATATTTGTATTATTAGAAGAGTTTTCTTATTGGACTGCATAGAAATCGGTACCTATTTCTATCCAGCAATTGCACTAATCTTTCTCTCACTCTTTGCCCTTGCTGAAGAGCTTGATGAAAATTGAGTTGATAGCAGCAAGGACCTTATAATAAACAAAAACAACAGTAAATAGGTGGTACAGATTGTAAATTATTGATTGACTCAATAATTTACAGAATCTTCAATAGCTTACCCTTAGTATGTACTTAATTCTTGGATCAAACCATTACTTACCTACATTCTTGGAGGTAATAGATCCTCACACAAATTTTCGAATAATTCGTGTGAGCCAGTAGAGTTTGAACTCAACATCGGGAATACTCGCCAGTCGAAAGTTTTGGCGCAAGTATAATCGGCGTCGCCTCCGGTCTTCATGTAGAGCATCTTCGAGCATTAAAAAGCAGCCATAGTATCGATTTTTTTCAAAAACACTAACTTTCGTCGGCAGCACGATAACTATTTTGATGTCGTATGATATGACATAACGTCCGTCGAAACAAGTGTCAAATTTAAAGTTACGGACGGGCAAAAACACTTAGGGAGTAGGGACAACTGTCAAATCGGGTTGCCATTCATTCTTAGTTCGGGCCCCGAACTAATCTTATGTCCGTAGGTACTACGGAGTAGGAAACGCCCGCAACTTCGGCCGAAAGTACGGGTTTCGTGCTTAGAGAGTAGACCCCCTGTTGTGGCAGTATTTTAAGTGATTCGACCCAAACAATAATTTAAATAAGTTATGAGTTGCTCGGGTCGATCGTCAGGTTATGCTGTGCTTGCCTGGGTTGGTCCGTGGATGGGTGACCACCCATTCACCGAGTTTCCTCCGTGCCTCGGAAAGCACGTTTGTACATCTCTGACAGTCGTTACAGGTAGTCAGTGGCCCAAAAGTCTGACAACCAGTTTTACCAAGGGGAAAAGGCTAGGCAGATTATGATGAGTTGCGAGTTTAATAAAAGAAAATTAAAACTGCTACCTACATATTTTTATAATAAAATCATTAAAATATAGATACATTAGCGACTCGTATGAAGCTATATAAAACAGGACATAAAATGAATAACATCTTCTATACTATTATGATCGATATAAAATGGAACAGATGTCCAACTTTCGATTTTATTATCTTGACAATATGTGTATCTGTATGTCTGTATCAATTAGAGACGTGTTCACGACTTTTACGATGCAGTGGTAAAGTTTTTATGATGTGCGTGTACTTGACCGGTGAGAGACGGTCGTCTGTTTAGTGATTTTGGTGAACATTGAAGAGAGGTAGGGATGGCGACGACGGAGGACACAACATTCAAGTCATAGTTATTTAGCCGTTTCTAGAACTGTTAAGGTGGCTTGTTCACTCTCACCGAGACACTCCGAGACTGTTCGAATGCGAGAGTGTACAGCCAAGCGAAGAACACCCAGGCTTGTCGAACGCTACTATGTATACCCTCGCGCTCGACCTGTCTCGGAGTGTCTCGGCAAGAGAGTACAGCCACTTTAAAGAAATGTAAGGGATCTTCAATGGGTAAACACTAATCAGATTTTGTTGATAACGTTTGGATGCTAAAACTTTGAAAATATGACTAACGTCACCAAATCATTTTGTATTGTAAAGTTTTCCGCTCTCAAAATCAAGACATAATCTGGGAACAAAAAACTTATGGCGCCATATAAGAAAAATATCTTCCGCCCAATAGTTTAAAAGATATCAACTTGTTTCGGACGGTGACATATTATATTTTTAAGTAGGCGGCCATCAGGACGATTAGCATTAGATCATGGACTTGCCTCGCCACACGTGTTGAAACTGTCATAAGACCTGCGACTGACAGCCAGGATGAGCTGGATAAAGTACCAATTAACAACGAAATGATTAGTGACACTATTTTGCTGTAATTATTTTAGTACATTAGTAAAATGTCCGACAGGGGACTTCTTTCGACATCAAGAACAGACATCGCAACAACGACCGATCTGAGAAATGGGTTGCTGGGGAGTTAGTTGAGTCACTTCTTCAAGTCAAGTCAAATCTCACGAAAGAGGGAAGGTGGGTCGAAGAATTACAAAATGTCCTCAAGTAATTAATGGCCCCTAAGTAATGAACAGCGGGCGTTTCGAGGTACCGTCTTATGTTATTTAGGCGTTCAAAAAGTACAGAATTACAAAAAAAATAATTAAGAGTTTTCTTCCCGCAATGCCTGTGATCCAGCGTTTTCGCAGTCAATCAAACATTCGGTCCACTAAAAGTTGTAGTGTGCGAAGTCTCTTAGATTGTCTTAGAAACAAAACTTTTGAAAGTCGGGTGCGGCGAAACGAGTGTGGGTGATGTCCAAAAACGTTTTATGAATTAAAGCTATGACTATTTTTATAGTATTGATTTATGAGTGTTGTGAAATTAGGATCAACTGTTATTGGGGCCACGGGATGTATGATATATTGCCTGTTATTGTAAGGAGATAATATTTTACTACACGGTTAGCAACGGTTGTTAGCGTTTACGAGTTTCCTGCCTTTTTGTGAAATATGAAGCAAAATGACTGAAATTTCAACAAGAGTGTTAACATTTCTTTATTAACTTCATTTCGTGGTCTTTAACAGTCTTTTTAAAAACCTTAAAAGGTCACATCGAATACAAAAAACTATAGTTAAAATCTTACAATTTGCATAGATCGGAATTTCAAATACAACACATCAATGTGATGCAAAAACGAAATAGCCCACATACACGGACATCGTGACAGTATCCCGTTATTCGCAGAAGTTACTATGTAGGTTTTGTCAAAGATTTACTAATTGATAGAAGCGAAACTCTTTTAATAATAATAATAAAAACGTTTATTTCGGAGACTTGCTCCATAGATCTTTGTTAGTGATACAACTTACGTAACTATGTTAGTACTTACATTTACTTAAAAATAATAAAATAAAATTAAAACATACAATCATATTAATTCATGTATTTTCCTGCAGAATCAGACCCGTAGCTATGCATACGGGTCCAACACTCCAGGAAAACACCGTTCAGCCTATCCCCAATCACCCTCAGGATGCCATTGGCACTCCCCCGAATCCTGCGTAACAATGATGCCGTTCGTTTCCTCATGATTGCTGAAAAACCATCAGTAGTAGATTCAGCAAACATGGCTGACGCGCTACAGAATCGCGGTAGCCCCAACAACACCCGGAAGGCGTTGTTATACTGAACACGAAGAGCGTTGTAGGCCCTTTGCGTATGCTTAACCCACAGGCTGCTTTTGTATAGTCGAATAAGCTAATTGGTACTACTTACACTATTGTGCAATAACTTTTTAAGCATGTCTTATATGATTTTGGCAGTGTAATAGAAAGATGAAAATTTTTAGATGCATACCAATTAGTTTGTTCGACCGTACAAATGCCGATGCAAAAAGATTCAGCCAACGCGTAGCGTTGAACCTTACAACCCAGACTGCAAATGCGAGAGGAGTGAACTGACTCAAAAAGATCGCAGAAAGATTCTGTAGTCGCGACAGCGTGCTGAAAGGCGTAGGCCGGTACAAGGTGGACCAATGAACGGGTGAAGGTCACGGGAAATCGCGGGATGCGAGAAGCAAAGGACTGTTCGATATGGCGAAGTTTTGGGACAAGGTCTGTGGTTGTCTTTCATCTGATAAGATGATGATGGTGACTAACTATCGAAACAGGCATTGAGTGTGCTTTGCTGCCGGATTTCGCTTCTATACGTTTTTATTCTATGGTTTTGTCTATTTTGTTCTTACACTTCGTTTCAACACATACCACCTACAGTACATTGTTCAGTCCACATATTGTTGCTGAATCGACACAATGAGAGAACTGATGAAATTGCCGATAACGTTTACAATACGCAATTATGTTACAGGGTAAGCTTATAGGATAATCTCTATCTGAATTTTAGATTGGAAAGTGAGTTTATTTGAACTTGACCTTTCCGTTTTCACGGCGGTCTTAGAGACAAAAGATCATTGAAGTTTTGTATCATTTTTGTTAACATCTACAAGGTGTTGCTTTGCATCCTCGTCAAATTCAAGGAGGTAGCAACGCTAATGATTCTCGACCCGAATCAATAATAAAATGGGTAGGTAATTTTTTATATTTTTTCTTAATATCGGAAATCGATAAGTGTACACCACCCGTCTAATACTATCCCTATAACCGCGCTTTCACACACAGAAACAAACGCAGATGTTTATTCGATAAACGGGTGATTCTCCTCTTTTGAAAAGGGCTTCACTCTGAAATGGTGTCAAATTAAAACAACTAAAAAAGCAGCGTTTATTATTATTGACCAGGTACCGTAATTTATATTGATTATTTACGTCTTTTATAACAACCTCCTGAATTTTGACGAGGTTGCAAAACTACAGCTTGTATAATATATACGTATCCTTTGGAGTCTTGGTAAGGCTAGCTGGGCACTTTCAAAACCAAGTGCTCAGTACCACTAACAATCTTTGGCAAGAATTAACAATGTTTGTTCCTTATATTTCATCAGTGGTGTCTCTAAATATAACCTTTTTTTGTACTCAATAGTTCCATGACCCTGTTATAAAAATAGAAATACTAAACAGAACATCCCAATGAGTGCTTCTGCTACCATGTTAACGAGAACTAAAGGTCAACAAGCTTCATTAGTGGATACCACAAAAATGTGGAGCCTGATTGAGTTATTAATGGAACCCAACCTAATGAATCCAAATCCTAAACTAGGTAGAAGATTGATGAAGATAAATGGTCATTATAATACACTATATAAATCTAGACCTAAATTAGAACTAAATTGCTTTTAGATCAAAAACTAAGTTGAAAGTTTTAGGTCGACATCAAGTCTAGATTTTATAAAAAGCTCTTTTCCTATCCAATTACGGTCAACACTATAATTTTCGTTATATTAATGGATTCAACTAAGTACATTAAACGCGCCCTCTGGCTATAACGATTTAAAGGACGTGGTATGTCTTGGCAATTTTAGTATCATATGAGGTGCGTAATGGTCTTTAATGCAGACGACGAGGACTAGGGGAGGCAAGAAAAACGACATAATCACTTAGACTACATAAGCTTGCCAATAATGTTCCTACACGTGGGACACAGACCTACTCTTTGTAAAAAGGAGTAAGTAGATGGGTCGTACGTACCAACGCTTCTGGAAGCTCTATTCGAGACCGTCTCAAACTTGGATAATTAGTAATAATTAAGGTGGAAGCGAGGTAGCCCGCAAAATTCAAATTTTCTTACGTTTTTTGCAATTTGCCGGTCATTGTCAGGCCGTACATTGAACAAAATATGATTCGCGGCTGTAATAGGTATTTAGTTACAGAATTATAATTATTAAAATCATCAATACAACCCTCAAAGTTCATACAACCCCATTGAATGACTTATTCATGAAATAGTGACAATGTTTTTATACAATTAAATAAGCATGGTCACGTAGCTAATATTAATTTTCGTATTTTTCAGTTTTTCACGAACAAATGTTAAATATTTGCACCAATTTGTGATTAACGCTATGAATACTTCACAAATAGGAAAGTCGCTTTTGACTTTATTGTCTGAAGTTAAAATGAAATAACTATGGAACAGCAGTGATAATCCCCGCCAACGATCCTCGAACTATTTTTAGGGTTCTAGTCTAGCAACAAAGAACCTATTTTTTATTATTTATGAATTTTGCTGATAAGATATCATGTCACTAAAGATAATTTTTGAGGGCATTTTGACCACTTCATTGATTGTCTAATTTATTTATTATATTTTCAGGGATTTTTTAAAGAATGCCTACCAACCGCATTAAAAATTAGAGCATCAGTAGTTCTGCATACCTAACTGCGGTTTTGCACATTATTTTGAAGTCATATAAAAAATCGGGCGAATTACGAAAAATTACAAAAAAAAAACACGTTTCTTGTAAATTAATGGTGATTTCTTATATTTCGGAAACGTGACGCTTTAAAAGGTTTTGTCTCATACAATCGGTACTTGTTTGTATTAATACTAGCTATTGATTAGAACAGGTTAGATGCGTGGCTGCAATTTAAAAAATTAAATTAAATGGCGGAAAACAGGCAGGCCACGCTCCATACTAGAATATTCAAAAACACCTTTCAGAAAAAAGGGGCCGTTCATATATTACGTAAGCACTGTCATTACTAGGGCGGGGGGCTCTTTGCTTTGCTTATTTTTGATGACATGGGGGTATCCCACACATTGTCTATGCTTGAAAACGAAATGAATTTTCGGGGATTCCTACAAATAATGAATACGTTTAGGTACTCGCTAGAACTGAGTAGGGGGAATTACCGAGCCCTATTCACTTGTCTAAATTTTTTCCGTCAATTTATTTTTTTGTTTCGATACGATTGACGATTTGACATTACAGTCCTCTATGCCAAACCTATTCCTTATTTCTAGACTTATAACTGCTGCTCATGAATCAATCAATTGTACCAATGTTTACGTAAGCATGCGGGGCAGGGATAAGAGCTTTGCTTACTTTTGCTGACGAGGGGGAGCGATGGGTTAATAATTGCAAAAAATCTGCTTACGTAATACTTGAACGGCTTACATATTTTTAGGAGAGTAAGGCCCGATTATCCCATTGCGCGGGTCCAGTGCGAAATACTAGATATAACATATGTGCCAATTTTTTGTTCTGGGCCATTACAGTTTCCTCATGACAATTTGCGATAAACTAGTAGTTATAGCTAAATTAATTATGACCCAAACTATTGTATCAAAGACCACCCAACGACCGCTCATATGGACTAGTAACCCAAGCTTACGCTCAAGCCATATGCGTTCGCAAATGTCTAGTATGCTGTATGACACACAGGCGTAACATCTTAATTGCAATTTAGGTTCCATTATTAATTCCACATGGGAATTAGGTCTCAGCCGAGCTTAGCCTGAAAGCACTAACAAATTGATTTACGACCAGTAACCGTTATTGTATACTCGCTCACGAAAATAGGTTGACTATTTTGGCAACTATTATTACTTTTATCGTTCTAGATTGCGTGCTAATTGACGTGGAATGATGGTCTTTGGAGTTATGCCGCCCTGGTTCTTGCGTTTCAAGATCGAATGGGCAATTTTCTGTTTATGTCCGGTGTTTTGCTTTGCAGAAACTAGCCACCAAAGCTTACTGGACGTAAAATTAATACACCAAACGGTTGCTAAGCAACTCTGAAGAGCAAATACTTGATGCCTAGTACTGACCCGCTTTCAGCCTCGTGATAGAATGAGAGTGAATCATCATTAAACATGCACACAAAGTTACTTGCGTGCTAAAATATCAACTAGCTAGGTCAATGAAACTTTTTCCAAGTAAAGATCCTTAACGACAACTAGTAGTTAAACAAACAATTGAAATTGTCAAAACAAGGATAAGTAACAATACAAATAATCCAATCATTCAATAAACTGTATGGAGTCACCAAAGTGATTTGGCACTCATTCAATTTTGACACTTAGCGTTCCTGAACCATGTATGACGTAGAAGTCGTTGTTGCTACCAATATAGATGATAAATTGACACTACTAGTACTTGCACGTGGGTACAATACAAAGCCTCTTGCTCATGAATGACGTCATTACTGAAGTCTTAAATTAGACTAATGAAGCGGCGTTTGTTATGTGTTAGCAGACGCGATCAAATTGTCCACTTATGGCTCCGACTTTCTTTAAAACACCGCCTCCCACGGCCATCTATTTAGATCTAAAGATCTGTCTACACAGCCGAAAGATACCGGCCAAAGTTTACAAGTTTAAGTATACATTGGTCGTCGAATATGAGAACCCGATGAAAGTTGTATAAGTGGTAGAGTAATGAAATTCTTTCACGTTGGAGGGCCAAAACGCAGGGTAATAAATTGTAGCTATCAATGAGAACAAACACAACCGCCAAGAACCGCCGCATAATGATGTATGTGTAAACAAGCTTTTGGTTAGTAAAAATATTAATTTAACTACTCATACGGTGAGTCAACGTTTGAATAGAAGTTTGAATTATATTAGGAACCGAGTGCAAACGACGAGTGTTTGGATATCGTAACATCGTAAGTGCAATTTATGGTTTTGTAATGTTTGGACTGATTTTTCAACACGCTAGTTTTTTCATAAAACCTAGCCAAACACAATAAGGATGACAAATTCCAGTAATGATGAATTTAAATAATAGATTTTAAAGATAAATAAAACAATCGTTCTTATTTTGTAAGCCAGAACGAGGAAAATAAAAATAATTCGAAAGATACAAGACATGAGAAGTGGTATTAACTTTTATCGTATTAAAGACATCTTGGTGACGCACCCCAGTAATATGAAGTAGGAACTAGGAAGAGCAAAATAGACAATTTAATAGAAGAGTTAGCAACGAGATTGGGAGGCGTTCCTGCGGTTTAACGTCGTGTTTTCTTGTTGAGTCTAAAATTAATCAATTTGACAATTACTGTGAGAATTCCGTACATGGTTGCTAGGGACGAACAATACATAGTTCATGGCAATTATTAAACTATGTTAACTTTTTTTGGACTTTCGTAGCAGGTCTTCTTCCATATTTATCTGTGAGACGATATCTCAGTTGTCACACCCTTTCTAGATATACCATTTTTCATGTATTACATACTTTTCCTAAGGACTTTACTCTTATGTTCTTAAGTTTTGAGTTATTTTGATTTTTTTCTTTTTGAGCTTCAACTTTTGTTTTTTTTTTTAAATAAAATAAAAAAAAGAAAGAATGAAAATGAAATGAATGGTATGAAAGAGAAAGGAGTAAATGATGCCGTGACGTCTAACAGGGGAGAATGGAAAAAGGAAAACGTGTTGCCGACCCCAAGTAGAATGGGACAAGGGCAGGAAGATGATGATAATGATATTTTATTATGGACTATATAACTACTTTTATATTCATTAACTATATACATTATTAAAATTAAAAACTATCAAATAAACCTAACACCAAACTATAAAAGGCCATCAAAAAACTCCTCGTCAACGTTGTCAGCTGGTAATATTCAGTTTTGATTGAGTTAATGTGGATACCTGGACAAGGGCAGTAGAATAAGAAAGGTTGAAAAAAGAAAAAGGAAGGGACGTTAAGGAAGGTTTTGTATTCGTTTTGTTTTTAACCTTAAAAAGCATGATCATATTTCCAACTTTCGCAAAATACTCAAGTTGCTCCCAATTCGACTTCGCAGGAACTCTCGGATATTGTACCTGCTAATTATTATTCATCCTTCTCAACCCTAAAACGCCATCCTATCTACGGGAGCGTGTTTTCTTCTCCCGTCCAAGATGCACCTTATATGGTTGCATCTTAGGATCCCCCCCACACTCTACCGATTTCTACTCCTGCTCCTCCACTGTGCACGCAGTGCGGTTATGGAATTCACTTCCTACTGACATTAGGGACTGCCAAACTATTGCAGTTTTCAAAAGAAGAGTGAAAGAACATTATCTTTCCATTTCGTCTTAGTTGCATAAGTATTTATTATTATTTATTTTATTGTATTTATAGTTTTGTTGTATGTATTGTCTTTGTATTTATACGTTTGTAAGTAAAATAGTTATCTGCTTTATGTATTCCATTTTCTCTTCTTCTTTTACACACTTTGTCTACATCTCTTTTTTTTAGTATCTCCTTTCGATGGGATGCTGGAAGAGATTTCATTAGAAATAACCATTACCTCTGTACTCCTTTCAGTTCCTTTCTTGATTTCTGTATTTACTGTGTACATAAATTGTTTAATCAATAAATAAATGATGTTGAACTATGTTAACTTCCAACAGTTTACAGCGTCGGCGTCGTTATGTAAAAAATCTTAAAGAACTGAATATATGATTAATTTATGAGAAGCACCATTGCATTATGCATTCTGGTACATGTTAAGGGGTTGCATGAATGATATCGCCAAGATTGAATCTATTGAATAAGTTAAGGCTTTTAAGAATATTGATTTTATGAAAGACATGTATGTGGCTGGATCTAAAAAGCTAGAAAAGCTTGATTCCTACCAGTACTTATCTTAAGACAAAACCGTCAGAGAACTTTTGTGTTAAGTGGGAAAGAGATGACGCTAGACAGCTGTCTTGCGCCATCCCATTCCCAATCCCACCCACACCCACTCCCGAAATAGAACTAAAAAATTCCTGCATTAAGAGGTCATGGTATTGTGATGATTTTAATCCAACTCAAACTCATTGTTTACGAATATTATGAATGAAGAGATAACCTGTTTGTAACTTTAAATGATAGGTAATCTCTGAAACAACTCATCTAATTATTTCAAAAAATCTTTCACTTATGTAAAGCATTACAGAGTAGAGAAGTATTACAGAGTGCTACATGTTACTTCGACGCGAACAGAGACTATGTAGTTGAATAATAAGTAAAATTTAAACGATCTTCTCAGCATTTCAAGGAACCCTAATGATATTCAATTTAGGTGGACCTAGATAGGTCACGGGTGAACAAGTCTAGACAAATTTGTTGGCTCTAATCAATTAGTACCGCGCCGTAACAGTTGACTGAGTCGGGCATCGAACCCAGGACCGGGATACCAGATATCAGGAACTTGAACTTCTTTGTTTCGTTTATGAGGTCAATAGCTTATTGTTCGGCGACATTTACAGAAGATAATGATGAATCATTATATTTGCTTATTGTGGAAACTTCACGCAGTAAGATCACGCACTTTTATAGGAGCGGCGCGGCGGCGCCACAAAACGCACTCATTCTTAAACTGAACAAAGCGTTACTTCATGATTTTATGGACTATGAAGGTTTTTTATTTCAATATAAGTAGTTGTTAAAGGACCCAAAAAAAAGATCGATCACCATTTTTATCTGTATTATTGTTTGAATGTTTCGGTTTGTGCTTTTGACTTAAAAGACTAGACGTAGCGTTTCCTTTATCAGTCTTCTTCCCCTTTATTTTGGTTCTACTTTTATTATTATTACATTGCAGTCGTAAAAATATAGACTAGGTAATATAGTTTTCATGTGTTATAACACATACACCAAACTAGGTTGTCCGCTATTTTTCTTTTCAGTCGGTCTATTAGCTAAAAGTTTATTGGTTTATCTTTGTCTATGCTCTGCGGATTTTACGGCTGTTATTATCTTTTATTAAACCTTTTCACGGATCATTTCTGCAGTTTTACGAACTTTTTTATTGTTCAACAAAATGGTTATTAGGATTTTATTACTTGTGCATTTATTTTATACCATTTTGAAACAAGGGTGATGAAATGATGACTGCATTTCTTTTTATCTGCATCATCGTTTTCTAATCGCTAACCGTTTTACTATTATGGTTCTTTCTTTACTCTTTGACTGCTAATTTGATGTATTAATTCACCCTGATTTCCTTAACGAGACTTCATTTTATGATCCTACGAATTACGGAGCCATTCAACCTACAATTTCCATCCCAGTCATGGCCCACCTTAAATGAAATGCCCATAAAAATAATACCTAACAGGCACCTCACCATTCAACCTGTGCATTTTTTGCCGTCGTCATTAGTTAACCCTGCGGAGGCACGTCCCTCTCCTCGGGAGGTCTAAAGAGTCTGTGTGTGGTTCCGTAAAAACTACGGCGCGCCGCGAAAGGTTTAGGGTCATTACATTGTAAATATAATGGAGTAAGTGTATGGCGACTTGGCGAGACTATTACACGATTCGAAGTAAATTAGATCGGAGCTAACGACAAGGTAGCTTAAAGTTTCATGACTATTTGATTGTGACGGCCACAAGTAGGTAGATATTTTATGATGTGCTACTTTATGCGTTTCCT
This sequence comes from Standfussiana lucernea, assembly GCA_964057025.1. Lineage (NCBI taxonomy): Eukaryota > Metazoa > Arthropoda > Insecta > Lepidoptera > Noctuidae > Standfussiana > Standfussiana lucernea. Next base: position 11,367,597 of record OZ059806.1, on the reverse strand, counting down.
TTTAACTTTAGATATTGTGGGAGTTATGATCGTGTTAGCATAGTAATTACTAATTAAATACTATGCTATAAGGCATAACATGTCAAAAATCGATCGATTGACCTTGATAGTTTTTGGTAACGCATAGCGATTTCAAAAATCGCTAAGAAACAGGAATTTGCCCAGTGTCCAAACCGCTCATCTCGTGACCGTAACCACAGTCCATCGTTCGTATAGTGACTGGCAACTTTAAATCTTTATGCTAATATTGTCATTATAGAGACATTACCACTGCATCTTTAAAAATTCAGCTTGTTCAAGATTATAGTGTTGTGAACAGTAATATTGAATTAGTTCTGCAAGATATTCGGGTGGATAATTGAGTTATTATGAGGTAAGGTGTAAGGTAAAGATTTTGAAAATGACTTAGCTTGTGAAAGATTTAAATAAATCATATTATCTACTTTAATTTTGCAATACTTATTTTGGGAACAAGGCCCAAAACCTTAACATAGTTGGTCCTTATCCGCAAAAATATAAACTATGTTCCCTGAACTTAGTATATAGTTAATATTGACGGATATAACGTCTAGCAGATATAAGACTATTTACTTCAAACTGTAAAACAATAAATCATGTCGTGAAGTACTTATCTGCCGAGAAGTTCAATGCTAGCGTTCGAATGGCGCGGTATATCAATTTATTTTGACGTCCTGTCACTCGCAATGCGCGTAAGACAGACGGACAGACGTAACCAATCTGAGAAATGGTTCCTTTTCTACGTGTTGAATTTTTAATGCTCAGTAACTGCACTAAGTAGAATATATCTTTAGTTATTTTACTAAACAAATATTATGAGTAGAAATGTTTATGAAAGCAGAATGCTTTTTTGTATTACAAACATTTTCATTTTATGACAACAAAGAGAGCACGTAGCATTCATTTTCTTTCCGTTAAGAGTCGTATGCCTTTGCAATAGAGTTAAATTTGGCTTAAAAAATCAAGTACAATAATGTTATCAAAAATATTCTTGAGTCATGTCCACAGGTGTAACATTCACACGTAGGGTCATCACTGGGGTCCACGTGAGAGCCTTATCACCCGTTCCTTGGGATCATACCTGTGGCAAGATGCCAGCCGCCTACCAGGATACCAGGAGATATCGGGCGGTTGCTAGCAATCTTACCTGGCAGCTGGCGCATGCGTCCCACGGCCCACCTGCCTCCTACCTGTCCCGTAAACCAATTTAGAAAGAACTTCCCCACTGCAGCGTGGACCCTTCGATATTTGAGAATTAAGTTAGTTGGGAAGGGTGGGGAGGTCCGGTTACAATGGCAGCCGTGTTGACGCATGCGTTCTGGTTACCTGGCGTGTCGTATCGTTTATTTGGCACGCGACTACGGCACGCGATGGACAGGGGCGTGTGTAAACAAAACTGGTTTAGATAGTCATGTCGAATTCTATGAGGTGTTGTGATTTAGAAACTTTTCATTTTGGTTCACATAGTAATTTGGGTGATGCAGTTAGCAAATTGTGGTTCTCGTAGACGAAGTTCCACTAAGCCGTTTGTAACGTGACTTTAGAAACTCCTCTGGCCCTCAAAACGTGACGACGGCCACAGCACTAATTCGCTCAAACTCATTTATCTAATGACTCTAATGAGTATACCGCTACCAAAATACCTTTTAAAAACGTTACCTACTTGATGACATTGTTTGTTTATTCCTTTTACCGGGAAAAGTGGCAGAAAAAAGGGGAGGCCTATCCTACCTACCCAGCGTTGGGTGATTCCTTGCTGATATGATGATGGATGATTCAATAAGCTTAAGATTAATCGACATAGGCTTAATTAATACTTTAAAAATTTGAATATTTCATCCCAAAGCACTTACGGAAAAAATAAAGTTCCACGATCGAAAAATCGTTTACTCGCAATTACACTAAATTCAAATTGACATTTGCATCTTGATTACATAACCCCCTGAGAGTTCCTTGCTCTTTTTACCAGGAGTGCAGTCACCCCATGGACATGGCCTTGAGGGCTGGCCGTAATATTTCAGCAATAAAGAGGTAATTACGTCAGGCGGCAGACACGCCCGCGTTATTAACTGGTCCTTATAGGCTAGGAGACTGGCCATGGTTTTGTTGTAATTATTATGTAGTTTTTGTCTTAAATAAATAAGTACAAAAAATGCAAGGAAAAAATAGTTTTTGATTTTATATTTAGTAGTTTAAGCGTGGAAAACTAACGCTGAAAATCATTTCATTATTCTCAACAGAAGCTATTATGGAGTTTTTGACTTGTAACCTATAATATTTGCTTGAAAAATGTTTTCTGATTTTCTAACTTGTACTAACTGACTTACTTGTCGTGCAAATAAGGAAGACATTGAACGTCAAGAAAGATATTGAGGAAAAGATATTGCATAGCGAAGCCACTATAGGTACTCTATATTTACACAGATTTATATGGACGCTTCCATATAAATCTGTAGATCATGTTAAATTTAGGGTCCCTATCTTCAGGACTATGCTCATAAGCTCAGCCTACATTGATGAAAGCGATGAGACGTGCTGCGCGATAATGCTCTCCTGGTCACGCCTACTGGCTTAATAACGAAACGTCACTTTTATTAGCGCCGTCAGACACATAATGACATTCATAATCCTTAGGATTTTTCACATTATAAGGTGAAAACTGTCGGTAACGGAAGTCGTCGGAAGGATTCTAAAACTAAATATTTTGACATCCAGTAGTCAACTAGGATCACTTTAAGTAGTAGTAGAAAACACATAAAACATGTTTATCCAAAAAAACAGGTATTTAAATGCTACTCAACTCAAGGAAAACTCTACATTCTTTAATCATTTTGACAAATTTTTCAATAGTTTACAGAGCTTTCACGAATTTGACAACCCTTGAAGGTCAACCGTGCGTTGCTAATGTCCGCAGATTGTCTTTTAAAATTTAAAGCATAAAATTACAGGTTTATGGCCTTCATACGTTTACAACTCATAAGTTACAGCTTCGTATTGCACGGTAATCTTTTGACTCCTTTTTTATTGGTTTTTTATATCCTACGGCTAAAAGTTGTCTGACTCTTTAGAAAATGTTGTAAGTTGTCACAAATTCCTGAGCAGACTCAAGTGGGTAAACTTATAATAAAAACAGAATTATCTTGAGCTTACGTATTATTTTCAATCTATACAAATATTATAAAAAGAGGTTAAGTTTGTAAGTTCGGATGTAGGAAGTAATCTCCGAAACTGCTCATTCGATTTCAAAAAGTTTTTGACTGATAGAAAGCTACGCTGTTGCCAAGTGGCATAGGATAATAATACATTATGTTTTATCTTAAAACAACAAAAAAGCTAGTCATCCACAAAGTCAAAGCCTCTCTAGCCTCACTCTAAAAGCTTAAGTCTATTAACTCAATTTAGGCCTGAAATAAGTGTCAACAGCGACCTAGTTTATTTAAAACAATAGGAAAATTCAACTATTATGTTACACCGACTCATTTGATGATTATGGGACAAGATCAAGTCATATAACTGTCATAACATTACACAAGGCAAGCTTTACAAATCCTTCTACGTTAGTTGGGCCCATCAAACTACTACGTGGGTAATTTTATTCCCATAATAGTCCATTTTTATAAACATCCATGTTAGTGTAACGTAATGCTGTGCCTACACTTATTTTTGTTACAGCAACAGGTCTATAACTTTGTAAATGGGAGAGAGAAGATCAAATTAGCAAAAGTTGATGCGTTCGTTTACCACAAATTACCTAATGGATGCCACGTAATTTTATGAGAGTGGTAAGGATGGATGTTGCTGAAACAAGTTTCTCGTGTTAGAATGAGATTTTTAGCTTATTAACGGGTGGTGGTCCTTAGGTTCTGATGCCTCCGAACATAACATTTTGCTATGGACGCATCTAAGAAGATTTTTTTTTTCTGAAAATTAACTTCAAATCTTTTTGAGTGCATTTAATAGCCAACATAATATCACAGAATACATAATATGTAGTACAAATAATACACAAAATGACTCGGAAAAATACTTAAATAAAATATGAATTCGTTTTAGTTTTAATTAAATACTAATTATCGTATCGTAATCGTTGGCGACCAAATTCCCATGCCACAAAGTTTGCCTACGATCGCGCGGAATATTATTTCTCAACTACCCTATACCAAAACTATCGTGAATTCTTGTGACGAAGATAATATATGCAAAGAAACTATTACGTCACCCGCAGTACCAGGGCAGCAGAACTCAGAAGATATAATAGTCAGCCCTCGAAGCGCGTAATCTTGGAGTAGTATCGCTAACCGAGTTGGCCGCGGCAACCGCACACGCGCGCACTGTCATGTGGTCATGTAACCCTTGTACGGGTGATATCGCGAGAGGAGATCTTTACACGTAACACGCATGTTACACCAAGTTTACAAGGAGCTGAGATGAAAATAATACCAAAATAAGAATGTTGCACTGTTTTTGAGATTCATTTGAACTGACAATGTGACATGTTTACTTTTTATTTAACTTAACAGGGATGAACAGGCACGCAGATAATTTTTCAGTGTGGTAACCCTAATTTACTATTTTGATATCTTTTAGAACTGCGTTAAAAACTGTTCGATGTTTTTATACGGCGCGACGTTACACACACATGTAAGGTCGCGCGTCGCGCTTCGTCCTCGCGGGTGTGTGTGTGTTACACTTATTGTTTGCGACAATGAACTTCCAATAACCGCCGATAAAGTTTGAAATTCAGTTTCCAATGACTAAAACACATCGTTATCAGCTTCATCTTCACGGTGCATTACAAAAAGAATATTCACATTAAACAGATACAAATCTGTGAGCACCCTGGCAACCGCTACTTGGGATCAAATGTTAAAAAGAGGATAGAAACGAGTTATTTTAATCCAACCCCTCTGGGATCCTGTTGCGTAGACTTTCGGAGATTTGGACAAAAATAAAATTCGACACTTACAAAAAACTGAGAACGTGCTGTAATTAAGTTAAATTAATAGTTAAAACGTTTTGGTATTTTATCTAATCTTTGGTAGGATTTTATTAATTTTTATTTCACTTTGAAACGAGTTGGACAGTGTTGATTATTAGTATCTCGAAATGGTTAATTTTGTAATAATGGATAGATAGATAGATTTTGGAGGCAAAGAAGAATTTTATGGTTTTTTAAAAGTGACAGTGGATGAAAAATTTACTGTGGACAAAGCTAGAAAATAATATATAGAAAATGAAGCACGATTTACCAATACGTTACTGACAGGAGAGTAGAACTAATAATAATAAGGCAATTACCCAGTAATTACTAATTAGTTCAGAAACAACGCCAAGCAATTAGTTTCGGTTTGTTAGGAGCAAATATTATTGCCGGCTGATGTACTAAGACGTTTGATGTTAGACTGGGCCATGTATTTGTTAAAGTGAAACTCAAATCATAACAAAGAACTTACATTATGCAATGAACCGTAAAGAAAATTAATTTAATTTAGAAGTTCGTAGTAGTAGAGTAATTTAGGTTGGGAACAAACTTATACGAAGTAAAAAAAATGAATAGTTAGAATTCAGCCATTATCTAAGATTATGTTAGACGGGTTTAGACGTTACATAGTAGTAATTCAAGCATTATTAGATGGTTATAGTTATGTAAGGACGCTTCGCCAAAAAAGATTAAATAGGTGTTGGTTTATCGTCTATGTTCATACGTGACATGTTACCTGGTGACAGAAAACATTTTTTACGTCGAACTAGGCAAAGATAGCATCACAAAAAATATTCAAGTTCAAATAATTTTATAAACTGGAAAATTGTGACCAACGGATAAAAAAAACTAACCACATAGCACCATACTCTCAAGTATTTTTTTAACTTAGGCAATGTCAAGAGGTTGTTCTATTTTTGAACAAAAAAGCGTATATTATGAATCCATTCACGCTTAATTGAATGCTCTCAAAGGGATGCGGTGGTATTTCCTTCTCAGAAGCCGGTGGTGATATAAAAAGATCCTTTTCATCCTTTAACACTTTACTTTTTAAGTTTTCTAACTCCTTAGTCAAATGTCCTTCTGATTTATTTATAGTTTATGATTATGAGTTAGTGCTTCCGTATTTAAATCAATTGTGAGAAGTTTGAAGTTTTGAGAAAAACATAGTTAAAAGGCAGGCGGTATTCATTATCCTATTATTTTGATAAAATGACCTGTCACTTTTATAAACCAAATAATATTTTGTCGAGTTTAAATTCACGGTATTTTGCTTCTGCAAGGATAACTAGAGTTATTGACTGATTTCCGAAACCCGCTTAATTTTTTGTGTTGAGTAATTTCAAATTCGGTAATTTTTGGTCCTAGAACCCGCTTTTTCGACACTTTTAAGTAGAAAAATATTGCTAGTAATAAAAAATTAACGATATTGATCGCTCGGCGCTGCGATATGGAGTATTGGAGCGGACTTCCACGCTGATAACCCTTCCGCCGCCCACCGCTTGCTATAGTGGTCAGGGACAGCGCCGCATTGTCATAATATTCGCATTCATACGAATTCAATGACGATTGTCCACTGTATGACTGTGTGCCTACTGCCTAGCGCCTATTCAGATTATGTAGGATTTTGTACTTGTGATAACGTGTAGGATTATATCGGATGCAATAAATTAAATGCATTTGGCTTTGATTTAAAACCACAATAAAGTTTTGCACATTTTTGTGTAACTACCACAAGGCAAATCATTAGTAATGCAATCATGTAAAAAAACAATAGGTTACCTACTAGAGTAGGTTTTCAACGTTTTATAAATAAGTAGAAAGGAACCGGAAAACAAGACTGTCAGTGTATCCTGTGTATCACTTATTGACATGAATACCTTAGTAACGCATATTTATAGAATATCTTACAAACTACTCTATGAAACTAATATGACACTAGCTATCACTATCTATGATTATTCCTAAACAATTTTCCGGATGGTCACAATAACCACTTTCCTTCGCATCATTACACAAACCGTAATGTAATAATTTACAGTAACTAACTTTTACCTTCCAAAACCTTTGAAGCCAGCGATAGTAAATTCTAGCTATTAAAAAGATACATATTGTGCTATAAAATATGGGAAGGTGAACAATCTAATAAATAGTACAATAAAAATTCTACGGAATATAATGTGGGTACCCGGTGGCCCGGCGTGACGTCACGGGATTAGGCGTGATTTACACACACGCTTACGGGAACAGAGTACCAGGATATCAGGAGAGCAGGATAGTAGCGGCGTGTTACCTGCAAAGAGAGGGTTAACATTAATTTGTGGTCGTAAAACTCGTAAAGTTGTTTGATTAAGTGAGAGTCTGTATCGTCGTAAATATTATAAAACTAATGTTTATAAGTAAATTATGTGATAATTGGTCTTTAAGAAACATAAAATATTATTAAAATCAGTTAAGGCTCACTATTACGCGTCATTTAAAACGACACACGAATCAAACATTTTGTTGAAAGAGTAATGCATTGTTTGAGATTAACAAATGTGTACGTCACAGTACTCAAATATGGCGCGAAGCTGACATGCGGCACTTGACATAAATATTTTTTCTTACCAAAGTAAACACACGAACCATTATTTTTTTCTTTTTACGACGTACCTATGCTTTGTGCGAAAAAAGTGTTTTCTGCCAATGTTGACTATGTAAGTAAATCTACAAGGATTTATAAAACCTACGTGGATTTTTAGTCACAAATAAAGCTTATTGTGGATATGTAACGCTTTATTTGGCCTTATATTTGCAATGGAAAAATATTACTTAAACTGACACCTCGATGATGAACACAGATTTGCAACTGACTTTCGCAAAAATGTAGCGATCTCTTGGTGATGTTGCCAAGCTTTCAATTGTTCCTAGCCGCAGCTTCGTAATTTTTGCGACTTTATAATTTAAATCTATGACTTTTAAAATTGTTATCTTGCTATGAACATTTCCGGCGCTGTCATAACGTAGCTACTGTTATTTATACTTGGCCGGCAATCTAATGAGATGTACTGGGACTATTCATGTGGAAACATGTGATACCTATCATAATAATGACGCCTATTTATCTGCGTACTCGCTTAGCCTAATATAGACACGCATGTTATTATATTAGTGTCTACCCAAAAGTCGAGGCCGATATTTTTCTTAGATATAAGAATCATAACTAAAATACTTAAAACAGAAATAACATAGGCTAGTATTAAACAAAAAAAAAACGATTTATTCCGTTCTAATATAAAAAAAATACCACTTGTATTCGTTACAACTCGTATTTATTTTTATTCCGAACGGATACCACCTTTAAATAATTAAATATAATGTGCGAAGGCGAACGAATACCAACAACTTGAATTTGGTACGGTCAGCTCTAAAAAAAAAAAACGAAAATAAAGACGTCGAAAAGAAAACGTTTTTTTATTTCTTTATTGTGAATTTTGATGCCTGCACATTGCTCCACCCCAAATTCCACCCTGATGGCGCTACTAAAAGTTTCAGTTACTTTCAGTAGCTCCATCTGTTGCAATTTGTTAGGGACAAGAGTTTCAGATCATCCATGTAAAGAAAGTTAGATATGAACTGACCACTTCTCCTCGACCGGTAGCCTAGACTCCAGCAATGAGTTTAGTGGATTCAGGGCAAGACAGAACCAAAGAAGGCTCGGACGGTCACCCTGGAATATTCCCCGTTTAATCCATCGTTCCCTTGTATCTGTCGGCATCCTGGATATCGAAGAACCTTTGCCCCATGCACGACTCAAGGAAGGCGCCTAGAGTTGCATCTATCTTGTACAACTCCAGCACCCTCATGAGCCATGTATGTGGCACCGAAGCGTAGGCCTTCTTATAATCTATCAAAAATTTCGATAGATCCTTGCGGGATCCACGAACCTGTTGGCTAATGGCCATGTCGATGAGGAGCAGCTCCTTAGTACCGCGGGACCCGTTCCTACATCCATTGGACTGTACCTTATGTCTTTGAACTTGTTTTGGTATTAGTCGAAACAATGGTATTCGTTCGGAGTAGAGAAAAAAAATGAGTTGAAACAAAAAATATCAGTGGTAGTTTTTTTTATTAAAACAGAATAAATAAAAAAAAACCTTGAAACGAACTTTGCGCAAAACGGTAAAAGAAAAGCTTCAAACTGGTTGTAGCGTGCGACCTTCAACAAATATTATGGTACTGCAGTCGAGGGGTTAACTTGAAGTTAACAGTCTACATCGCAATGTGGACACAAGAGTAGTACAGTCAACCATACATAAATGTTAAAAGTTTGACTATGAAAGTGTCTTGATTGCATAGCGGTAAGGGCGGTTTTTGTAGGGCAAAATGCTGCCAGCACTTGCAGTAGTTGCAGTTGACTGTAAAAGACACCAAATTGTGACCGCTAGCCGTCGGCACATGCCACTTAGCGAGACATTATGTCTAGCGGACAATATTTAAATTGATTTTAGGAGCTAGTAGTTGTAGACATTTTTAATTTCGATTTGCAAACTTTTATTACAATATTGGTACAAACGACGACGATTCTATTGTGTAGAATTCGATCCATATTTGTTTAGCGCTTATTTTCAGCGGTCTATCTATACCATAGGCTCCCAAGCTTTTATCGACTACCGCCCCTTTACCAGAAAAACAAATCCAACGCCCCCTTTGACAGAATAGTAATAAAAATAAACATTTAAGACTGCTAGATAAAATGTTTTTTCATGAAAATAGAGGTAGATATTTCACAATGCTCCCCACTTGCCTTTGGACCCGCTACCGCCTCCATGAAAAGCTCCAGGGCCCACTAGGTTGCGGTACCGCCCCCGTTGGGAACCCATGATCTATACCGTTTATTAGAAGAACTATTTGCGGTTACTACTAGCAGTTCAAAAGGTTCAATAACCCCTCATACACCGAGTACAATGTTTTAGTATTATTTTTAGACATAACTCTATTAATAAAGTCTTTGATTTCATTTCTAAAAACGTTATTTTAAATATTCTCTGCACTGTACCGCTACCGTTTCTAATCGCGACGTGTGAGGTTTCCAAAACGTAAAGCCTCCACGGTAGAAAGAGACAGGTGGATCCACATTTTCCTGTCCGTTCTAACGTCCAACACTCGCGTGAAAATGTGTCCACATACGAGAACTTAGATGTGCATTTGAATAACGGATATCTGTGTGCTACGAATATTAGAAGCCTACGTTAGTATCACATGTGTGCACGAGTGTTAGAAAAAAAACAGCGTTTGCTTAGCAAATTCTAATCTCTACACATACTCATGTATCAGGGCACCAGAAACCGGTAGGAAGTATCACATGTATGCCACCCTACTAGACATAACACACGCCATAACCACACACGCATCGCATGTCGAAGGGGTTGAGCGTACGTGGCCCCTAACCTAAATACACACACACTTGCTTGCAGGCAGACGTAACAACCCCTCTAGGCAGGTGCGAAAGAGATAACATTCTCGTCTGGCGCATAGCGTTAGAAAGAGTTAGATATGGGGCGCGAATTGCGGAGTCACAAGACAAGTTTGAGTCTGCGCATCTTGAGTCTCTTCTAAGGGTGAAAGTTCGTAAACCGCTCCCGAAGACTGGAATCCTGGTAGTTGTTTTCCATTTTAGGACAAAACTCGATAAAAAAGGGCGCTACGGTGAGGGGATCACATGGGGCCTGAGGGATCAAGCTAATCGTGCTTAGGGGTTTAAGGGTGCGTAGGCCAGTGCGGTGGAAAGCGAGGGTGTGTGTCCGTCTAGACAGGCCTCTTGTTCATGTGTGCGTAGAGTAGAGAACAAAGAAGGCGTCTGTCGTCACATTCGCGACGTGAAAATCAGGGAAAAGTTTAGTCTGCGTGTTTTTTTTCCAGTGGGAAACATACGTAAGTATTTTAACAAATGAGAAACTTATAGAAAGATTAAAACAACATGTTTATAACAATTATGACAGTAACAACTGGCACTACCAATAATTGGTTGTTTAGAACGGGAAACACCCTCATATTGGAACTTTATGAAACATACTACACAGTACACAGCACTCGCTTAGCGCTTCATAAAATAACAATAACTATTTTACATGCACACATTTTACAGAAAAGAAATAAGTACTGCGAAGTTCATTTTAAAAAGACCCATCTATTCTTCTATCAACTTCACACATCGCATTTTGAGTGACTTAAGGTCAAAGCCCCAATCAGTGAAACGCATCGTGGCCCATACTATTCTTATTACGGTCTAATGAGGTCATAGGTCCATTGGACCGCGAAATGCGACCATTATTATCCCAAACGATTTCGAACTAAGTATTTCAATGACTTAATTTGAATGTATGACGGGCACATACAGTACAAACTTGATTGAGGTTTTAACATAGAAATTAGATTCATTTGTATTGTGGGATAATGAATCTTGATGTTGATTAGTTTGTAAAACTGTGAAACGACATGTCGTGATGTATGATGTCGTACTTAAGTGTTCTATCTCCATACTAAGATGGCATAGGGATTTGTTCCCATTAATCATAAAAGTCATTCCGACGTCTCGAGCTCGTGGGAGCTTTTTAATCTTGGAAAGGATACTTTTTCGTCGTCATGTGTCAGTTTTAACCGATTCGATAAGAAACTGTTACACCGAAAGGCGAACACCACAGACCTATGTCTTGTTTTAGTTATAATTCGATTTATTATTAACTAAGAATTTACTTAAAATCTGTTTCAATCAATGTTTTGTTTATTACTATATTTCTTTTATTTTTAAATGCTTTAAATTCTTTTAGAAAGTTGCGTGATTGTTACTTAGACGAGTGGCACGTTACAGGTTGACCTATTTCAATCATTCTATTTTCATCGATTAATGTCTTTTTGTTTCCAGAACAATTTCCTATAGTTAAATTTCGTTAGTAATGCCTTGTTTACACGCACCGAGTACAGTGGCGAGTCATGTCAAGACACATACCTACCTCTGTGACTCTGTCTAGTGCTTGGGCGGTGCACTCGGCCAAGTGAACTGTTTCTATTCAGTCTTTACTTGCTACATGCATTACCGGCATTACATCAGTATCCAGATTATCTGTATGAGTACGAAAAGTCAATAGTACCTACTTTCCGTGTTCAAACTGAACTTGGAATAATTTGATGGCACATCAACCAGACAAATAAATGAAGCACACAAATAACGGAAAGTGTGTCGCTGTGAAGCAAACAGAAATTAAATTGTGCATTAACACGATGATTTTCAATACAGATTGTTAAATGGCTATGAAATTTTTACTTGCGTGTAGAGCGCATGCGCCATCGGCCATGTTGACTTAACTGTCAAATGCATTGACAAGTTGCTAGACGCCTTATTGCAAGTACCAATTAGATGGACGGAGATTGTTGTGCTTGCCTACTTTGTTTCAATTAACTGTAATTAGGCCCTCATATCGAACTATTTAATAGAAACGATCATTGCATGAGTTTGACAGTTTCGTCATTCACTGTAATGCACTGGTCTTTTATAAGGGAAGGGTCATTAATTCTAGTCAATACCCTTTACGAGTAGATATTAAGTACTATATAAACAAAAGAGATAGACAGTATCAAGGGCCAGCTGTTTCGAGATACTTAGATAAAATTCCAACCTATTTGAAAATCATACCTAAAACATGCCATGTTGTAACGTGTGTGGCTTGAGAATGTGAAAAAAGTGTAATGGTTACAATTAAGTTTGAATCTTTTATTTTCGTTTCGACCTGCAATCAGTACAATGTTTATTTGGCTTGTTTGCTGTCAATGCCTCAGTTGATTGTGAAGTTTGATAACAATAAGCTCGGCTTTTACTATTTTCAAGCATTATTCAAATCATGGAGTTCGCCTATGACCCAGTAGGTAAGATGTGAAAAGTTCCCATGTACGTTGTCACTCTATGCAATGTTTTTTAGAGTCTGAGCCCGTTCTTATGAACGTCTCCTGACAGTAGGACAATCCGCAAGGTATTTAGAAAGTTTTTTTACACTAAATAGGCAAGCGTTTGGCCGCAACTCGCTCGATGATGCGGCCGAGGGTGGAGCACGCTGGCCTAGAAGAAACCGATTCACTCGAACTTTGGAGAGATCCAGATTTTCCAGAATGATCGGAAACAGAGGAGCCAGCAGTGAATTCTACAGACTGACGGCTCGCACAATAAATATGGAAGCAAAAGATTTGTAATAAATAGTACCTAGTAAAACTATTCTAATTAGTGAGTTCCTTAACAAGCAAGTCTTGCTTCGAAAGGTTATTTGCTAATAAGTCCAAGTGTGAAAACCTATCACTTGTGGCAAACACGCCATAATCATTAAACAAACGTGTGGTGGAAGATGACCCACACCTTCCTACAGCCCTAGTCCCTATTAGGGCTGTTTCTTAGCAGTGTAAAAGTCCTTGTAATCTAACAAACGCCTCTCACTTTTCAGACAATCTATGATTTATAGATCTATACGCACTTGCTATAGGTGAATTCAGTCAATGTGTGAACTAAGTAATAACTTACTATTAATTAACGATATAGGTACCTACAAGCATCATCAATCCGCCTGCCAACCGCGTTAATTAATGGTCATTATTAATATTCTGCCAGGATCGCTCGTTACAACGATTTATGGAAAAGCTCATGTTCAGGATATTTATCTAACCGAACCATGACTGAAGCTATTCATTTTATGCCACCTAACGCTACATTTAATAAGATTCAATTAAAAGGCCATCCATTTAATTAAACTAATAAAGAGTTAGTTAAAAGTGTGCAAAATTACCATTATCACCACATTGTAACCACTTCAAACCAATTCAAGATGCTCTTCATTATTAATGTAGTCACAATATTATTTTCACATTTAATTTAATGATTCAGATTATCAAAATGAATAAAACAATTAAATGAAAAAATAAAACACAATCCAAGCCATCGAATAAACTAATCATCAAAATAAATTGAATTTGGAACTAGCTGAGGCAGCCAGCACTAAATAAAAATAGAACCAATAGAAAAGTTCAAAAAAGAGGTGTGAACCTCCATAGACCCATAAGTCATGGTCGAAAAAACTTCAAAACTAAAAATTAACCTTACAAAAGAAATGTTTATTAAGCGGTTTACAAAAAAAAACATAAATAATTTCCCTTTCTAAAGAATGCTGGCCGCATCCCGAAGGAATGTGCCACTATCCCTTTTTACTATACCCGTCTCTTTCTTACCCTGTCACAGGCCAAACTGGTTAACTTTGATTAATGACTTTACTGATTTTTTTCTTTGTATGAATACTAATGTAATTAAAACCTCTGTGATAAAATTTCATGATTCCCTTGTAACATGACGATGTTTGTTTTATAGATAAATGTATGAAAAGTTACATAAATGTTGAAAATTAAACGTTGTTTACCCATTGATTACAATAAAATTACTAGTGACATTATCGCACTGTAGTAATACATAATTAAGTTTTACATCAAGTTACTCTATCTAAAATTCTAAATGGCAGGAACATTGTTCTGCCTGTGTGTGAGTGAGTGAAAATGACAGAATGAGATAGAATATTTGTACTACCATTTTACATTGTAAACACAACCCCTACTACAATATCCACCCCCTTTCATTCATGAACATTCGCCATTCAACTAAGAACCGGCGCGGGAGAGCTCCTACAAATGTATGTGTGCCTGGTAGTTTCAGCAAAACGTTACGTCACCATTTTGTCGATGCGATTCCGTACAGGCTGTGTTATTGTCATTTCACTTAAGTATTTATTTATCTTGTATAGTCAAACATTATTTCGTCAGATACTTAATTATTAAGTGAAATCATGTTAATGGCAATATGCATATGATTTTTCACTGGACATACGGCCGATGCGCTATTTGATCTATTACGTCATAATCATCTTTTAACAGAACGAGTCGGATTAAATTTTATAGACAAGATAATAAACATTTTAATACCATGTTCGTTGAATTGAAATAACAAATCAACTTCCTTAGGCTAACAATGACGTAATGCCAGATTTAGCTAAAAAGGAACGATAATAAACTGCAAAAATCCGCTGGCGTAATAGGAAAAGTCATAAATTATTTTCCAAACATCCTATGTATGGTTCAGAAATCAGGTTAGCGTAAGCAAATGTCTACACAAGATTCATGAGCCAGAGTAAGCTGAGAGCATACGGCGGAATTCCTAGAATACAATTCCCTCGAATAAAAGAATAGAAGTTGCGAAATCGGAGGTTTCAAGAACTGTTAATGCTATCGGGAAGTTGCGGATTAAATTATTGCTTCTAGTGACGTGAAGGAAGTTTGGACTACCAATGAAAAATCTTAAGAGTTAAAACGTAAGTAAATAAGAAAAGTTTATATTACGAGATCATACAGGAAAATGGACCAAACAGGATTGGAAAAACGAGGCGCTAACACAAATGTTTACCAGCCGCATATCCAATCGTTACAGTGACTCATTTACGAAGTCATTCATGAGAGATTCGCATACGACCCGCTTTACTTTATTTTAAATAACGATACAAACAGGTATGTGAATATATTCCATGTTTAATGGAAAACAGAACATTCCCGTGACCTTATTTCGGTGTAGACATGTTTATATTATAACCTGTGATATTTATTTGCTCTATCTGAAAACATTAAAGCATGATCGCATTTCAAGCATTTTCGGGATTCCAAGTCAGCGAGTATATTTTTAAGTGGATAAAGATTAAAACACGTGATTTTAGCATCCGGCACCACAAACAATTTATTTACTGTGTGAGTTATTTTAAGAAGTAGAGAAATGGGTATTTAGTTTTAGCCCAAAATAATAAACTCAAAGCAGTTAGGTACTTGTTGATTGAATGAAAGAGTGTAATGTTCTGTGCTATATTAAAAACATGGTGGATTTGAATTTGTTTCATTGTATTGAAAGATGAATTGGCAATGGTTTAAGTTTAAATGCAAATTGAACTCTATAAATGTAGACACAGGATCCATGTTTATATACAAGTAAAATGTTACAAAGGCATGTACAATTAAACACGCGTAATAACTTAGAAAATTGAGAATGCACAACATTCACTATGATGAATAGCTCCGTCCGTCGGCGTCGTTCTGTTACCCAATATCTTCAAAGTTGTACGTCATTACAAAGTTGCGTCTTCCACAATCTCTCCAAAAGTTCATTACACACGTTCTCACATAAAATCTCTCCCGACAAGTTGCGCAAGAGTGTATAGGGCCGTTCCTAATTTTATCGACGTAGTGTTGGGAGTAACGATTATTGACCATTAGGCATCATGCATCGGCTCGCTCTAATTGCTCGATTAACGCCGCTTCTTCTATAAAACTTAAAATACATTTTAATCTAACGCGTTATAAAGATATTACAGCAATTTTAGCATCAACATATTTATTTTCTATGCACTTTTGTAACTTTAGAAATTAAAAGCTTCGACCAAGTTATGAGTTTGTTCTAAAACACTTAATTTTATAAATCCCTGTTCAATGCCAACGAACTAATACATATGTTATGTTTACCCATGGACATATAAACACACTGCTTTCTTTTGCATCTTTATCTACCTATCCGTTTCAAATTTAATATTAGATTACGCCTCATCATAATCCGGTGGAATTACGTATCCTATGTCAGTCAGTGCTGACTGCTGAAATGCTGATACATTTCTGCTAAGCGCACAAAGCACCTTATTCCCACGATACCTTCAGGAGTAAAGTTTGCTACCTCTTTTAGAATCTCTTAGAATAGGCATGTTGCATGATTATACTTTTGTTATTAAAAATGTCGACCTAAAGCAAAAACTAAGGACGATGAACACGTGGTCCTTAAAGTTATCGCAATTAATTATGTGAAGAATCCCACAAAATTAGTCTAGATTATGACTAATTACGTCAACGAGAAGTTATTCAAGGTTGCTTATATTTAGCTCAACGCTGAAACAATATTTTGTTAGGAGTTTGTGAGACCGTATGTTTCGGGGAAGTTTCACAGATGTTTTTTGACGCTAGGTTAAGAGCGTTTACGCCGTACGGCATTTCATAAAAATTTTCAAGTCCTTATTTTTCGATATACCTGAACCGATTTTTATGAAACATCGTATCCATAAGTAGGATATATAGGTCTAAAAAGTTAGTAGAAAACATTTTCGCAAAATTGTGTTACAGTTAAATTAGGCCGATTTAAAATTTTCCAAAGAAACAGAAATTTCCAATTGTCTTTTTTAAATAAGACATTTCGAAAATGTGTTCTACTAACTTTTTAGACCTATGATTCCTGCTTATGTGTGTGAAGTTTCATTAAAATTGGTTCAGTCCTTTCGAAAAATCAGGACTTGATAATTTGTATGAAATGCCGTACGGCGTACACGCTCTTAATACTCGTAAGTATGAGTAAAACGTCAATGCCAGTCTTGTATTAGAAGACCAAGAATTGGAGATGAAATGGAGTAATTTTCCGGTGGTGACAGATTTCATCGTAGAAGCAAATGTCTTTAAAAAGTCAAATGGAAAATCTGTAGCTATGTTATTATGTCCACATTCAATTAAAAAGATTTCAGTAAAACAAGACATCATACTTCAGTACAACATTCCATACCAATGCGCAAGGAAGTGTATCTATTTATCTAAAGCACTAAAAACCATACTCGATCATGCGTACTGACTAACTATTTAGGGCATGTGCTAATATTACTCTCGGGAGTGTTAGCGTCAATAAATTTTATGTTTATGACACATATAACAGTGTCACAGGCACAGGCTGAGGGCACATCAAAGACCCAGCAGTAAACCTGATTGGTGCCGACTTCAAACTGACTTCTTGGTAATACGGCGGAGATGCAAAGAAAGGCTTAATACCAGTACTCGTAAATTGAAGCAATTTACATGTAGCTTTAAGTATGTAATTGTGATATAGAATGCAGCTTCTTCTCGATTCTTCAACGAAGTCAGGGTACAGCTTTTATTAGACGGCTATATTGAAATCTCTTAATTCTTATATAATAATTTAATCTAACTTGCGTCATTGCGGGACAAAGCCCTCCCTAACCTCTTAATCTTTCTATGAAAAATCTTCCTGTAATCCATAAAATATGGCTACAACTACAAGGTTTTATTACTTTAAAAACCCTTGAAAAATACTCTCCACATCTCAAAACTTCACTTCTCTTCTTTAAAAAGTGTTCTTATAATATCTAAATAACATTTTCATGTAACTAAACCTGTAAATTGTTCCATAATTGGCACTCATAAAACGTTCCACGATAATATTTTATTACATAAAAGAAGAAAAAGAATCTTTACAGGATAACAAAGTCTGCGGGATAGCACGTGCGTCGTGCGGTATGTCCTCCCTATTATGCGATGCCGTAAAATCGAAGGGTTCTGTAGCAATTGCGTTCACTTTCACACTCCTTAATGCATCATTACCAATAACTACGTAATGTACAAGAAGATTTTCTGCTTCAAGTGCGCAAGGATATATCTCACTTAAAGTAATCTTGTTATCTGTAATGACGTTTGAGAGATGAAGTCTCGTTTCACAGACTTGTATCGTAAGTAACTCTTCGTTGGGCTAATGGTACAAGTCTTCGGTAATGGAAGGGGCTCCCACCAATCATAACCAATGGAGCATATGCTGGACATGACTTGAATTTATTTAGATTGACACCGTAGAAGTAATTGCAGCAAGCATGATTAGTTTTCGGCTTGTAGTACATGAAACGTGTTAAAAGATTTATTCCCAGCTAAAGCTTTCGACACACCTTGACATCATACTAGAGCAAAACAAGAAGAACAAAATGAGCAAACGGCAATTTTTTACATAAAAAGTAAAAGCAACAAACCAAACCGAACCAAGCTTTGGACGAATCGAAAACGAAATCCAAACATTTCCCTTAGAACTTCACACATTCGACTAATCCTAAGCAAGTTCTTGTAAAAGTAATTTAATAAGGCACCGCGCGACCGCGGTACCGTGGGAGCAGCCATTAGTGCGCCCGCGCATTTAAAAGTGCATCAACGCGTAGCACTCCTGCGACACAGATCATTAAGATACGGCCTACGAAAAAAATATGGAGACGAACTGTTTTTGTGGATCATTATCTCAAAGCTTACCGTTCACAGCTGGGGTTATTCGAAGTTTTTGTATTCTATCATTACTGTTGGTTGATTTGCTCATTGACTCTTTTCATAGATGAGAATTTCTTGCTTCCACAACCTTCAGATTGCTTATCAGACTTTCATCGTCGTTCTTTTGTAGTCAAACCTGTTGTATTGAATGGATAAAAGAAAACATTTTCAACCACAACATTCTTTTCGTTACTCCTACGTCCCTCAAAACATCCGTCTGATGTTGGCTATAAATTAGTAGTTCCTTTTGTTACTCCGTGACTCTAAGGAAATATTTATACGTTACGTCACACTGGATTCCCACAACTGCCACCGGTTGAGAAATTAGTCCGAGCTTCCATTAGTTTTATTTCGGCTGATTAATTATAGATAGTCACGGTAATTGTAGGAAGATCGTTACGCTTTGGTTATATTGCGAAACGGTGGGCTGCCCCCGCATTACTACTATCAAAGAAGGCCTGAAGATTTGTTAGTAAACATTGTCGTCGCACAATGAAAATGAAAGTCGCAAATCGTAAACTTCGGTGGGTACATTGTGTCAAATGTTGAGACAACATTTGACAGGGAAACGCACTATAGAAATGTTTTGCATATGAAATGGTATTATTGTTTATTTTATTATCTTGATTTAGGTAGGTACCACACAGCCGAAATCCATAAAACCAAAGAACAGCGCCGTTTTAGGCCAAACGGGTTATAAAGACACTGATTCGTTTTTTTCTAGTCACCTGCGTGCTCCTGTTTTGTACCAGGCAAGCATAAACTAACAGGAATAGTAAAGTATCCGTAGCAATAGCAATGGTAGTATGAACAAAAGTTTGGTTCAGCGTTTCCCGCTCAATCACATCGTGTTCGTTACCGCGTTGCCATTGAACATTTTGTTTTATCATTGGTGATTTTTCTAGATAGAAACTAATTTGTAATGGTTTTAAAGCATGTTTAGCACATACATACATGGTAACAGCTAACCTCGTTAAAACTTTTTTTTTTTTTTTACAGGCATCTTCGAATTGTCAAACGTGATCAATACCATCCAAAACATAAAAGAATCACTACAATGTCCAGTCTCCATAACAACAAGATCAAAACTTCAGTGTTAACGGGAATCAGGAACGGGTATTTCTAGTCCTAGTTCCCAAGTCTTAGCTTCCCCGACCTTTGTGCTCCTAGTAATAAAGTTCAAAGTAGTGTGGTTTGCACGTGCGATATCAAATTTCTGACCGTTACATCTATGGTCAGACCACCGACATTGGGTTTCCGTCTGACTGGACGCAGGTAATGCTTCCAGGGAGCTGGCTTTTTGATAGAATTAACTGATACGAGCTGTGAAACGGTTTCTTTGAGTTGCGGTAATGTGGTGTTGATAGTGTCTTACTCTTAATGGACATGACAGTTTTGCTACCTAACTGTTATTTAATCTTCTAGAAATGTTTAAACATTTTAGTAGACCCACTTGAGACGGAGATTTTTTGAAAATCAAATACTGTAGAACCACGTCAGATCTCATTATACTCAATTATCCTCCCATTCATCTTCCAAAAGGAACAAAAAATTACGAATCCGAAACCGAAATAATACACATTTGGAGAATCAAGCGAAAGCCGCTTATTAGCTGAGCTAACGCGACGCGGGGCCGTATGTGGCGCCTAAAACCGGCCATAAATTCGGAACCAGTCATTTTTTTTTTGGTTATTCTCTGTCGGTTGCTGGGCAAAAGACTGGCCTAGTTTATGAAACAATGCAAACAAACGTATGTCATGTAGGTACACACTGTTACCAGATGCATCCATACGGCCGATGATGGGTACAAGCGCGAGCTAAAGTCATTAATGTAAAACAAATAACATTAAAATTAGACACTCGCGATATAAAACTTAAAGCAATTAGAAATGTGGAAGACTTTAGTGATATTTTTCAGTAGTTTAGTCTGTATAATAGATCTAATAAACACGATAGTAGAGAAATTAAAGTTAATTTAGATCTGAAAAAGGCGAAAGTTAAATAATTATAGTCATTCTAATAAACCACTGACGATAAAGCAATTAGTAACCTGACGGTTGAGTTGCATAAACAACACTTTGCACATGGCTGTTTAGATTGCCAATCAATAGTCTAATAAAATTCAGTTATTACCTACACAAAACACAATTAAAACCCGTAGCTGTTTTATCAAAGAAACTGTTAAAAATCCTTACAAACTTTTATACGTCAAAACATTTACGTGCGAAGCAGTACGTAAAACCTTCTATAAAATTACGTGCAAATTATCATCAAGTTCATAAAGTAATCAACACATGGTTAGAGAACACTGAGTAATTAGTCTAGACCAGAACTTAGTAGTAACATTTGGTCTAATGTAAACCACTGTGTTGCAGTGTTTATGTCTGCTGCCTTGGTGATGTAATACAGACTCTAAAATATGGGATTTACATCATACTCTTGTTAGATCATACTTTTCAGTAGAATTTAGTTTAGATACAGTGTCTGGAGGATGTTTAGAATAATAGATTTTTCCTAGCATCTGACACATAATTATGCTTTTTTATAAACAACTTCTCTACCTGTTTGGTTTTCGAAAGTCAGCTTACAGATTCATTTCTTTTGACAATTTCAGCTTTGAATTTGAGCAGGTTTCCTCTTTTCGAAGGAGTCTACCACGCAGGCCCAATGTATGTAAGTCCGAGCCCTGTGAACCAGCACTAGGAACGTTCCTGGTAGTGTAACTACGTGGCTTTTGAGCCAAATTACATATACAGTAAGATAAGTCTGGTACTCATTCTCAAATGATTGTAAATTAATTGGGACCACAATTAAGTAATACTAGAGTCTCTTACTACAGAACCAAAAGTAATGGACAGTGACCAAAATGTATCCGAACCAACCAAATCTAATAAACAATTCGGCAACAATGATTCTAAATAATAAAACGAAGGAGACCTGCAGCCTATCCCTACTGAAAATTAGTTGGACTACACTAACAATTTGTTACTGCACAAAGGAGCTACCCGTGCATTCAATTCAAATGAGACAAGTAACGTAAGTACTTACTAAAGACTAAAGTGTACTGTAGTCCAATTGAAAAACTTGCCTGCTATAGTTTTAATACATTCAATAGCACGTAAAGAACTGGAAACATGGATAGAGAACTAAATTCACAACCTATTGTTTTGAGCATAGTCTCACTATGGTAGAAGACACAAGCGAGAAAAATTACCGGAGAAAAATAAAAAGGGACTTGCTCCCGTAACTGGACACTATTAATAATTGTGTTTTTAGGGTTCCGTACCTCAAAAGGAAAAAACGGAACCCTTATAAGATCACTTTGTTGTCCGTCCGTCCGTCCGTCCGTCCGTCCGTCCGTCCGTCTGTCAAGACCGTTTTTCTCAGGAACGCGTGGAGGTATCAAACTGAAATTTCTATATGATACTTAGTTCTACTGTCCCTGGAAGCTGTAGAAAAATCAACCTTCTAAGTCAACGCAATCAAAAGATACAGCCACTTAGGCCGCAAATTTCCGCAAATTTTCGAAACTCGCACGGGAATCAAAACCTACAGGGTACTTCCCGTGAACTTAGAATCTTGAAATTTTGTACGAAGTCACGTCTTATAGTACAGATATAGGAAAAATTACGAAAACCGTAAATTTTTAGTTTCGTCATATAAAAAAAAAGTTATATACCCACAGGTTTGTACGGAACCCTCGGTGCGCGAGTCCAACTCGCACTTGACCGGTTTTCTTTATTATACACTCACATTGACTGACTTATGCTGAAAGAAATCTTGCTGAAGAAACCGAAAAAAGGTCGAAAGTGAGATATTATCTGGCTAACCGATATTACCTATACCATATAAACATATTACCCATTACACAGATTCTTAAAGAGCTGTCCAGAAGCAGCCAGTATATCTAGGTATATTTATGCATTGTTTGACGTTGATAACAATGTTTGTAGACTTGATGTTTGTTCGTTTAATTTATTGCAAGCAAAGTATTATGTAAATTAAACCATGTAAACGAATAATCTAGTATTGTAGTGAACAGCAGTGACTTGTTAAACATCGATTTGTTATGAAACTGGGCCGCGGGGCAATGAATACTCACTACTACAATACTTATGTGTCTATCAGCTTAATGAACTGGCTTAAAGACACAACCAACGTTTCATGAAAAAGCAAAATGAATACTGCTAGTCAAGACATTGCCCCACTTTTTGAAACGCAGGTAACATATAACATTACCAACCAAGGCATAAGAAATAAAGTTCATCTAAATGTTGAATAGTTTTACTGAAAGTTTGAATAAAATAATGCGCATCTCAATCTTACCAACCAGTTTATCATTTTAGCCAATCACTGTTAAATTGATGCCTCTAGTTACAGTTGAGAATAACTAAGCTTTGTTTGATCTAAACATTACTGATTCTAGGGCATAGGACTAGCAACTCCAAGCTTATTGTGAGAACTCGGTTACACTTTAATTGAAACTGGCAGATTGGGACAATTTCTCAATTACATTAGATAGTTAGTAGTAAATTCTTTACTCACAACTGTTCATCTTCATATGCAATTTAATTATTGCCAATTTTTGAATTCATTG
This sequence comes from Standfussiana lucernea, assembly GCA_964057025.1. Lineage (NCBI taxonomy): Eukaryota > Metazoa > Arthropoda > Insecta > Lepidoptera > Noctuidae > Standfussiana > Standfussiana lucernea. Next base: position 11,343,826 of record OZ059806.1, on the reverse strand, counting down.
ATACTTACTCCACGCTGCCACGCATATTTTCCGTATAAGGTAGGGTGAGTTTTACTTGTTTGCATTTCATCTCTTTCATTTCATGTTTACCTGGTACCGATGTTTACATTTTGTAGCAAAATAATAATATAACTATAGAAACATCGGTTATGTGTCAAGTTGTATAAAATATGTAACATCGTGTGACTGTGTGCGCCTAAATATTACTTTTATTTTCAACTACAACGTCATTTTATTTTAGTATTCCTTCTTTTGTGTTTTCTGTCTTTTAACACTACTATAATCTATGCTTTTTATAAATCACTTTTCGTGTTGGCACTGTACCTTTGCATGTCATCGCATTGTTTTGCGTTGATTTTCAGATGTTTTTGAAAACGGTTGAAATAGTTTTCCAAAAATCGTCAATCGTGTAACAGTACACTTTTTCCAATAATCGATTGACCATTTAGGTATAACTCACTGGAAGTCAAAACTTCATCTTCCATAATATGTTTATTATGGAAGATGAAGTTTAAAAGGACCCAAACTCATAAGATAACTCATACGAAACTTCGAAACTGGCCAGGCAACTTAATAAACAGAGTAAATATTGAGCAATAAATCAATTCCTGTTATCATTACCGTTTCTGAAGGCACGTGCAATACTTCCTTCCTCCATGGACGGCGATGTAGATGTAGTTCGTGGGCTATTTGTGGAGCAATCAACATAGGGTTACCGCGGTGTTTTTAAAAGAATAACCGTTTAACTTCTTGCCTGTTCTTCTTCATAGGAAACGACCAATTCGAACCGTGCATCTAGCTTCCTACGTTTCATAAGTGCTCGAATAGGTTTATGTTTAATCATTTGAATTTGTTACAAAAGTAAGAATAATTTCTGATATTATTTAACAAATCTATGGTCCGCTACTTGTCTTCAAACAATTTTCAGACGCCCTTGTATTTATTTAGTTCGGTAAATCGGTCCTAGTCACACCTTGTCAATGGTGTGGTAATTTCTGTTGTAGATTCATTCTGGGATAAGGCTTGTATTTCGTACTTCAAAGATGTCCATATGCACTCGTAAAAAACCCTTTCCGGACAATTAATGTATTACAACATTAAAAAGAACTTCCGAAAATATATTGAAGCAATTCCCTAGCAACAAAAATGTAAACGAAAAATACAACCTTTGCCCCATAAAACGTTCACAAAAGAATTTAACCGCGCAATCAAATCGCAAAATACTTTTTACAACCGTAATTCCGTTTTTTACAGCAGCCCTAAATTAATTTGACGTATTCCTCGGTACAAGATACACTTTGAATCGGATCTGGGGCACCGGGAAGCGACGTAAAAACACCGTAAACTTTATAATATTCATTATTGTTAAATTTAATACTTTACCGCTTGAGTGGTGCCTTGCTGATTGATTCTCGACATTAAACATTTCTAACATCATCAGGTCATGCCGTTATTTCGTAATTGAGTTTCATGGTATACGTTCTCCAGATTGTAATGATGGAATAGTTATTCCACAAGTGCTCTTACACTTACATTACTGGTTCTCAATTCATCATATTTTTATGCAGACTAAAATACCTTAAAAAAGGACCAGTGGAAGTAGAGTGAATTTATCTTCTAGGTGTTTGGAGTATGAAAACTCCGGTGGCCAAGTAGCTAAAAGATGATTTTAGCCGGTGTTATAAGGAATTACAGGAAGGTTTCTTTAATGAAGATACTACCAATGGCCATTCTAATTACAAGCAGATGTTACAATGAAATGAGAGGATGCAGTACCAAATTAATCAAAGCTTACAAGATATTCAAAGTGAAAAAGATATACATACAAACGACCACCAAATCGTGAGCGTAGACATCACAGTACCACACAGAGACAAACATAATAATTTTCACCCAACCGGATGAAAGGGGTAGTGAGGCCAAAACCTACCCCCTCCCCCTGTGTCAGGCCCACATAACACCCTCTGCGATCTGTGCAGACCTAGTACATTGTTTATAAATTCGGCCTGGAATCTGTGCCTGTATTCAAGTCTGTTACACCTCCCAGGCCTCCTTCCCTTTTCCTATATGGACGGACTCTGTATGTAATACGCAACACCCTGCCGTTTGTGCTAGCCTAGTAGCAATGTTTTCAAAATATCTCAGAGTCTGGACCTGGATTTGAGTACGGACCTGAGAAATAAATACCATATTCATCTCGTTATTTCATGATCAGGAGCCTTCAGCCACAGTTTTCATTACAAATCGTATGAGTTAGTAAGTTCATATCCTAAAAACTGTTTCTAATCTATGGAGTTTTATTACAAGAGAATTTATGTAGCTGGCCTTACAAGTTTTCACTTTTTCAGGTAAGCCTGGTAAAAAGTTATACAACTAATCAAGGTTTCTTCCCCTTGTTTCCAACATTCAGCAGAAGTTCTTTCTTAATCACAACTAAGAACTGCGTTGGGAAGTAATTTTCTAGTAAATTATTATTAATCTGATATACTGAGGTGAAATTACATAATGCTGTGGTGGTCTCTTCAGCTTTTAATTTCCTGTAACTTGTGCGCTATATTTCCCTAGTATCATATTTACTACAAGCCATGTAAATTGAGTTTACATTCACATTCAGGGCGTTCCTGTTTTCCTAGTATGTTGTTTTTGTTACATATGGATCGTATTCCGGGTATATCCATCGAAACATACTGTGTAGTTAACCTCATAAAAGAAATGTAAATCGTAACAGGTCTATGATTGGGTGAAGTATGCACAACATAAGCTACTAATATTAATAAAATAAAATCCACTAAGGTTAAATAAAATTGTAATTTAAGCACATGAATATGGAGGAAGCGAATAAACATTTCTTAACAAGATAGTTACATACGATAGTGAATTTATTAAAGCTTGTTTCCATGCGATTAATGGTTGAGCTGCTAAGTCATAGGTCGGGCTTTCACTAGTGTGTGACCCTACGCATCTCTACCTTCACTTGGGTCCTAGTACACGATTAGATTTGAATTAAAAGCTTGTTTGTAACACATTTTGGTATTTCATTTAAGATGTCGGGACCATCTTCGTTTTCAGTATTCAGAACATTTTAAGATTAAAATCTGTATTTTAGAAGATTTTATATTTTTTTGCAATTTTGCTGTTCAATATGAATTTTCCAACATTTTTAATTACGTCTCTAACTGTCGTGTCGTCAAAACTGTGAATGTGAAACATCGTGGGAAAAGGCAGGAAATTTTCATTGGATAGCCAAACACATTTTAATGACAGGAAACCACCAATATCAATAAACATTTTGGACTGTTTAGCAAAACCAGTTGAGCACCGGTTCAGAATGCCAAAAGTTGCTAAAAAGCCACAACAATGGAGTGAGAAACTTTATTATTTACAATAATTGAAGTTTGTTTGTGTGCGGCACTTACGATTATGCCGCACTCGAAGTATTATTTTTGCTGAAGTTGAATCTGTTACATAATATTCGTATTGTATCACACACAATACTATACAAACGTATTGAACTTTACCGTGCTTTTCGTTACGTACTTTTCTTTAATTTTAGCCTAAATACGTCCACAGCTGGACAGGCCTCGCCCAAATATCGTCACAATGACTGGTCCTGGAAATCACGTGATCCGTGATTTCCAGGACTGACTGCGATGATCTTAACTACGCCGATCCACTACGAAAATACATAGGACCTTATAACTTTCACAAACTCAATAGCTTTTTAATTACAGCTACCGTTGAGCTGATAAAAAAAAATCGTAATGGTAACAAGACTTGACAATAAAGTCAACAAAACATGGTACATATTGATCAACAAGCCTGCCCTGCTAACATGTCTAATTCGATGTGTGCCGTGGATCGGTACCGGACCGAACAACGGGCCGTTTCCGTGTTTCCAAAATCAATTACATCATTTACCACCATACGGTACAACCGGGAAAGAATTTAGGTGAACTTTTCAGAGCCATTTTTTTTAGTTTGCGTAATACATGGCAGTTATGGACGCGTTGTTTTGACAGATGGACTATAAAACTTGTAAATGAGTTGAGTTATGACACCTATAACTAAACGGACGGGGATTTAATCTTAAAAGTTTGCAGTTGACACAGTTTTGTAAAATTTCAACATGCATTGTTTAAAAAATGGTCTTATAAACACATGGCCGGTAGGACAAACTGTTTCATTTTTTGTCCATCGGCGGAAATACAAACACGGTTGGAACAATGGCTTCTCTTGTTTAGGTTGAATATTCGTCACAAAGTTTATAATAGTCGGTCGTTGTCTACCGCGCTCCGTCCGTCTGTCCCAGGATGTGACTCAAAGAACGTGACTACATAACTGTAAAAATGTTTTTATATTTGCATGTTATGCGCAAATTGTTACTTCATAGTGTCTTCTACATCTCGCTGGTTACATTCAAGTTTCGGTCAAGTTCATGACCCTCCCTAAAGCTAGAGCGAGAAAGAACACCAACTACCCTTGAACTTGCATCTGTCTCTTTCCCTCGAAATCGATAAATTAACCCCGTCATATTGCGTCACCGTTCCAACCAAGAATGTCACCCGTGGTACCAGGACTTCATAGATGTTAACTAGTAGAACCGTGACGACATAGATAAACGCGATTAGAAGAAGAGTTTTACAAACCGCTACTTAAAAATTGAAAGCGTTATAATTTTTTTTTTGTTTTCCGCTTTATTATCAAAATAAATTATCAACGGAAACTGTAAGTTTTGATACTGCTTAATCCCTGGATACCACGAATCACGGAAGATAACGAACGAGTGTTAGGAATCACATTTTATTTGATTAAATCCCTACATTACAGCACAATCGCCAATAAATTTTAAAGTTGAAACACAGTTTGCAATGAATTTAACTAATCCAAGCTTGATAAATAAATGTAGAAACAGATTATATACATATATACATAGTGTCCGACCGAAACTGGTTTTTATGACCGGAACCGAAACCGAATTTCGGCAACAGTCTCAGTTTCGGCCGAAACCGAAACTTCCTTACAGGGATCATGTTTTGAGGGAAAAATAAAGAAAACGTTATTATAATCTATATATCACGTAATAAAAGTTACCGAATTCAAAATTATTCACACAAAAACTCACAACAAACAAAACGAACTGCAAACACAAGCCAGTCACGACATGATTATGCACATGGATGCGGCAAAACGTCTTCGTCGCTTACTCACTTGGATGGAATTTAACGCACCGAACATGACCGATCACAGCGCGAGAACTCCCGCATGCAGTTTCGGTTTCGGTTGTAGTTTCGGCAGGTTTGCCGAAACTCGACCGAAACCGAAACCGAACTTTCGGTCGGACACTAGATATAAAATTTTCTTTTTTTTTTAGACGAAGACCAAAACAGCAACAACAAAAGATGTTTTCTTAACATACCTAGTTGTATGAAATTGTATTACAGATACAAGCCATATTTATTACCAGGATAAAAAGAAAAATGGAGAGAATATAGAGATAAAAGAAAATTCAGAAAGTCTAGAACTATACAACCACAATAGAATATTATTTGCATGATAAAACCATCTTTAACTATATATCTATACTTATAATAAAATTGTAACATGTTTGTACATGTCTGTACATGTCTGTACATGTCTGTACATGTCTGTACATTGAAGATATAGAAAAAAAATACATGGGCATATTATTAGAGCAACAGAAACCAAAACAACAGTTTTTAGAATTTTTGTCTGTCTTTCTGTCTGTATGTTTGTACGCGCATCACGCAAAAACTACTGGATGGCCTAACTTAAAAAATAGGCTACATTTTACCACAGGAAAATATCTTTTTTTAAATTCTTTGTACCAAGCGTACGAAGTCGCGGGCAAGAGCTAGTAAATAATAATATAGTAAAACGCCTGACCCTTATTTGGTAATTATAATGAATGATAGACTCGTTTATACCGTGAAAGGAAACAGTTGGCTTGTTTCTGAAATTGTCTACAGAAAACTTTTGCCAACATTTCAAAGCTTCGCTGTGTGAAAACAACATGGTGTGCACATGAAATGACAGATAACGTAAATGGAAGCATAGGATTGGCGTATGGACAGAGAATGTATCGCGCATGTGTGCGCGGTGCGGGCGTGCGGCGCTCTAACGCCCGGCAACTACCAGGCGCCCAGACCAACGCAAGAGGCCTTTGTTATTGTTCCACTGCGAGTGAATGAGACGGAAGATGGGTGTAACCACGGAAAGTAAGGGTGGAATGGGGAAAACTTTTACATTGTGTGCCGTAAGTTGTAACAATGGCGACGTGAAAAGTTGGCGCGAATTTACATGAGTGATACGGGCTGTTTTTACATTTTCATAAATTCTCACGATCGATGGTTGTAAAAATAATAACTTATTTTTTGTGAATATGAATTAGACATAAATACAGCGTTATAAATAAGTAGGTTTATTGTAATTTGAATAATTCTATTTTCTATTATTAGGATTATTTTTTTATCATTTCCTGTAATTCAATTCAAAACAAGGCAGCTGAATTTAGACCTAAAATTAAGTTTGACTAATAGCCACATTTGTATGTGTCCGGTACATTGAAGAACAATGGACTATCAAGCAGATGTACTGTGTCTATTAATTTACCTATTCCGGAATGTAAATGGACACATGTGGAATAAAGCCTCTAGTAAAAAAGTTGAAGGTTTGCATGATATTTTAGGTATGCGCAGAAAATAAAGATGCATAAATATTATAATTAAGTAGTAGTACTTATATTTCTAAATATCTTATATAAAATATATACTTTAAATTTTGATCTAAAGTTGATTTGAAACGTAAAACGTATACATATGTGCCATTTAATCAGAAGTTATACACGTTAGCAAAGGGAAGTAGCCAACGAAGACCTTTGACCTCTAAAGTAGTGTAATACCAACAACTTAGATCGCCATTTTCTTCCGGGGAAGCCTTATAAGGCTTTACAAAATTAACGCGGTACACTGCGTGTGTGTAGTTTACTCAGTTAGTTCTAAGCTTAGTGTGAACAAGATACTGCGGTGGTCCTTTATTTTTATTTTTTCCTGGTGCTAATGATTGTATATTTATTCAATATAATATTATAAAAGAACAAAATAAAGATTTTTTTATTTTTTATTATTATATATTTGGTACGTGGAGCCTTACCTTCACTTCAGACCTGTTTGTAACCGAAAAGTTGCTTTTCTTATGACTGTTTTTTTTTTCATTTACAACGCATCCAATTTTAAATCATTCTTATTAGGAATGTGTTGAAACACGCACTGCGCTTGGTTTCACTGTCTATTCCTTCGATCAGAGAGGAGGCCTATGTACAAACAGTGAGATGGGGGAGAGTACAGGCTAATTATATAATATAACAATAGTTAAAAAACACAATCATGATAGAAACGCAATGTAAAACACATTAACACGCTTAAGGTTCACCAATCCTGTCAATGACTACCATATTTACTTTAATTTCTCTATCCAGACAGCCATTATAACGCTATTATGAAGAGTACTTCTCATAAAGAGATAACTGTCACATCGGCTAAGCCAAGCATTCTCACGACAGCTTTACAGCACAGTAAAATAAACAATTTCTTTCATTTAACCGTTCAAGGGGACATTAAGTTGTAAATCCAATAATAAACTCATTGCAAACCATAATAAGATTCAACTTTACGCAGCTGTGGTTGTGAAATTATGAAACATTATGTTTAATCGGAAAATTATATGTTCTATTCCTTTACAATTTTAGTATAGATATGGGAATGCTAGGCTTGAGAAATACATGACACAGTATGTAAGAAATCATCATCGTTTGCCTAGCCTTGTCCCAACTATGTTGGTGTTTTTGAAGCCATTTCGGGTAAGGCCGTTTTTATCGTGGGATAAAAAGCCTTCGACGAAATTAAAATGTATTTTTAGAGAAAGTTTTAACCTTTTCTTAACAAGTCGTCTATTAGCAATTTACACCTACGCCTAAATGGGTTACAATAACTAGATAAACGAATTAACTCTTAAAGAACAAGTAATTGAATCACCTACGTTGTCGTTTATACAATTAACCATTCATCTTTTGTTTTTATTGGTTTTATAAAATCTGTGAAATTGAATAAAATTTCACTAGATAAACCTTTAGAACGTTGTGAAAACTGGATTTTTGTAAATTATATTTATTTTACAGGCAAAAATCATTTTCCGAATTGCACGTAGCACTTTGAAGTAGTTTCTGTATTAAATCGTTCATGCTTGAACGCCCTTGTCTTGTCAACATAGAAACTATGAAACTCATTCATTCCCTTGTCAATAATTCTGTTACGACGGCTGGGAGTCGGGGCGGCTCCCGTATTTCCCGAGTATCCCGAGGGACCTTGTAAATACCGTGTAACTTGTACTAGGACCGCACGAGTCTTAAGGATGCTAGTGTACATCATGAATACGCGCGATAAAAATAATTGGCCAGCTATAAAGTGTGCCCTTTGCAAGTAAACTACTTATTTTTATTTTATTTTTAACCCACATGAGAGATTACCGCACTGAGCCGGTAATGGGAAGATAAAGGGCAGCCTTTGATGGTATTTAAGTATACACTTACGTTCATTGTGTGACGTTTATATCGGGACAGATTTTACACGCATTTACTTGTAGTAAAATAATAATGTAGAAAGAAAGAAAGAAAAAGTATTTGTTAGTTTCGTTCATTTTGTTTTGTCCAGTGATTTAACAAGATTTAAAAAAGTAAACTTAAGAACAAGTTAAAATAAAACTAACTAAACTGGCCCCGTACGAAGCCAAAAGGCCCCTATCTCAGCATGGTACATCATATAGTAAATAACATTAAAGAAACTAATGGAAAACTCTTCCCACTTAAACTTGACAGTACTTTATGTACTTAATAAGGTTTTTACTGAAGCAAATAAGTAGGTAAATGGAACCAATTCTTTCAAGTCTGTGCTTTATGCATTTTACTGTAACTAAACAGTTAGTTACAGTAAAATCCTAAGTTTACAATGATTTGTATCTATGATAACTGGATAAGTAAAAGTTTAGGCGCTTCGAATTTCCTAGAAAGGGTATCATTAGTTAGGTCAAAAGAATAAATAAACGCAACAGTAATGGCGGGGGAGCGTGTAGCGAAGCGCGTGAAATATTGCTTTGGAGGGGAAAATTTACGATTCGTCCGACCAGCAGCGGCGACTGGCGAGAAGCGTAGCGATAGCGAAAGTATTAAGTGTGGAAATTCTGCTATCCTAGTAGTTAACTAATAAATTTCAACAAGTAAATGAAGGGTTATTTGTTATGAAAAATTTCATTTAATATTTGAAACTGATTTTTCTTCAGTGCTTTGCGCTAAGATAACAATTTGGAAGATTATGTGGCTACGAGATTACAACGCAATAAAGAACTTTGTGAATTTTACTAAGCAAGGACAAGACTAGTTTTTCGTTTTGAATTGGATACAAACGTGAAATTACTAAAAATCACTACCAAAAGTAAAAAAGTCTTGACTTTATCAGGGAGGGATTAATGAGCGCGGTTTACAATATTACAAAATAACGAAGCAAGCTCACATAGTAGTTATATTAGTACTCACGTAGTACGATTATGTAGTTACAGTGAGTTTATAAATTGGCATATTTCCTACTAGCATAATACTTTTTTCAGTAAAAACTGACCAGAACGCGACGGTCGTTTTTGGCTTATATATTAATGCGACCTTCTATTTCACCAATACTAAAAACACATGCAAAGCTTATAGCTGACCTAGAAAAAAACCCTGTTGCCCTTTAAAAAAGAAGAATCCTGTTAACTTATATCCCATCCTTCCCCTCACGCCTTTTAAAAGAAAGCGTTTAAGTCGCCAAAATCACCGAAACGTCTACGAAAGTACTAGGCGGGCAGTAAACGGCAGGAGATTAGCTGTAGTCTATGAGAGCCAATCGCACGGAAGACGTGAATATTGTCGTAAAACGGAACGCGGCTTGTCAAACGCATGCACCCGCCGCGGCCGCGCCGCTCTCTGCGGGTGATTTGGCGCGCATTGTTGGTAAACCAATTTAGGGTTGTCAAATTTTTGGTTTTTAAATATGCTTGTTAATTTAATTGTTATTTAATTTTTACGTGAATTATGTAATTTATTTGCATATTGCGTAGTAAAATATTGGAATTGGTTTTATTGTAAAAAATGGAGCTACGAATACAAATTATTTTCTGTCGAAAACTTTAAAAAAAAAGGATTTAAGCTATGAGACAGCCAAACGGCAGCCTAGAAAATATTGAAAAAACAAGGGTTTCCTACATAATCAGTTGTTGCATCTCAAGTGGTACCTAAGTAAAGTGTTTATATGACTGGGAGGAGCACTGAAACGTCCTCCTGCTAGATAGACAGAAGACGTGATGAAGATCGTGGGAATGGTTGGATGTTACTTGTTCAGAACCATTCATTAGAACAGCCTATGTTTAACGGTAGACGTCTTGCTGCTAACACGATGTTTTTGTAGGTAGGTACATAAACTCCTCACAAAAGTTCTGTATTGTTTTCTTCTTCATAGCGTATCAATAGCAATCTAAATTGAGTCGGGCCAGGATTCGACTACAAGTTCAGCTTCTTCAGTGTATTTTTATGTTAAAGACAAAAAACCCACTTAATTTTAACCCTTTAAACAAAAAAGTGTCACAAAAACTCAAATGACATCAAGTCTATTACTATTGACAACCTTGCTGCAAGTGCATGTGTCCACCCCCTAAAGTGACAACATGTGCGCCCCGGCTGCGCTCGCGCATAGACACAGGACGCTCCCATAGTCTATGATCATTGGGAACTTTCGTATTGACATCATTATGGAAACAATTTGTGCATGTGACGGGTGTTGATCAATGTGTGGGGCGTGTTATGTAATTATAAGCTATAATTCGTTTTTTCCTGGTCTTGTACTTATTCTTTACTTATCAGTTATATTTTCTTTGCATGTTCAAATATTTTCTTCATTTACAACGATTGGCTATAGAAGATTAGTTTTAGTTTTTACCTTAACTTTATGCACAAGTGAATAATATTTACAAAGGTGACATTAGGATTTTTTTATCAGTCAGCCATATGTTTTTATGAGTTTCAAAACTTATTCATTGAACCACTCAAATCAAACTTCGGTTAGAATAAGCCAGAAAGATTCCAATTCGGTATATTCATTTATTTTCTATTGAACTGCACTTTTATAGGTACTCGTAGGTACCTAACCCTATACCAAAGGGACCAAGGTCTAGCACTCCAAACCCAATGTACTTTTCGCAAATATCATTATATGACATAATATTTAACACTATCAGCCTATAATATTCCCACTAATGGGGCATATGGCTTTTCGCTTTGTGAGAGGGAACTAGAGATAAAAAGAGACAAGAAAAAGACGATAAAAATGGCAGTTAGATTATTCTCAGTACAATTTTGGCGAGTAAACATTGCACGCGGAAGTGCGTCCTAAACTCCGAACTACTAAACAAGCGAACAGTCGTCCCCGGGCCGTTAACGCCGTTTACGCCGTTTCCAGCGCACATATAACTTTACGCCGACACACCAGTTAGCCGGACAAAACACAAAGCTCTTCTGCTAATTTTGAACTTGCTAAAGCGTTATTTTCGTTTTGGTCCCCACTGGATTGTTAAAGCAAGTATACAGGAATGGAGTCATTGTGTGAAGTTTTTCAGGTAATTTGAGGTCAGAGTGCCTAGTTATGTGGCTCGCTGTCAAATAGTTTTAGTTTTCCACGTCGTCTTTCAACAAGATTAACAAATTTCTACCATCGTCTTCGCTAATGGAATGTCACTGTGGCCCTCTGTGGGCTCTCTGGATCACTTCAATACTGCCTAGGTTGAATAACTGGATAATATTTTGTTCCGTCATTATTTGACTGATTGATGATTTTGTAACTGGCCGTTTAGAATTGCAATTTCAATTGTAAAGTACCTTCAACAGCTTTCATCTACTCTAGTCATCTGAATCGGTGTGGAATGTATTAGGTACTACAAAATCATCAACAATTTATCATTTCCTGGTGCCTCCTCTAAGCATTAAAGTTAGGTATTTATTGTATGAACCAAATCCAAAAATCTGAACAGTAGAGTTTAGACAGTAATTTTAGTTTAGCTTTTTTTTTAGTTTAGTTTTTCTAGTTTTTTAGACTTTTAATTTTTTGAAGCAGTACTCAAATTGTTGATTTTGCGCAGTCCTAAAATAGCTCAGGATCACGATAAACTCATATCCTCTTCCTCCGTCCTTGAATATCCCATGAATCACTTGACCGACATTCTCAAAGAAACAAACATTCTACAGCGAGTAATAGTTTAATAATGTAAACTAACGAACTTACAAACATGCTATAAACGTCTATATGGATGCCCACGCGTTGCCACACACCCTTCGTCAAGTTAAGGTTGCCCTAAAATACGGGACGGAAAACAACCCGTCTTGAAAATACCGGTATCGCAAGGCAACATTGCTATTAGGAATAGCGCTTTTTTATTAAATGTCTGAATAAATAAAATTATGACATTATCGTCCCTTAGTGCAGTAAAATATAGATATTGAATTTAATTATTAATATCGTAACACTAAACATTTCGTTTCCCGGGTATAAAAAAAAATACACGTTCACTTCTTTACGGCATAAAATAAATATATATATAAAATGCATTCATTTTATAAATCAGCATATTACTTTCTATAAAAAGTACAATCGTTCTCAAGAACTCCATTCAATTAATAATGGGCGCCGGCGTCTAAATCGTGACACAACTTCTTTGACATAAGATTCCGATGCAAGTGGTGAATAAAAAACCAAATTCAAATTGTGTCCAGTATCATAAATAATTACTTAAAGCATTTAGAAATGAGATTCTCGTCGGATCCAACGGATTATTTTCTATTAGAATTAATTAAATTAAGTATGTGTGAATTTTATTATTCTGTTACAAGTTGTGATTGCGACAGCCCTACTCGGCATTCCGTTCCTCAAATCCCGTTGAGTTTCCCTCAGCCAGCAACAGCGTGCTGATACAACCTTGACCGATTTGGACTAGCCGACAGGTTGCCTTAGGTTTCTGTGAGTACCAGGGAAGTATAAATGGGCCTAGGTTTATCTAGCGTACCAGTTATCAATGAATGTGTTGTCACGGTGGCAATGACTTATTTTATGATAGGCGAAGGGCCTTGACATTTTAGGTACAACTGCTACGTTTAAAAGACAATATTGTTTAGCCGACAGCCAATAATGCTAATGAATAGTTAAGTAGCTTACAATTAAGGAGGTAATTTCTTCAATAATGTCAATGAGCAAAGCAGATGGAAGTATAAACTAATTTCAGAGTTAATTTTCTAGTCTCTATTTGAGTTTGTCAGTTTGCGTCTAGCTAACTAAATAAACATCAATTCTGTGCGTACCTAGCCAAAGTAAACAGTCCATATTCTTCTCCAAACTAAATATACGCATACATACACGCATGATTATGCAGTATCTACGTAACACATAAACGTAAATAAAACATCATTACAAAATCCAAAACGGCAATCATAAAATGCCACGGTGCAAGAGACGAATCCGTCACTTGGGACGTTGTCTGGGCTATATCAGATTTGTAGGTTAGTTTGGCTTTTCATTGGGCAATCGTTTCCCGTCGTGAACATTGTGCAAGCGAGCTTTTATTGAAAACCTGAACATGTATTCTAAGATCAACATAATATTATTGTTGTAAAGCTTTTGATGTACCTGTGTACGGTAGACCATTTTATAGGTTCTTTCGGCAATCTTACTTCTTCCTACTATTAAAAGTGCGAAAGTTTGGATGAATTGATGTTTGTTATTAATCATGCCAGAACGGCTGAACGGATCGTGATGAAATTTGGCACTGAGATAGATTATAGTCTGGAATAGCACATAGGCTACTTTTTTTCAGACAAACACATCAAATTATCTACGTGAACGAAGTCGCGGGCAGCAGCTAGTATATAATTACATTAGATAGATCTAAATAGGCATTTCATTATTTCGATGATTTTATACCAGGCTCTAGCACTGCTTTATCAATCACCATCTCTTCGACAAATCAGTCTAAATATCTGTTGATTTACATTTTGACTAACATGAATTGATTTACTCGAATTTTATTCGTGAACCAACAATACAAGCTTTATTTATTCCATGACTTGTCTTATTAGAAATTTAGAATGTGATCCTCTCGCAATGGTTCCAGGAACCATGTTTCGGTTACCAAGGCAGCAGGAACGTTTGATCGCGGACGTAATACAAGGAACGGACTACAACACGGATTTAGGACTTCGCTGAAATTTCGACTAACCACGGACTGCTACACTTGCTGGCTTGTATGTAGTTATTTATAAGTCTGTTAAAATGTTTACTTTAGTTACAGAGATTTATCTAGCGTTCTGTCCGTGTCTAAAAGTGAGCATTGCCCGAGATATTCTCGTATGGTTCGAGCTAATACAAAATAAGTACTTACTTAAATATGTATAAAAATTAAGACTAAGATAAAGATAAATTATCAACTATTTACAAACTAATATTAGATCTAAAATAAGAATAAAAATATGTACAATTACGGGGCTTCAAAAAAATCGTCCACATCGCTGTCAACAGGTAAAGTGCCCAGAAGGCTGGCAACATTGCCACGTTGGAAATATAAATATAAATATTTAATATTATATCTATCAATTACATAATTAATCCTGTTAAAAATAAAACGATTCCGCCTGATTCCTGTCAGTTTTTCTTTTGATTTTTTACTTGTTATTATGACATCAAAAATCCTAACTATCTTTGTCTTGTTTAAGAATATGGCTGCATAAAGTAGGTAAGTATGAAATGCATGGTTTGTAATAAACAAAAACAAAGTAATTAATAAAAACAGATGGCTCACAATCATAATATTCACAATACACATTGCAATTTTACCACCACACCCGAGATAATGTAATTTACATAAACCACTAACAAATTGTGAATTATTTACTGCAAAAATGACGTGGAAACAGCAATCACAATCACCCAAGGAATAAAATAGCATACGAATGCCAAAAAAAAAATGGGAATTTAAGAAAAAAAAATTTCATCCTAGACTAATTTTATTCATAGCTCCGCGCCGCGCGGTAAAATCTAGATTTACCAGATCTCTCAGTCTAAGCTGTGTCTCGTTTGTACCTAGAATTACCAGGACGGCATAGCGGACCAGGAGGTTTGTAAGCACTAGGTTTACTTTCAGTACCTACTCACACATGCGAGTTTTAACAAGGTAAACTGGATTTTCAACAAGCTGTTTTTACTGACGGGATTTTGGTGCTGCATCTTGCATTAATTATATTCAAACCGCTTGTACTTTCTGTAGACAATAAATTATTAATAGATGTTAAAATGAATGTCTCTATTACCAGTAATTAGTAAACGTGAGTGTGTTCCTAAGTGCATACTTAATTAAAATGCAACGGGTCTCTATCCTACCCTTCTCACATAATAAAGTCGTTTCGATACGTGCAAAGCTTTTGTCCGGAAGTTAGAACTTTTAATTGACACATTGACATATCGTTAATACCTAGTCTAGGTACGTACTGAATTTATTGCTGGGTCTAATTGGAATACTATAAAGCATTGACTGTGTACCTATCGAGCGAGGCGGAAACCATCCTACAAAATTGAAGAGAACAGAATGATAATGTTATATAGGTTGCCGTATAGCATTCAAAGACTTATCCAAAGTCAATAGTTGACGTAGGTAGTGTGAAATTCATTTTCATAATTTTAGGTTCATGAAGAAAGATCCATCAAGAACTTATGATTATGTACCTATTTTACAACAGATGCCAATTCAAAAGTCACAAACCTTAGAAATATAGCTTAGTACCTACATTTACCTATTTCACTACTTGTAAATAATACCTAGTAGGTATGTAGGTTTATGCGTCTCAAAACGGTCCGAAATGTACAATAGTAAAGCGAATGTCGCCGAAATTGTTGTATTTATTTACGGCTGACCCATTTTGTCCAAAAGTTCTACAATTTTATAGCCCATAGAATGTTAGCTGATAGCTTATTGTCTTTCTGTTTGTTTAGTTTGTTACCTACTCTCATTGTTCTATATCCTATGTGGTCGATTAAATTGGATCTTTGAACTCTCTCAGTTTAATTCTAATCGTAATACGTATCTACATAACTTTAAGATTCTGTAAAACCTAATGGTAAGGTACTTAAATCAGAGAAAATAGTCGATAAGGATTGCTACTATTGCCACAATCAGTTTGCCAATTAATTACCATGTGAAATTAGGGACTTAAGAAAATACATACTTATTTAAGTGTTTTGAAAAAGATCCATTTTACCAAACAAAACTCAGCGAAATGAGACGGACACTCGTCTAAAAACATACCTACCTAAGTCGTTTTCAATTTCTTAAATCAAAACACAGTCTCATATAAGATTACACAACGGAAGATACCAAAAACAAAGATCAGATTAACACGAGAGCAAGAAAAATGATTCAAGTAAACACAAATACTTAACATCATCCCAGCTTGTATCCAAGCGGCGGATATCAATCAAAACTCGGAAACAATCGCTTTCTTTGCCAAGCTTCTTTGTAGCTTACAGAATATAAGCTCAGTTTGTTCAACCGTAGATTCAAAAGCTAAACATTGTCTTCGTCCCAACACAAAGAGCTTGAAAGAAAATTACCGAACGGGACATAACAGCAAAAACAAACACACGAAACTGAAAGCGAAATTTCAAAGAAATCGCGTGCGCAATCCTATTGGCTACTGTTTGCAAAAACTTTAAAATCTTACCTTACGTATGGTTGAAGGAAATGAAACTCTATTTTAACGCAATAGTATTGTTATTGAATTGTTTAGGAAAGAAAGGCTTTTCTGCCGTTATCTAAATCTTCTAAGAGTTTAATTATACGGGCCTCTGACACAAAACCGACAATGAATTTATGCATGAAGGGACGGAGAATTTCTCCTCTCGAATCGCCGGGATCTTGTATAAAAGGAACAATAGTCTTTAGTTTTAATCTTGAGTTGTTTTTTTAATATATTTTTTGGTCGGGATCGGGTTCGTATGCGACTGGATTTACGACTTTCGAGCTGGTTAGGGTTGCCGCGAGGCTTGGGACCTTATCAGGTGTGAACTTGAAATGATGGCTTTATTAAGATTAGATAGGATACAAAAAGTGATAATCTCAAAATTCGGGGAATGAGGATTGATGTTGATGAAGCTTAAAAAATCGTTAAGCCTTCGGAAGATGACAAGAGGCCTAAAGATGGATAAACAACTCATCAAGCAACCGTGAATAAAAATAGCTTTATCTTAAAAGCTTAATTCAAATGCTCCGAAAACTATCTGGCCTGAATTCGGATAAGTATTTCTTTATAGACGTCCAACAGTTTGTGGTGTAGAGGAAGTTAGACAGAAATCTAGAAACCAGTACCTTAACACTATGAGTTGTCTCTTGGTAATTGCTTGATAGATAAAGATATTAGATAGCTTATAGAAACCTAGGCACCTATGCTAGGCACTAAACTCAATTACGAAATAAACGTTAGTGCTAAATACATGGAATCATAAAATAATGAACACTTCTATGCTCGTGCATTTGCGATATCCGATGGCGATTCTGAATTTCATCAAGCAAGGTATGTACATATTATTTCCAATTTCATTAAGAAATTAGCAATAATTAAGGAAATTCTGTTTCTTTATTTTGCTTAGGACTTGCTATGCTTTTACTTTGCAATTGGTAAAGCCTATTAGAAATATATCGATTCTCGTAAACCTTTGGTCTTATTGAAATGATGAGATGCTATTTTAAGCTCAATAAATAACAAGTAAGTACTTAAATGATGTTCCTAAATATTCGTACAAAAAAAATCAAATACAGGTACAAAAAAATCTGAAATATTACTTCATTTTCAAGACCACACATCTTTTTTGTATTTTTTTTTCATCCGATACTTCGTGTGTCTTAAAGATTTTTTTCTCAACACGTGCTGACCCTACACCCCTCCGCCCCTCCCTG
The DNA here is from genome assembly GCA_964057025.1 of Standfussiana lucernea. Taxonomy (NCBI): domain Eukaryota; kingdom Metazoa; phylum Arthropoda; class Insecta; order Lepidoptera; family Noctuidae; genus Standfussiana; species Standfussiana lucernea. The sequence goes on along the minus strand of OZ059806.1, from coordinate 11,325,739 downwards.
AGCCCTTAGACCTCGCCCCTACTGACAAGACATGAACTGTGCGCACGATTTACGTGTGATTCTGATCGATGCGCGTACGCAGAAAACGACGCCACACGTATTTTAGTTAGGTACATTTTTGAAGTTATTTTCGTCACTGTTGCCAAATGGGTACTTGTTTTGGAAACTAATTAACGTAGGTAGTAAATCTGTGTGAAAGTATTTGGTATGCGTATTTTATAGTTTTCTTGTTGCTAAGTACGAATTTTAGTTTTGTAAGTGTCATTCCTTATTCCCCGTAAAGAACCAAAAATTAAACATTTGTATTCGTCTGATTTTGAATTAAAACCCTTAATAAATGTACTTGAATTTCAATAATGTACTCTACATACTTACCAAAGAGGCGATAATTATAAAAACTTCTATATCTATTTGGTTCTGGTATTAAATATACGTTATCTGCAGACGCCTAGTCGACTGTTCAACGCAATCAATATCCGCTGCGCGTGATATCTTCTGAGTCCGACTTGATTGCCGGCCGGCAAAATATTGTAACGTCAATAAAATTGATAATACTGTTCGCATCATTTTATTAGTCCAGAATATTTGTAAGTAAGCTCTCAGTATTTCAGTACCAACACGCATAGATGCTTAGATTGTCACAAATAATTGATTAATTCCTTACAAATGCAAGCAAATGAAACCGTGATTAGTGAATAAAAGATTTACCTTAACTTTTATAATTTAAAATCAAGAAAGAATAAGAAGAAGAATATTTTATCCTCCAATCAGAATATATAGGTACAGATCCTAAAACTCCTGGAATCTTAAAATACTTATTAACAGAATAAGAAATTGCAAAATCAAAATACCTATGATTTAAGCAAAAATAGAGAACTGTAAGCGCTTTTAATGAATGAGACGAATTTAAAAAAATCTTTTAGTGTAGTTTCGCTTACAATCGGAAATACTTAAATTATTATTTCCGATTGAAATTAAAACAAACTCAATTAAAAATTAAAAACTAAAATATTAAGTCAGGATTAAGGACAAAGTACGTCGTCGTCTTAAAATTAAATATAATCCGGGTTAAAGAAAAATCTCTTAAAAAATAAACCTACCTGAAGTTAAAAGCCGTCATCTTTACACCAGCATGCCCAACATTCACCTAGTTCAACAACACTGAACAACACCACAGTACAGTCAGGCACAAGATAAAAAATAAAAAATAAATGTTCGAAAATCAAAAAATAAAAAAAGGTAATATTTTAAAATTCCCGCCGAACTGCGCGCGTTTGCGCAGGCGCGCGGACAGTGAAGTGACTGGTGGGCTTCACAGGAGTGCGTGTGACGCAGCCTCCGACGAGCGGAGTGTCTGTCGGCCAGTATCGGCGCTTGCGCATCCTCTCAGCCCCCACCACGCCCGCCATTCATAAAGCTTCTCAATGGAACTTCGGGCTTTGAAGCGAACTTACAAGTTCTCGCTTTGCCCTTTCAAGTGAAACAATGGGAGCTTTTGCGAATAACGACGGTTTTTCTTTGCAAACGAGGGGTTAAGAAATGATTTGTGGTACTTTGTGGTGCCGTTAGCACTCACACAGTTAGCTTTTTGACTACAATTACGTACAAGGACAGTCACAGATATCACATAGAATGTCATAAAATTATAGCTGATAGTCAAGCGGATATTTCAGGAGATAAGTATTACAACAGGAAAAGGTCACGATTTTAACTGAAACATTACGCATCGTAGCATAAAATTACATTTAAATTAGCGCCTTTCAATTAATATTATTTAAAATATTTTTTCTAATTAGAAATCATTTTCACGTTTGCATATTGCGATTACGCAGAGCGTAACCGTAGCGTTTTCGTAGCGGTAGGCGTAGCAGTGACCGTACCAAAGTCGTAGGCGTACTACGCAAAACGTAGCAGTAGCGTAGCCGTAGGCATACTACGAAAACCAGTACCGTAACCGTAGCGTATTCGTGCGTATTTTGAAATCGACGCACAACAGAGTTAAATGAAATTAAGGCATATTTGGTAATGCTGGAATTATTTTATCACGTAGCAGTATAAGTTTATAACATCCTCTGAAGTCTAGATTTAAAGTTGCATCAAATAATGCAACTTTTGTTTTGAGTGTGGGTGTGGGTGCTGGAAAACGTCCAATATCATCGCGGCTAACCCAGGCACCGATATGGTGGGATGAGCCTGATGCCAATAGGCAGGATTAGTTCACACTAGCTCAATTAAGAGTGGATCGGAAAGGGAGACCTTAGCCCAACAGTGGGATACTACGCACCTGACCTTCCTGAAGAACCCTACCAATGAAAATAAGAGAAATAGTAAGTGAATAGGTTTTTAACATACATGAACCATGTAGGTACCTAAATATTTCAATGGTATAAGCCAGAATCGTGTAGGTAGCTAGTGTGTAAAACTGTTACAGTGTAAGTGGTCGATTTTCATCATTTTTTAGGAATAAATAGTACTCATATAGGCAGTTGGTGACAAAATGATGATAAATAAAAATTACATTGTTTCATCACGTGTCTTCCCTTGATAGGTACAGATATACGATGCAATTAGGTATAATATTAAAAAAAAACATTTAAATTAGGTACATTGTTGCAATATCTACAAAAAAAAAATACTTTTGACAATGTTGTGTGTCATGAAACATCCTGAACCTTATCTAATTGACTATTGACTATGTACCTAGCCTGTGGCCTTTTAAAATCAAAATCAAAATATTTTATTTCACATAGGCCTACTTGGACAGTTATAAAACGTCGAGCTCGTTTCGCGTTGGTCGTTTCCATGGAGAAGAACCGGCAAGAAACTCCATGGTTACTCTTTTAAAATCATTTGGTTTTACAATATTTTTATGTTACAGCATTAGTAGGTGCTTAAATATGGGAGGACATCGTAGGCCCGACAATAAGTCGTTGCTTACTACAAAAACGTAGAACAAGATAAAATAATAACAAAAGTTAACAATCATCTAGGAATCTATAAGGCCTACAATGTTCACACATTCACAAACAAGCGGTAAATAAAAAAGAATCTTTTCAAAGAAAACAATATATGTATTATTGAAGGACTAAATGAAACAAGTAACACAAATATTGTCATCAGTGCTGTAACTATTCTGAACAAAAGGTGTATAGATGATTTGAAAACTATTGTAAAACATCTGATTAAAAAGAAAAGAAAAAAAAATAAGATTGAGAAAATAAGATTTTAGACAGCCTGTCTAGCCTCATCTCTTTCCCACACTGAAATGGAACTAAAACATTCCTGCATTAAGACGTCATGGTAGGGCCACTGATTTTCAGTGCTTAGTGCTCTTTTAATTCAAGGACTAAGTAAAAAAACATCTAAGGTGATAATCTCTATACCATTCTCGTTAGAACACTTTGTGGATAGTATGCTTACGCCGGGAGCAGCAAACACTGATGAACGCTACTGAAGGCGCCAAACTAGTGGCTCAATTCTGGGCTGCCGGCTGACACAATTTACATTGCCATCGACACGCTGAGAAGAAGTAAAAAAAAACGACTGATACAGCTTAATCCATTTTGAGATAGAATTTAATATTTACGGGGATGTCTGAGAGTGGCAGAGGGGGACTGAAATGTTGGGTGGATATCGGTTGTATCGTTGTGTATGAAGAAAATATCGCGAGGAAAAATTTAGTGTGAATGTGATAGGGGAAGACTAAATAAACGATAGATGGACCGAGTGAAAAATAACGTGGATAAGAAGGGGGTGGCAGTACCTCAGTACTGCCACCCCCTTCTTATACACGTTATTTTCATCTCAATGAGGATCCCAAATGGTTGAGTTGAATGATGGTTGATCCATGCGTCATGTTCGTGAACGGGCGCTGACAGTAGGGACTGGTCATCTCGATTATTGTATTTTTGAATTGTTAATTTTATCTTTTGACTCTGGACGCTCTTACTCGCACGTATTTCTACATCGTTCTCACATACATGTTTAATCTCGACATGAATGATGTAACCGAGACTTTGTAACAACATAATGATTTAAAAGTGTCCATGGAGTTTCTTGCCCATTCTTCTCCAAAGAGATCTACGCTTTCGAATGGGCAACTACAGTACTTTCACAAGTTATTATGCTCTGTGACTGGGACTGTAGCTTAGTTTTTTTTTATTTGTGTTTTGACATTCAAAAGTGCCTTTTTTTTTCGTATGGGAAATCATCAAATGACTTCTCCCGCTCTGGGCTGTGCGGGAGGGAGTGTCAGACTTTTACTGACTAAAACACACCCATGTTCCTTCATCGCCCTTTGTGTTCCGGGGCCGCGGTATCTCTTTTGAACAACCCGCAGCGATTCAAAAGTGCCTGTAATGGTCTAATTGAAATAAATGCTTTGAGTTTGAGGACTGCTGGAGAAGTGCGGCATAAGATAACATGCAGCGTCAATCATCATCATCATTCTCCTTCCCTTATCCCAATTTATTTGGGGTCGGCGCAGCATGTGTTCTTCTTCCATACTTCTCTGTCTCCTAACTACTGCCGATTCCAGGTTAAAAAGAATAACGCAAGTGCGACTGCTGAGCATGTTGTCCTGGGTTCGAATCCCAGGTCGGGCAAAGTATTGTTGGGGTTTTTCCATTAGGAATTTCTTAGTAGCAGCCTCGGGGTCTGGATTTATGCCCGGTTGATGGCAGAATAGGCTCGCCCCCTATTACATGGGACTTAACATATCAGGCGAAATGAGGGTAAAAATGGGTGTACTATTAGGTAAACCTTGCTTGACCCTTCGGGAATTACAGGCATGATGTAATGTTAGTTAAAAGTATGTCCTAACCCTGGTCATAGTCTACATGTGTGGCAAATATAGAAATCCGTTCAGTCCTAGGCGTGAAGATGATAGGCAGATAGACGGAGTTACTTTCGCATAGACAATATTATTGTGGATATAGTGCTCAACTCGAATGATGTCTCATGATGGCAAAACGTATAGGAAAACATCATTTCGTAGAAAAAAAAACCTTATCAGCAACACGTGAATCCTCCAAATCACGTGGGCGCTAGGGCAGCATCACGAAAGGACATCTAGAAACGTCCCGCTCAAGCCACGTATCATAGCGGCATAAGCTGGTATCATAGGCGAATTTTGGCAAAATTTCGCAACATACCGTTATCTAGGCTAGCACCATAAGGAAGTATATAGCAATCGTTTGCGCAACACACAGACACGTACCGGAAGCAATCCCGCGTGGGCCGGGCTTATCACATCCGTCCATGACTGCCGACGATGAGGCCTCACCACCACCATATTGATTCTTTTAATTAACTTCATATTTCTTCATTGTACGACTTGCTGCTAAATAAGGCTTTTGTGTTGAAGACAGGGTCTTATAAAAGGCATATTTGGAAATCTTGTAGCAAATGCGCTGAGCTTCGGCAGATGATTTTTGGCAGGCACTTAACGTAGCAGGCGCCTGCCTGGGATCTTAAAATAGTCGATATAGCCCACTGCAGAAGTAAGCTTCAGAAACAATAGACCGGCTATGTTTGCCGTATAACCGACGACCCAACCGTCGTTGCTTCTTGAGACGAAGGGACGTTAGGCAGGTGTTGTGGGAGTACGCAAAGTGGAGCAACGATCTTTACAGGGTAGTTGGTAACAACTTGAAGAATAGCCGAGATAAAAGTTAAATGACGTGTGATTTGAGAGGCCATGTCCAGCCGTGGACTTCTTATGAAGATGGTTTAAAAATGCTGAAGGTCTTAGTAGTATTTTTGTTTAATTTTAGAATAAAATATTGCGATCCCCCAGCCAACAAAATGGCATGTGCAATGTAGCAACGATTCATTTGCAGACTGATAGCATTTTATTCATAACGCGGCACTTGTAGATACCTAACTGGCAAATGTGGGAGCATGTACTATTATAGGTACCTATAGTGTGTGCAGATTATAGTATACAATCTGCTAACCCCTTCCCCTGAAGGGGTTTTAGGATTAGAGGCGTTATGCTTTATATAGTGGCAAAGCAAGCGGAAGCGCGACAGCTGACCACGAGGTCCTGAATTCGATTCCCAAGTCTGGTTGAGAGTTATAGGGGTTTTCCATCAGGAATTTCTCAGTAGCAGCCAGTGAGTCTGGATTTGTGGCCGCACCCGGTTCGTGCAATAGGCTCGTCCCCTATTACATACAAGCAAAATGTGGTTATGCCATTAGGTACATTTCTGCCTAACCTTTTGAGGATAACAGGCGTTATGTTATGTTTTGTCATCAGCAGTCATAGTCGTACGTAGTTCAATTGGTAAAAATAGGCCAAAGATTGTTTTTTTTATCTCACTCCCAACACCAAGGGCTTTCTCCATACCGTAGCTAGTGGGTGCGTTCACAAACACACACACATTAACACCGGATCTACTGTCTGTGTTCCATACAAATATTTGTAGCGCGAGGGAATCGAATTGGCGACCTCGGCGACCCCCATAGGCTTGAGCTAAATGACCAATTTTTTTCTAAATTCGTGTTATTTGTCTCATTCATTTGATTTAAGTCGGTTCTGACGCTTGTGGGATTTCTAACTTTGAGTCACCAAGACAAATGATCAGCATTTTGATATTGCACATCATAGAATTCAGTAGACGTCCAAGAGTAGTACTTTGTAAAAAGTCCGAAAATCTGACTGTGGAGGTCAGATAGGCTCCATGTGATACACTTTGGTATTCAGCTGCATCAGTTAGACTGGAAGCCGACCCCAACATGGTTGGAAATAGGCTAGGCAGATGATGATGAAAATTTATCTTGGCAGACATGAATGGATGAAAAAGCCGTGTTGTAATTTTCAAGTTACATGTGACAAGGACAGTAAGATGATTAGGTGTATTTAGCCATCCATGATAGCTTCTAATCTCAGCGGCCATGACCAACGTCAATTTACGTGTTAGTATGTTTTATTTTATTATTCACTGAACTAAATTTATTTTATGTTTAATTTTATTGAAGTATTTGAATGCAGCTCCTTACAATAACTGCTAATGATTTCTTGGCCCCAACACAACGAGGACTCGTAAGTATAACAATGAGTACTAATACAATAAAAATTGAACAAACCTGTGGCTTTATTGCATAATATTTATCACCGAAAATTAACAAACTGACTGTCATCAGTGCTCAACAACTGCATCTGCCTAGCCTTTTCCCAACTATGTTGGGGTCGGCTTCCAGTCTTACCAGATGCAGCCGAATTCCAGTATTTTAAATTGAACGACTGTCTATCTGACCTCCACAACCCAGTTAGTACTGGGTAATACGATACCCCTTGGTAAGACGGTTTATTCCCGACTGTAACCACCAGCCTGCCACCAGTGGAGACAATTGCAACTATTTTCCAAGTCTACCACCACTGGTGGTGGTTGCGACTAATTTAGTCGCATTTGCCACCCCTCTCTGCCACCACTGGTGGCTGACACGACGATCAAGTAGCCATCTGACACCACCAATTAATTCAACTAACAAATAGAAAGAAGGATGGACTTTCTGGGCCCAGCTGTAAATGCTGCCTTCACTATCCCGAGCTCCTCTACAAAATGACTGTATGTCTTGTTTTTTTTAACCGACTTCTAAAAAAGGAGGAGGTTCTCAATTCGGTTGTATGTTTTTTTTTTTTTTTTTTTTTTGTGTTTGTTACCTCATATCTCCGTCATTTATGAACCGATTTGAAAAATTCTTCTTTTATCTGAATGGATCTACTTCTCGATTGGTCCCATAGAAATTTCATCAAAATCGGTTCAGCAGTTTGGTTTTGAAATCAAAATAGCTGGAAATTTTTGTGTTTGTTACCTCATATCTTCGTCATTTATGAACCGATTTGAAAAATTCTTCTTTTATCTGAATAGATCTACTTCCCGATTGGACCCATAGAAATTTCATCGAAATCGGTTCAGTAGTTTGGTTTTGAAATCAAAATAGCTGGAAACAATATGTCATCCAAGTAAAAGAGATTGCGAAATTGATACTTGACAAGGATTTGTGTGTGATGCGATAACTAAAAAGGGTAAAATAAAAACTTTTTTGCAAAAAAAAACCGACTTCCAAAAAAACACTAAAAAAGTGGGAAATAACTTTACTTTCGGAAGTCGGTGGCAAAAAAGTCAATGAAACAAACAATAGTCACCGACTTCCGAAAGTAAAGTTATTTCCCACTTTTTTAGTGTTTTTTTGGAAGTCGGTTTTTTTTTGCAAAAAAGTTTTTTTGTACTTACAATCTGCAATTGTAGGTATATTTAATATCGTAGGCGTTAACATACAAAACTGACGAATCTCCGCCATACTGTTGTTAGCTAGTACGCGTAGGTATGAGTACATCACATGCTTATTTTAACACTATTAAACAACGTGGTGAATGAAAACGTCATTCACGACTGGGCTATAAACCTCGAAAGAGGGTAAAAGCTTTGCTATTTTGTGCCACGCAGTTCGGAAAACCGCTGCTAATTGGAAAGTTTCAGGCCTGAAATTCACACAATTTCATATTCAAGCAATGTCAATGTTAACTTTGGTTGTGCCTGAGAAATTTACATCCATCCTGCAAATATGTGTTTGGATATTGCCCATAAATGTATCCTACTCAGTTTGTTTTATTATGTTTGACTATTCATTCCCTTAAATTTAGGCGACAACGCGCGCACAACAGCACGCGCTGTTGATCAAATGACGACAGCGTGTAAAATTACATAGTTGTAGTATCCAAAAAAAAATTTTTTTAAGTGCAGAGCAAAAGTCTACTTCTCACCGATCAAAGAAGCTTTACTACGAAACCCTTCTTCAAAGAAGACTGGCAGAAAACAAACAAAAAAGAAAAAAAAATCGTAACAAAACATTACGCTGTCAGCTTTTGACATCAACATCACATTTTTGTTACGTTTTTCTAAATCTTTAGTGCCGTTAAATTAACAGTTTTTGAAATAAAAAATTTAATCATGAGTGCTGCACCAGGATGTGATAACCTGAAGCATGAACGTGTTCGGTGCGATGTTTGTCGTACCATCAACTTGGCCAAACATCTAAAACGACCCAAACCAGACATGCAGATGTATGAAAAATGTACACCGAGTGAAAAGTTCTGTCCTGCCAGTTCAAGTACTTAATCTATAATTTTAAACTGTATAAAAGATCTTCTTAACGTATCGATGGCAAAAAGTTCTAATATGTTTGCCTCAAATGAAGGAACTAATCATAGGTATAACAAAGTGACAAGGCTCAGTGCAAAAGCATTCTTCTGTCGATGGCAATCTAAATTGTGTCAGCCCAGAATTGAGCCACTAGTTTGGCGCTTTCAGTAGCGTCCATCAGTTCCTGTAGTGAACAAGAAGCAAGGCACGCAGGACACGATATTAAGTGCCCCATTGTTTGTAGAACAGCGCCACATTTACAGTCCAGGGCAGAGTCATTAATGAAAAACCGGCCAAGTGCGAGTCGGACTCGCGCACCGAGGGTTCCGTACAAACCTGTAGGTATATAAGTAAAAGTTGACCCACCACGACAATCAACAAAAAAATCAACAAAACAACAATCAACAAAAAAAAATACGGTTTTCGCAATTTTTCGTTTATCTGTGCTATATATAAGACGTTGCTTCGTACCAAATCTCAAGATCCTGAGTTCACGGGAAGTACCCTGTAGGTTTTGATTCCCGTGCGAGTGTCGAAAATTTGCGGAAAATTACGGCATAAACGGCTGTATCGTTTGATTGCGTTGGCTTAGAAGTTTGATTTTTTCACAGCTCCAAGGGACAGTAGACCTAGAGAGTAGAGTATTTGATATAAATTCCAGCTTGATACTTCCACGCGTTCCTGAAAAAAGGGGATTGACAGACAGACAGACGGACGGACGGACAACAAAGCAGTTCTCAGCAGTTGTCAATGCTTTTTAGGGTTCCGTACCTCGAATGGAAAAAACGGAACCCTAAAAATCATTGACAACTGCTGAGAAGTTCTTACCCAGAAAGTACCGGGAGAGTAGCATTCTAAAGAGCCACCATCTTCTTACTATGCTTTTAAATTTAATTCTTCAACGTGTTCGAAAATTCTTCAACAATCTTCAGCTGATTTCATGAAAATCCGTCAGTTTATAACGAAAACTATAACATACATACTTGCAAATTTCCTTCCTCAACTATTTTATGCATTTTTATAAACATCTGAAAACCATCTTGATAATTTATTACCTTTACTAAATAATTATATTTCAGTGCTTGCTCTGCATTTCGTCTGAACGTGTAAACTTCCTTCTGGCTAAGTCCTGAGAAGTTTTAGATAACAAACAGTATTATACTAACAGACAAAGCTGTTAAATTGTTTCTAACAAGAGTTAGATAGACGCCTAGACGTTTTTTGAAGCGATCAAATTAATCTTACGATGGTGACGGGTCAACGAAATATGTAGAGGCCATTCATTACACAGACTTTTCAGTGGCTATGCTATGTTTTATTAGGAATTTTGTTGAAACAAACTAACAGAAGTCAGTGAGTTTAGATTCAATTAATTATTGTGGCCTTAAGATATGGCCTATGAAAAATTGCTCATTTTACTTAAAAAAGATTGCCTGTTCACACCCCTAGTTCGGTTACTTTTTACATTTTGATCATCATTTTATACACTTATCTCAAAAGTAACAAAATAAAATATCCCCGCAATGTATTGTAGACCTAGCTTCCTAGGACGCCTGAATCCGGTACATTGTATGCTAGTGAGTCAGCCACCGCGCGAGCATAATATAAAATCTTACGTGAATTCTATTTTAGTTTGCAGATAACACTGACCGGCTCGTGTCACTGACTTCCATGTTGCATGCTCGGACAATAGAATTGTAATGTGTTTCCAAGTCAAACTTCATTCAAATCGTTAATTGAATAAACAATGTCAGTTCCAATTGTTGGTTGAGTCCTATTCAATAAAATTAATGGCCTATCAGTGTTTGAATAATTATCTTCAAAAAGTGTCTTTTTATTTTCTAGTTTCTTTTAATTGATTGTGTTTAGTAAATGAAGCTCACTGCTAACCAAAAAAATATTAGTTTTTAAGCAGTACATCTTACTATCTGTGAAATAAACACCTATGTAATAAAGTCTGCAGAATGTAACTGATTTTCACAAAATCTTTACAAGAAAAACACGATTCCGATAACTCCATGATGATGAAACAAAAAAATAACTTTCATTACAAAAAAAAACAGAAATGTCCAATGTACTAGGATATTATAACACGGATTAGGTGAAATGCTAAGTTAAATAACGTAAAAATATTCCCCGCTACAAAAGCCAGACAGAGATGTAACATGGTAATTAAAATATCTCTGTCTCTTTTGCATCAATGAAACAGCCGTGTAAGGTGACTGACCTACATTTTACGAACAACCTTCCTTGTTGGTATGGTGCCCTGGTATTTATTACAAATTATGTAATGTCTCCAAAATGCTCTCAAACTTTTACCAGGCTCTCGAGTTACAATGGTTGGTTGTTTACTTGTAACTTGTATGTTACTTTGTCTGCCGTGATGTTCCACTTGCAATTATTGATGTAGACTAGACATATTTCTAATTTATGTCTTCAGGCATCTGGTTACATTGTAAATTTATTTACCGAACCTGAATTATTAATCGGATTCCGGTGTTATCATATCACACTCCTCAGAAATGATTTTTATCTTTTAAATTTTTATACCTACCATATTTTAATTTAAAATTTACTTTTCCCCAGTTCATCCGCTAAATCCAACCTGCATCAAAGTCTGCAGCAAAGAAGAGTACAAGCTAAAAAAAAGCGGCCAAACTGTTGCTTTGCCCAGTATACCTCACTACGTACACGGAAAGCTCATGTACGCCGTCAAAGTTGGTGAAACCTACCTCTTTTACTAATGCTATCCTAGTAGTAATTAAGATTTGCTATGCTGTAATCCTTATCTGTAAGGTTGAAAATTCATTTAGTTAATATATTTAAAATATTCATTCAAAAGTCATTTACACCTACAATGATTCTAAGATAAGAATTATCTGTGTTACCAGCATGCTTTATGTATAATTATATGAAGGGTGATACTGATAATATTAACGTTCATATTATTGTCGTTTAATTAAAGTCATATTTTAGCTTTTGCAGAAAAAAAAACAATTGTTTCTGTACAAACAACCTTTGGAATAGATACGTCACTTTGGTCTATGATTTATATTTTTTTTAACTGTTTTCTTTATTATCCCTACATGTATACTTATAAATGAAGTTTTTACTTCTAATCTAACAATGTTTACAAAGCTTCACGCAACCTCCTCTACATTTCACCGTCATTAGTAGTGATTGAATCAATTTACCGTTCGTACCATCTCCTCGCACAGGCTGGCATCATAGTAGGTTCGATTTACTTCACGTACACGCAAGGAGTGTGGGGTGACCAACGAGACGTCACAGAATGCGTTCGCCGTTGGCAGGAATACATACGCAGCATCAATACGAGACGCCCACCGGTCTTCGATCAATGCGGTAACGTAATTGTAAGTCCTAACAATTAATTTAAATTGAACTTTATATCCAGCGAGATAAGTATCAGATTCAAGTGCAAATACATGCTGCTACTGAAATATTTGTACCTGCTCGCGGCTCATGTGTCCCTAGTAGAAGTAGTTACGTCACCAGTCGTTCGATCAACTTTACCGGCTCGGCAATTTGGAGCAAGTTGCTATCGCAATCGGCTATCGCAAATTCGCAATATTGGCTCTCAGCTCAGATTTTTTTTGAGTTATTTACCGGTTCATATCATTAGATGAAAAATAATACTTATTTAAGTTAAAGACCTAAAAGGAACTATACTTTATTCCAAAACATAAAATAAAATCAAATCAATTTTATTTGTCAATGTAGGTATCAAAACAAAAGATTTTATCAGTTTGGTTACTGGTTCACATTTTACTCAGAAGTACACAAATTATGCCCAACAATGATAATAATGAAGTTACACAATCACGTTAAACAGTTTTTAAATTCAGTCGAATAGGTACTGCCGATTCATAAGTATTTATTATTGAATAATGAAATTAATAAAATATCTTTTGCGTTTCACATCGGACATGGCATAAGCCGTCCACCGAACTTTTTTTTTAAATAAAACTATAGCTCCACCTACATTGTTCTGAAAATATTCTGAACGGAATGCGAATTATCTCCTTGTAAAGTCTGCGAGCCTAGTAAAACGGAGGCTGTCTCGCAATCGGCACGTGCCATTCGCACCGGAACCACACGCTTTCGCAAAACGTCTGCCCACAATGGCAGCCATCCGCGCATTGGGCATTGGCTTGGCTTGCCGCGGGCCCACCTTACCCTGCTCAAAAAATATTCGCAAGGTTTCGCGCCATTCCAAACCGCCTTCACGCTCCGTCCATTGCGCAATTTACTCAGAGCTTTTTTAAAGCATACTTAGAAATGAAGCAATGGATATCCTTAGACATCGGTGGAGACAGCAGCCAGTGTAATAGACATGGACTATTTATTTCGGTTCTCAACCTACAACAATCGCTGCTAGCCTAGTAGATGTATGCCACGCTCAACAGAAACTATGGCACAGTGAAGTCGCGCCCCTACTTGCCTTTTCATACGCGAAAATTCCTACCAAGCTTTTCTAGATTATGATTTCCTAGTGTATACACGTCAGTTACATACGAGGGACGCCGTTCTTCGCATAGTGTTGGTTCATTCATTCCCCCTCAATACGGTCAATGAAAATGAGCTCGCATTCTCGCATTGAGTGGGTTGTGGGAAAAACAAGACGTGTACGGCCAGTCAAGCTAGAACCTATCTTATAAAATGTTGTTGAAGTGAAAAGGTTATAGATATTATAAAGTTCACAAAAATTGTTGCAAGTATGTACTACTGAGTTGAAAACATACTGTTTTAATTTTACAAATCCGTTTTACCAAAAGATGAAATTTCTACCTCTATGACTATTTCATCTTTTATAAAATAAACGTACTTTTTTATAAGTTATTTTTGACATCATTATTGAAGGCAAATTTTTAAAACAGTAGTATTTACTAAGTAAAAATCAAATAATTCTATTTTCTAACAAATATCTATTGTGAAACAATTAAATAGATAATTACATTGGATAATTAGGTCACATCCAGATCCTAAAGGCCAAAGTCATACGGATAACGCCATTCAATGCCATAACTGTTTGACATGTCGTAGTACGCTCCGATACCCCTCTATGATCCTTGTACATGCACGCAGGGGGAGGCAGGGGATCCATGGTGATCAATATCGCTTACAAAACCGGTAACGTATTCTGGACGGAAGCAGCATGGGGCATCCTCCGCGCTGATAGTAGCCTGGTATAAATGGGGTCATATCACTGACAATGTTACGTTACAAGGATGAAAATTGTAACGCTTGGTTACACTGACCAACGACGGCTTGTATGTAGCCTAAAAGGCAATTTGTATTAATAATTTTGTTTTCAGTTATTTTATCAACGAGTGGCTATTTTCGTATGTTGATGATAAAACATATTACCTAAATTTTTGGGGCAGTATGTTTCCTAAAATACCGGAAGAACGATAACTATCAAAATGGTTACACCATTTTATTTCCACAAATGTTTGACATACCAGCCGAATCGACATTTATACCTATATTTTACGTAAAGTATATTATTGTGCCATTTCCATTATCGAACAGAACATGCTGATATGACATTAGCAGTATGGAAAGGCAAATATAAACAGTGCACATGGACACTGAGCGAAATGTCCCAGTTTCACGAAGTGCTGATAAAATGCTTTGTTTCAGAAAAAAGCTACAGTGGACAACGCACTTACACCCATATATACTATGTACAAAAGCGCTGTGACTACTTGTTTTTCTGGTAACGTACTAATTCCTAGTTTGTCAATAGTTAGCTTCTGCCCGCGATTTCAGGCGACTACAGCACCGAAACTAGCGCCACCCACATTTTATTTCCTTTACTCTAAAATCAGATCAAATTTGAAAAATCTAAAACACTATCATGCTAGTAAATAACCTGTAGTATTTTTAACATCACTTTTCATGATTCTGGAGATGATAAAATAAGAGAATTACTGATTACCGCCAAAAGTGTACACTTTTATCTTTAATCAGTAATTCTCTTAATTTATCAAGTTTAGCAAAGACTATATTATTATACTTACAAACTTTACCTGTACATTGATGATAGAAAATGCGAATATAAAAATAAACGTAAATCCGTAAGTAAGTAAGTATCCGTAGTATACCCAAACTTGCTAAAACTACTTAGAATGCAAACTGTATTTGGAACTTAGTAAGTCTGCTATTTTTTGTCATTCTGAGTTTTACTCGGCAAATAGCAAGCTACAGCCTAGGAGAGGCAGCCTATGTCCCACCCGTGGGAACATTATACACTTGTAACACTTAGCTAACCGTGTATCTCCTTGACAGGTGTTGTCAAGGTACCGGTCCTAATCAAATGCGCTTACTTTGACTACTTAGCAGCGCTAGAGAAGAAAAAGGATGACATGGAAAAAGAAAAGAAAATAAAGAAATATTAAAAATAAAGTTTTAGTATCGTCATTAAAATTGACAAGATTCATTGTAAAGAGACTGAAAAAACTGTAAACAAACTCGTATTTTTTGAAGTCGTCAACTTTTGCGCCTGACATTTTGTGCAAATGTCGGAAGTATGAGTTGGCACTCGATCAACATCATGTTTTTTGAAGTATTTCCACTTGAGTACCGATTTTAAGAGCATCAATGCTTAGAGCACCTTATTCCCGACTGAGCACCAAGCTAAAATATTGCTGAGTGATCAAATGGGAATATCTTGGGTGCTCTAAGCATTGGTGCTCATAAAATCGGCGCTGAAATGTGAATACTTCTGTTTTTTGGTCAAGTCTTTGTGAAATCGTCAAAATAAGATTTTTGCATTTGTGTAAATCGAATCTATGAAGTAAGCTAAACAAATATGTAAAATTCTGCTGTTATGTTTTCGTGTTTTCCGTAAAAAAAAACGGTTCGTTTTTTATCTAATCAACGAGACAATAATTATTTGAAATTATGGTAAGCATAGAGACAAGAAACGTATGGTCCTTGTACCGTTATTTTACCTCCGACTTCAACGCTGCGCTGTCAGATTCACAATGATCTTTGTTTTCGTAACGCTAAGGTTACTGTTGGATTGCTGTTGTCACGGGTAAAATTACGGTGAAAGGAGTGTAATTATTTGAAAATTAAAAAAAAGTATTGTATGGTAAACTTTTTTATATAACAAATAAATAAGCTTTGCTAACCATACTTAATTTTTTTTAATATCAAACATTAGGTACCTAAGTAGATTTAGTCCTTATACATTCTCAAGTTAGTTCTCAAATTGTTTCAAAATAATTTTGTTTACAATTTTTAAAATAACAAGCCAGTAATGGCGGCCATACATTGGTCCACCAAAGAGTTGTCTGCGCAGGTCGATTTGCACTTGACAACGAGGCCACTTTAGTTACAAACTTCAAATTAATATTTCTGCTGCCTGCGTCTGAGATCTGAAGCGTGAAGCTCGAAGAACGCAGGGTTTTCATCAGGGGATCCACCAGCCAGCATGTACTCCAGGTGCCGGATGTAACAAATGGCTATCCTGGAATACAACAATAAACTATTAGATATTTAGAAATCACGTTGCACTTTTTCGTAACGTCCAAGGACAATTGTTATGGCGAGCCGTAAGAAGGACTTTATAAATCCATTAATTACATTAAAAAAACAGGTCGGGCTTTAAATACAAGTTTTTGCAGGGGTTTAAATAAAGTTAACCCAGAAACCGAGACTCAGCAAGCCAATATCGTTTTTCCGTAGTATAGTTCTGTTCAAACTTTATGGCGGCTCGGAAGTTAGCTGCGAGTGACGGTTAGCGCAAGTTTAACGGTTCAAACTTTATTGCTGCTCGGAACATCTAACGTAAAGCTGCGCAGAATACAATTTTAGATATCACCGGGGTGTAGAGGACGCATCGTCTTGACTGTATAATGCGCAGACCGTCACTCGCAGCTAACTTCCGAGCCGCCATAAAGTTTGAACAGAAGTGTAGTCAGAACCTGCTACGCTCTTTACAAACTTTTTGGGAAAATCTTATTGTGTAAGTACTAGCTGTAGCTACTACCAGCTGTAGCTGTAGCTGACCTTCGTCCGAGGGAAAAGATTATAAAAATAATTACTTCCCAATTTGAATCGGATTTTGTTAAAAATTTCAAGGGTTTTCATTTTATTGTACAGAACCCTAATCCTTTTTCTATAATAAAAGAAGCGTAAGTTACTCCTTATAAAATCGGCTATCTGCCAGTAAAAGTCAAAATCGGTCCAGTCGTTTCGGAGATTAGCCGGAACATTCAGACAAAAAAAAAATGTATATATATAAGTAACGTATATACTTTTATATGCATTTAGTAAAAAACGCTGTTGTATTGAAACTATAAACACACTTCAATTTTATTTATTTGTATGTATACCTTTATCTGTTCTGTGGTATAGACCACCTTGATTGGGATGTTTTAATACCTGCAAATTCGAGGAAATTCTTTCATTACTTTGCTTACTAATATTTTTGCCACAGTATGAGCTATTCCGTCTCGTTGACCTAGAGGTCACAATTGCTACTACTGAGCACGAGGGCCTGGATTCGATTCCCAGTTCGGAAAAAGTGATATTGGGTTCTATTATCAAGAATTTCACATGACAGTTGCAGCCCAGTCTTGATTTGTCGCCAGTAGATGGCAATAGGCTCGTCTTACATGGGACTTGAAACATAGCTAGCGAAATGTAAGTTTTCAATATAACATTGTATCAGAAAAGTGAGCTCATATTTAATGGTGTGGTACAGACTACAGACCATCAAACTGAACCATTTTGTCTATGGGACCAATATCGGAATCGCAAAAAAATATTTTATTTTATTTTATTTTATTTTATTTTATTCTTTTTAATCATATATATAATCATATATCAGCTGTCTATCCCGTAAAGATCTTCAAACACCTACTTATCCGACACAAATGTATGGAACAGCTGATATTTTTATGCTATTACGATGTTTGTCCCATGCAGAAATTGGTTCAGTTCGTTGGTCTCAATCACACCCATACCCATACCAGGGTGGAAGGGACACCGACGGATCATCCTGAACCCCCCCACATTATCAATACCTACACGGTCAAAATGTATAACAACTGTTTTTTTCAGTCCGGAGCAGTGGTCCAACTGCTCTGTACAACTAGTTGGACCATAGGTCTTTACTAGGGGCAGTTGTCCAACTTTAAAAATAGTTGGATCACAGCACCTTTTGAGAGTTCCGTGGTCCAATTCATTTAAAAAATAACTTGCCAACTCTAAAAACCTTAACTGCTTCTTTATGTGTGTATGGTACCTATTTTGATTTTCAATTCACAATGATAAATTTCTATGTGGGAGGAATGATGTACTGAATACCTACGTGGTAACCGTTTAATTAGCGTTGTTGTCCCTTCCACCTTGTATATGGGTCTGATTGAGACCATCGAACTGAACCAATTTCTACAATATCAGCTGTCCCATACATTTGTGTCGGTAGGTATTCACCTGGTTGACACACGCTGTAGTGCTTCACTCTGTTGGGGCTATATAAATAGTGCCGATATAAATATGTTTACAAGAAGGTATCTTCTTTCTTACCTAAGACACTCGATCTTGGAGTACTTCTTCTTGGAAGGCTTGGTGACCGGCAGCTTGGACCGCAACAAATCGAAAGCACGGTTCATATCCCTCATACGCGTCCGCTCCCTGTCGCACGCCGTTTTCTTGTATTCTGAAATGACGCAGTTTTAACCCTTGTAGAAAAAAGCCGCATCAAAATCGGTCCTTCGAGAGTTGTTGCGAACATCAACATCAGCATCAGCATCCGCCGATTATCAGCATTGTTTTTTATATCAGCATCAGCAACAATCGATGCTGATTTTGAATGCTGACATTCAAGTCGTGATGTGTTCGTTGAAGGCGGGACTTAGCGCGAGCCACGTGGAGTTTTAACCAATCATAGACAGTTATACAAAAAAAAACCGTCACTTGTTCCCTCAGCCGTTTGTTTAGTCAACATAAATTAATTGGACGCTAGTGAGTTATTGTGTATATTTATTAATATCAGCATCAGCTTCCGCTGATACAGTAAAAACCTGCATCAGCAACATCCCTACTACGAATCAACAGACAGACTATAGACACACGGATACACACGTTAAACTTATAACACCCTTCTTTGTGCGTCGGGGGTTAATATTAATATTTCGTCAAACAACATAATCAGCCCATTAGCCGTAATTGACCACACGGGGCCAGTGCCCCTGCCCTGGTTACTTCTAGACAGGACTGATTTCGAAGATTTGTCAATAGTCTAGTGATGAGACACAGGTTAAACCTAGTTCAGGCAAATAAGCAACTGTGCTCTATTTTAATTGTTGTGATATTTTATTGTAACTGTGCACCTTTTTATAAAATAAACGATTGATTGATTGATAAACGATTGATTGATGTCAGCTTTCTGGGTCTGCCTTATGTGCTTAAATTGGTGCCAATAACAACTATTCTCATCAACGTATAAAGTAAGTTCAACTTTGTAGAGCATAGGTACCATCTTTCACACTAGTTATGCCTGTGTGACAAAATTAGAAGTGCCTTACTTAACGCACCTGGTGGGTTACCATGCTCTATTAGTGCAGGAATGTTTGAGTATTATTCCGAGAGTGGGTAAGAGATGGCGCTAGACAGCTGTCTGTCATTTTCCCACTATCGGAATAGTCCTCAAACATTCTTGACTAACAGATCATGGTAGCCCCCCTGTATTTGTGCTCATAAATCTGACTACAGCATAGTAGATATTGCGCCAGGGAATTCAAATTAACACCCACACCTTATGCTAGTTTGACATGTTACAGACTGGCAGCCATTTCATACAACTAAGCTTAATTAATATCAAACATAATTTAGTGGTGAAATGAATATTTCGTCAGAGATTATCCTGCCTGAGATTAGATTACTTCGTTGATCTAGTGTTTGCAAGCGCGTCTGCTGAGCACGAGGTCCTGACTTCAATTCCCAGGTCGGGCAAATTGTGATTGGGTTTTTCCATCAGGAATTTCTCAGTAGCGGCCAAAGGAGTCTGGATTTGTGCCCGGGATTACTATTTAGTACACCTCTTACCCTTCTAGGAGAATAGGCGTGATGTTATGATAAATACCTACCGTACCTAGTCTACCTAACTGGCGAAATGCGGGTGTACTATAGGTAAACCTCTGCCAAACCCTTCAAAAATTACAGGCGTGATGTTATTATCTTACCTTTCTCAAGCTGCATGGCCCTCTCCTTCCAGTTCGTGAGCCCGTCCTGGTTGGGATCATCTGTACCGTATTTAGAGGTATCCTGGGATTCGTGGGAGTAGTCTAGAGAAGACTCGGAGTTGGCAGGCTCCGGTATGTTGGCTGCATCTCTGTAGTCCTGTTGTTCGTAGTATCTGGGACCTTCAATGAGGAAAGAAGACTTCAAGACCTTAGAAGCTGGTATTTAGAAGGCCACAATTTTCAAAATATGGATTGACTGTGTGAAGGATGATATATATGGCAAGAAAGGAGGTGTCTGATGAGAAGTATGGAAGACGAAGACATGCTGCGCCGACCCCAAATAAATTGGGATAAGGGCAGGAGAATGATGCTAATGATGAGTTTTTAAAATAGGGTAGGACATGAGATTTGCTGTGTGTGTTGAGAAATTGATCCTAAAAGTAATTGAGGTAACCTCGCAGCTCTTTCAATATAGTATAAAACATATAATTTACCCAAACCCATAGAAATGAAATCAATTATGCCCAATGCAGTAACGTGTGACGCCTCGCTACTTTGGACTGCATAGGTGGATTTAGTGAAACCAAGTTTGGATTTTATATAGCAAACGCTCTCAAAACCCCTAGATGCTCTCAGAATATTGGAATTTGAGATTGAGAATAATATGTGGGAACAGTGAAGCGACAATAGTAAGTACGTAACCAAAGGGCCGCCTGTCTTCGTAACGTAAACAAATGGATGAGTCATCAATATCCTTTGGAATCTTAATTTTTTGCGGGAGGATACAGTTTCTTACCTTCAGAAGCGCTGCAGTGCTCCAACTCATGGGGTCTAAAGTACGATATCCTTCTAGGTTCATAATCCTCTAACACATAAGATCTATGATGTGAAATGGTTTTATCGTATTTCTTATGGGAAAAAGTATGTTCTTCTCTGGGCTTGTCATCCTGTCGTCCTATTTCTAGAATGACGCGATCTTCTGCTTCCCTCTTTTCTTCGTCATCTTCTTTGACCACTGTGTAGTTCGCTATTAGGGGGAGGGGAGCCTCATCTTCGTAGTTTTGGTTGTACATTTCACTTGTTGGACTGGCGAAATGTAGGAGCACCTCGGTCAACTTTCCGGGGATTACACGGATTATGATATGTTGCACTTTTCGTAGCTTGCTACAGTGTCCATAAAACACTCAAAGTATTTCTACTACAGTTTTACCAGCTGTTAATTTAGTTTGATTGGTTCTACTACGCCAACGTGGCAATTGAAACACCAACTGATCCAATATTTCTTTCCAAGTTTGTCAAATCTTCATTAACGGTTTTTGGGAGAAGACACAACCATTTCAGAGTTTGTCATGGAAATATCTGGTTAAAGTTAATAGAACCTTCTATGCGTTTAAAAGAAAACAACAATTACAAGGGAGTTCGGCCTTGATCACTTTAGGAAACTCAGTACCTACATTATCACTTTGAAAGCCTCTTCACCACATTCAACCATCAAAATTGTATCACTGCATCTATTTTCCAAGACCACTAACACCCGTTCACTACCTGTTTTGCCTCAGGACTGTGTCATCCACATTTCAGTCCTATTGTAATGCATATTCGATCAAAGTAGCGTCGTATGTACACAAGTGTGTGCTACAATTTTTAGTTTTCACCAAGGAGGGCCGTCATTGTCTTGGTCTCTTTTGTCAGCTATTTGCTTTGTACAGAACTTATGAGACACCCATGGTGTGGACTCTTAAGTGGATTTAATACATTCTCTATTTTAATGGTAATGTGTGAATGTATTAGGTTGTTTTTTTAGATTGTGTGGTGGGAGAAAGATTGTATTTTATTTTTATGTGGAGCTTTAGGGTAAAATCACATTTACACGGACAGATCAGTGTTTTCTTGCATCTTTTTTCCTTCCTAACTCACTCAAGCGAGAGGTCCAATCGCAGGTTAAAGTGCTTCTAATGGGAATGCTTGCTGCCCGACTTCTCATTTCACCAAATGACGGCTTTTCGTGATAAAACGAGAGAGATATACTCGAAAACGCTGATGCGTGCGTGCAAATGTGATTTCAACCTTAGGTAAAGTTAACTGGCAACCTGTGCTATATTTTGAATAGGTAGGTAATAATATTATCAACGCCATCATATCAGCCGAAAGACAGCCATTGCTGGGCATAGGCATCCCCAAAGCATCGCCATGTTGACTTGTCTATTGATAAGTATTATTGCACAAGTTATAGGCTAATTAATAGTTTTTACCAAAAGACTGTAGTAAGAATCTTGCTGAGCAAAGCCATGTCTTGCCATGCGATTGGTTACATTAGGCTACCAATATCAATGATTCAAAACATTGTCATATGTCGCTCGTTTGCGACAAGGATGACATAACTCAAAAATTTAGATTTTTCGATGTTGTTTGTAGTTGAATATAAATTTAAGGAAAGCAAGTATTAAATTAAGTAACAAAATACGTAAAATAAACCTTTAATCGTTCGATAAAAAGTTTCGCTATGCAAAAAAAATATTGGCAATATACTGAAAATATTTTTAGAACTTACAAAAGAGCTGTCCTGTATTTCTTATTTTTCGAGTTATGTCATTATTGTTGCAAACAAACGATGTCATTATTAAACGGTTTTTCCGCTATTATCTTTTTCGATAAAAGATTTTGGCGGAAAAACCAAATAGGTGCTAGGTATTTAACAAAAACGAATGCATAAATTGTACGATGTATTCATTGAAATAAATAATAAAATAAAATAATTTATAACTTATGTTCTTATGCTTAAAGCACAGCCATGTACAACAGTCCAGGATTTGTTAACGCGCTTATTACTCGTCGTATAATCAACTCGTGCGCATTGTGCGCAGCACACTACATTGTGATAGGCGCAAAGTACAAGACGATTTTTGAAAAGGCTGGCGACATTATGTGTTAAGCAAAAACAAGGCTTTTCGCAGACCCTTCTTCCTTACCTAGTATGCCATCGAGTCTTTTAATGAGAACCTAGCTACATGTAAACAAAACTTTGCCTGTATGACTTATTTACAATCATTTGAAAAAAAAACAGACACGACTTATCAACTACATATTTATGTAGGTAATTACATTACATACTCCTTAACCTTTTCACCGCCACAGACTTCAATCAATAGAAGTTCCAGATTTTCGTGCCACCAGCGCCACGACTTCATTAGATTCTATTAAACGTTATACATTTGTAGCTTGGCGCTGGCGTTCTGTGTACGTTGGCGGTGAAAAGGTTAAAAAAGGCGCTGAATATTATACAATCTGGAACGTTAGAGGAGATTACAAATTGTCATAAAAACCAATGGTTCTGAATCATCTAGCTAGCGTACTATAAACGACTTTAAGAAATAGTTTTTGCCCCTAAAATATCACTTTTACAGAGTGAAGTCTTCAATGATAAATTGGGATATACTCACAACCAAAGCGTTTTTATTCTGTACATACGGCAAAGTAATCAACAAGAGGACAAAAGAACAGGTATGACTCATATAGAATGCCTTATCTCACTAAAAACTTTAGATTGTATAAAACATTTCAAGTAGGAAAACTACTGTTATCCTATAATAAGCGCCTGATAAACGTGGAATAAAGTTCATTACCCTTTCCTTAATTTCTCTGCGTAGGTACGCGGACAATAAATTATGAATCGTTTTACATTACTAAAAAAGGAAAGGATCACGATAGATGTCGATTCAGGACAGCTTTATGTCATTACTATTGTTTTCGGAATCAATAAATGTATGACCGTTATTCCACGTTTATCTGGCGCTTACTATAGGCGTATGAAAATGCAACAATCATTTATTGTTCGGTTATGTGTATATATATTACATATACTCACAAAATGTAAGTTTTATAAAATATTGATGGATAAGTAGAAGTATGTAATGGTGCGATAAAACATTGTGTAGTATAATACTCAAAAGATTGATTCATGATACAATCTACAAGGTGTAAATGTCCTCTCGGCTTTTTTAAGGGTATTTTTACACCCTGTATAAAACACATGGAACGGCGCGGCACGTCTCTCATAGGCCGATTACCAATGTGTCGTTTCGATTTTTTTCTGATGGCCAATATTACTTTGCGGTTTAACACACATAATCAATCTATTCTTAATTACTCCATGTGTGGAATTAGGATATTCCATAGTAAGCCCCGGTCTTTACCGGGTTTCACTATGGGATCGAAGCCGGGTTTCGCATGCCCTATGTGGAAGGAATCTATAAAAAATTGGAATACTATATCGATAAAAAAATTATAACTTATTCATAAAAAGTCTTAGCTTTAACCACTATTGAGTACGGTATGTCTCAAGCAAATTAATATTTTAGGCACTCATAAAATAAAACTCAAAATGTCTTCATCATGAAAGTGAACTAAATCTGTACAATAATGAACTAAATTTCTGTGCACTGAACGCAATGGATTTTTATGTGAACCAAAGAGGTTTCAGTTCAAAATAGTGTTCATTTAAATGGCATCTTTACCAGAAGATATTATTTTAGCCTGCAAATCCTTGAGATTTACGTCGGTATCACTATTATGAAAATAAGATTTAATTAAGGATTATTTTGTGCCTGCCTTCAGTTTATTGCTTAGAAATTAGCACCAGAACAAGATCAGACAGTAAATTTTAAGATTTTCTCTTTTAAATGTACTTAGTTAGCCGAGTCAACAAACATTAAAAAAAAACACAAATCCTGTACTTTCAAGGCACACTGACTAAGTCAGTCTTAGATTCAAAAAAATACATTGTAATTAAAAAATACTTTGTAACTCATAAAATGCGCGCGATTTAGAACTTTAAAGGCCTGATCTTAAAGAAGCTCTGTACTACTTCGTCGGTGACCTTGGCTCGGCGCTGCTGGTACGCTTGGATCCAAGGGGAAATGGCATCTATTGCTTCTTTCTTCAGTTCTCCCGTTAGCATGGCCCCTGATTCGTATTCTTTCTTTATCTAAAAACACAGA
Organism: Standfussiana lucernea; assembly: GCA_964057025.1. Classification (NCBI taxonomy): domain Eukaryota; kingdom Metazoa; phylum Arthropoda; class Insecta; order Lepidoptera; family Noctuidae; genus Standfussiana; species Standfussiana lucernea. The sequence continues at coordinate 11,300,371 of OZ059806.1, read as the reverse complement.
AGTAAAAACTTTTTGTTATGGACCGAGTAATTCCAATTAATGTTCCTAAAGTTATATTTTTATTTTTTATTGTTAGTAATGTATGTCTAGATGTAGATTTCAACAAAAGCCGCACTATCGCATTAGGTTTAAGTGTTACCTGTAATGATAGTTGTAGGGGGGATTTTGAATTAAAAAAAAAAAAACTTGCGTTTATTTTGTGCTTTGCAGGTCAGTATCAGACTGTATGTTGATTAAAATATGATTCGCGACCGTAACAAATATGGCTTTACTGAGATATAATCATTAAAATCATCAATAGGTCAACAATATCATAATACCTTTAAGTTAATTTAATCCCTTTGAATGACTATTACATGTTTGTTTTTTACACTGAATAGGCTTGCGTTTGGCCGCAACGCGTCTAATGTGAAGCGATAATGCGGCCTAGGGTGGAGCACGCTTGCCTAGAAGAAACCGATTCACTCGAACCTTGAAGAGATCCAGATTATAATGATAGGGAAACAGAGAAGCCAGAATAAATGTGGAAGCATAGCGCTTTGTTCTGCCTAGCAGGTTACTACTAATTGCTCTTGTTACTTAAGTAAGAGGTCATAAAACACGTTGTTACCTCTGCTAGCCTCTCGTCGTCTTCCAAGAAGAAGGTGAGGTATTTATATGATATGTCCACGTCAGTGTTGCCACCCTTTGCTCTATGTTCCTCTACGGTAGCCTGGCCGCCTGAGAACGCGTATTTGTTGATCTGGGAAATAAACATTATTTATTGAAAAAAGTTTGAAGAACTACAAAAATTAATTCCAACTCAAACATCATAAAAAAATATAAGGCATCAGTCACACATGAGCGCCATTTGCCGATAATGTGTACTAAACAATATCCGCAAAGTTCTCGTCACAAAATATTGCTGATAAACCTATTAAGAATCTAATATTTAAATACTAAAGCGGAAAACTCAATGATTGAATAAGATATTGACAGATGTGAGCTTAATTTTTCGCCTTCGTTAATTCATTACCATCATCTTTCTTCCCTTGTCCCATTCTACTTGGGGTTGGCGCAACACGTTTTATTCTTCCATTCACCCCCTGTCAGACGTCACTGCATCATTAATTTACTCCTTTCTCTTTCACCTTCGTTAATTAAGCCTCATTAATACCTAAATACCTCAAGGGTTTCCCATAAAAAGAACCGGCAAGTGGCAACGCAGCCAAAAAAAGCCTTACCTTATTCTTAATCTGCTTAGCAGTATCGTTCAAGAAGATAGACGCATTAGGATCGCTGGAAGACATCTTGTGCTGCGCACCCTGCAGGGCCGGGAGGAACGTGGAGTGGATGAGCGCCGGCTTCGGCATCTTCAGGCGGGCGGCCACGTCGCGCGTCATGCGGAAGTAAGGGTCCTGGTCGATGGCGCACGGGACTAGGCAGGGGAGCTGGGGAGAAATAGACTTGATAGAATGGTAGAGTACTGGGTGGTGAAAGTCAGATAGGCAGTCACTCCATGTATCTATGTGTATACTGGTATTCAGCTGCATTCGGTTAGACTGCAAGCCGATTCCACCACAATTGGGAAAGCGCTAAGCAGGTGATGAGAATCGTAAAGTACTCGGAGCTGGCTAGTTTTCTTTATGTTAATAATAACCAAGTGTCTTATGAAAACTTGTCATTAAAAGCTGAGGTTTTTCGACAACTTTAATCGCCAGGCCGGTGATTGAAATCTTAAGATAATAAAATGGTGATCATCATCTACCTAGCCTTTTCCCAACTATGATGGGGTCGGCTCCAGTCTAACCGGATGCAGCTGAAGACCAGCTGACCTCCACAACCCAGTTAGTACTGGGTAATATGATTTCCCTTGGTAAGACTGGTTGTCAGACTTGCGGGCCACTGACTCCCTGTTACGACAGTCAAAGATCTACAATTGACAGCCGGGACCAACGGCTTAACGTGCTTTCCAAGGCACGGAGGAAATTCGGTATGTAATGGGTGGTCAACCATCCACGGACCAACCCAGGCAAGCGCGGCTTAACCTGACGATCGACCCGAGCGGCTGTTATTATGTAGCCACGGCTGTTATTATTATTTGATGAATATTAAAATGTTGATAACAAGTAAATTATCGACCTTTTAGTCTAGCATACTCATTAGCAGAGATCAGAATAGGTAGAGAGGATAATTAGATACAGGAGGTATCTAATTATCCTCTCTAATTTAACAGGTTTATTTCCGAACTATAAAATCATTCAGGCAAATCAACTCTACCGATTCCGATCTCTGCTACTGGGGGAGATCGCGCATGAATTCGCCGCTAGAGGCGTTCGTGTAGAGTAAGGTCTTCAGAAATGTCAGATTTCATAGAGTGTTCCCGCGTTGCGCGCTTTTTTATCATTTAGTTTTATTAATATTCACGAGTGTGGTCAAGATTGAGCCATTCCTGATTAATTATGACTTGAAGATTGTAGGTGGCAAGTTAGGAGTTCTAATTTCTTAGTACTTGAAGGAAGAATGATTTTTAAATGTTTCATGCTTGCTAATTTTAGGGACAATATTGTAAATACATATGTACTTTAAGTTTACGCTATGTTGTTAAACGTAATTAAATAAACTTTTTATGAAGTTATTGGTACTTTAAAGTATAAAATAGAGTTAATGACAGGACCTTACTCGACAGTGGCGCCATCTGGTGAGCTCAAAAACGATAGCCCTAATTAGTCATTGCGCAAAACTGACAATAAAGAAAAATCAATTGTAACATAATAATACTTACAATTTTATTGTCAAATATGAAGGGGAAGCTAGTGGAGAACGCAGGCGCAGCCTCTATCGACGGGAAAGTAATTTTGCCGATGACGTCAGAGTCTCCGAAGCCGAAGATACCCTTCACCTGGTTGTAGGTGACGCACTTCTGTATCCGCACCATGTTCTGGTAGAATGCTGGGCATTGGCTGGAAGTTTAAGAGAAATTTTCAAGTTCACGCTGGCTGGAAGTTTAAGAGAAATTTTCAAGTTCACCATATTTTTTTCTAATCTATGGCTATCAGATTATATTTTCAGGTATAACGTGGTCCTACCGGGAAGATTTCTGTTGTCCGATTCCCAGTTACATCAAAAGTAATCAAACATAAAACATCGATTCATTTTCATAGCATTACATACTTTTAAAAATGTTAGCATTATACGCACCCGACAAAGTCCAAATTGTTGAATATAAATGTGTTTTCTGGATCAAAGCCAACAGCGATGATGTCCTTAGCATTGTTGAATGCCATCTTACGAGCATCCTCAATCTTCAGATCTCTCCACAGAACTTTCTCATCATCTGTCAGCTGGATAAGCAGTGGTACATTAAACACATCTTGTAGCCACCTGCAAACAAGCAAAAGATTGTGTATTTGTGGCACAAGTGACAGTATCAATAGGGCTAGTCACACATCCTCAAAAAAACTGTTGTAACACAGATATAGCAGTTTTGAGATATACATATTTAAAAGTTGTTTGTGTTACGTAAAAAAAAAATCGCTAGTGCCATTCGGTGACTTATTTTCGCAGTATACTTATGGCGGTTTTTTTTTCAATTACAGAGCAAGGGTAATTGAAGTTGTAGGGATAGGGGTATTATCTAGAAACCTAATATTTTGTGTTATGACAGTTTTTTGGAGGCCATGTTTTTTTAAGGAAAGCAAGTCTTTAGTATTGGATAGACATCAAACAACATTAGGTCCTGAGTCAAGCATAACATTTTTCATTTCTTTTATAACATAGGTGAACATCGAGGATTTGTGATAATTCCATTGTATCCAAAGCTTGTTAAGTTACATATAATTTTCTTCTTTACCCACCATTGAGAATACAAATAATGTCTGTCTTTTTACTAATTAAAATGTGTTTCAAGTGATTCAATATTTCCTGTAATGTCAATAGTAGGTTATACATTCATAACTTACTTGGTAAACATGAAAGGAACCATGTGTCCGATATGCATACTCTCAGACGAAGGCCCTCGGCCTGTGTATAAGTAGAATTTCTTGCCATTCTCATGTAGATTGAGGATATTGTGAATGTCACGGTGAGAGAAGAATATGCCACGCCTTAGTAAGTGATGAGCTGGAAATAATACATATCAAATTGATAAAACACAGAAAACACACAGAAATTTACAAAAAATATTATTATTATTATAATTGAACGGCGTTAAGAAACAACGAATCAAGAGGACAACTTAAAATGGAGTTTTGGATGCTAGTCGCATAATTTTAAAGCTCAATTTCCATTTTTATAACACTGTCGCATGATTCCTTATTTCTTAACGCAATGCAATTTAGATTGAATCAACAAAAGCTACTGCTGCTCATTTTTAAAACAAAATCCTGACACATGAAGACCACATCTCTTTACCGCCGATTTTTGCGCGAAAACGAAAACAGACCTAAAATATGCGAGGTTTTTCCATTATATCAATTCTTTGTTTAAATAAAAACTCAGGCTCTGTTAATGATCACAAATATTTGACCACCCTTTTTCGGTCAATGCAAATAAAACAAAAAAAGGACCAAGGAAGAGAATGTTTATAGCGGCCAGGCACTGCAAGTATGGATAGTCAATGGTCAATTGCAAGTTTGGTCCATATACTGTTTGTCCTATTCAAAGACATTCAAATATTTACGAGCTATAGACGGGACAAGACGAAGAAAATCGTGATCCAATACTTGTTACTACTTAGTAATAAATCGTTCTGACTATTGTCATACCTCCGCTTGTCAGGGAGCATTCATGTGTCAAAATCGAAAATGTTTGGGATCAAAATTTTTGTATGAAAATAGTCCCAATGTCCGCTCTATAATTCTTTTAAATCTCTTTGGTCTTATTGAAACTATTGAGATCTTAATTATGATACCTTTCTTCCCTGTGACTTTTTCAAATCTCTGGATAACTTCTTCATCTATCTTCTGACTTCCAAATTTTTCTGAAAGGTAAGAAAGAGATTGATATGAGTTTAATTCCTAATAAAGATTTTTTTTTATCTTCTTTACTTGTCATTTTCAACTTACTGATTAACTTGTCATAGTCAATTCCTGTCTCTGACTTTCCAGCGACGGTCCATGGGTCTACAAAATCATCGTCTTCGTTCACGGCCAGTTTGTTTACTTGTTCCTCTACGGTTTCAGCCATAATGTGATCTAAAATTATTTTATGAAAATGTTTATGAATATTTTGGGTAAATGACTAAACTCATATGTTTGGTTATTAAGACTAAGTTAGTGAGTAGTTGGACTATTATTAAACAGTGAAGTTTATTAAAAATCCTCTTGAAATGTCGATAAATGTTCTCCAAACGTGTGGGTCCTGTTACACAGATAGGCCAAATCACAACTGGTTACAGGTTAGGTTTGATAAACTTACTTTTGAAGTTCTACGTTTAATCCCTGTAATATTATAATACGTGTCTATTTAGAATACTGCACTAATTAAAGTAAAAGCTGATGCAATTATTTTGGGTAAAAAGTCAACATCGATCGCCTATGCGGCGCTGTCACACTATCACGTTGTCATAACGTTTTGTTAATAGCGTGACTCTTCATGAGTTTGTCGAAAAAAAAACGCCATTCACAATAAAAGAACTAAGTTACTGTTTTTTGTGTATTTTTAGATAAAATAGGTGCCATTTTATTAAATTGTTAATGGGTCTAAGTTAATATATTTTGATAATTACCAGAAAATTGCTCCGGTTGCTTACAAATAACGAAACGCTTAAAACTACCATGGCTAATAATGTTGCTAAGAAATAGTACCAATTCTACCCTAAACATTTTTTATTAATTGTATTATTTTGCTTTTAGCCTATAAAAATACCGATTTTATGTAAAATAATGGTTTACTAAGCGTCTAAAATAGATAATCAGTTATGAATCTTACTTCTTTATTTTAATTTAATAATCTTATCAAAATCTCCCATGCAAGTACAATTACCAAGTCAATATTATTTTTATAGTCTGCAGTGCAAGCGTGACAAACGTCAAAATTTGTCAATAATACGATTCAGTGATCACAATTTTTTTGCTGTATTTATGATAGGGAGTAGGATAAGCTCGCATTTCTTTGTCTGAAAATTTTATGGAGATTTTGTGTTAAACAAGCCCGTGTGTTGGTGTTCTTGATGGTGTCCGGTGACGATTCAAATGGTGGCCGTTTGTCGCGTAAAACTACGAGGTCTCCGAACCGTAAGTCCAAGAAGGCAGACGCAGACCTAGCAAAGGGGTCAGCGTTGCGAAATGACTCGCAACCTTCTGTCCATAAAAGGAATCTTTACGTCGTTTCTTTCCCAATCATCATTCTGTTTAACGTGCTAAGATCAATTTTGTATCAACTTTTTATAATTTTTAAATATTTGTATACGGCATCGCATCGATTTATGCACAAGCCTCGTAAGGCAGGCGAGTGTAACTTGGAAGTGGTGGTGAAGGACGGTATAGTGTCTACGGAGCTCGCCCCCAGTGAGGAGATGGCTCACATTCACAACGTTGGGCCCGGGGACCCCCTGCTGGCTAAACAGAAGCATCATCACCGGAAAGCTTTTGAGTACATATCAAAGGCACTGAAGATCGATGAAGAAAATGAGGGTGAGTTTAACGAATAGTTTGGTGTAGTAGGAGTAAATATATTTTTTTAAATGACAAAGCCAAATGAGTCACTTGACTAAAATAAGCCAACACTAACTTTTACTGTTAATAACTGTTTTTAACAGAAACATTTGCCTAATTGTTAATTAAAATGTGTAAAGTACTCTTTGTTTTATCTTCTCAGATTTATATTTTTTACAAAATTTGAAAACATGCAGAATTTTGTCTTATTTAATTTAAAAAATCAAACCAAATTTTGAATAGGCACAAATTATTGAAACATTCAGAATTGAACATGGAAAAACTAACAGTATTAGTCACCAACTAAAACAAAGGTTTTCAAAACAAAGGATATATTTTTTTTCCAAACATTTGTTTCTTTATTTTGTTTTAGGCATTGCACAAAACCACATTTGCAAATTAGTATACAATCCAATCTTAGGGAGAGAAATGAAGGTCTCCTTCTCCTTCCTTCCTTTTGTCTCAGGAAGCATGTTAAATCGTTGGCCCTACGCCTGATCTCTCTCCGGTCGTAGCAAATGCCATCCCATCGGACTATAAGAGTAAACAAGGAACAGAGAGTGCACCTGTGTCTGCGCACACACTTGTGCACTATAAATCTCTCATTGATGGCTACTCGCTTGCAGGAAGATAATTATAATAAATGCTTATTATGGTGGCTAGAGCCTGTATAGGACTGTAACATTTTCTTTTGCTTTGATAACTTGCACTGATTAATAATCAAGGACAGGCTCATGACCAGCAGTGGACGTCAATGTCCTGATAAAATTAAGCTCACTAACAAATAACTATCATGGTGCTTGATCAGATAAAAGGTGACGGCAGACCTAAAACTACATCGGCCACACAACTGCAATGACTGTGTCAGAAATATAGACTGGTTTCTATGAAAACACTTTAATGGCAATGTTGCCACCTGCTTCAGGCAAACTAGAAGTGTCGTCAGTGACAGTCACAAACTGGGTGACAAGATGTAATTTGTTGTTAGACAAGTTACTTTCTCGAAAAAAGGTGCTGATGCCGTCAAAGTTATGATGTCTAGTTCGAAATTGAAAACGCGGCGGCATTGTTGCTTGCGGATCTTGTCAACTGCAATACCACTGCCGTCTGACGTCTGCGGCCGCCTTCAAAAGTGTACCTTAAGATTTATAGCCAAGATGTTGTTAACATCCCTTGCCCGTATTGTCTACACCATCAACAAATTAAACTACTTCATCTCTCCCGCAGGACAAAAAGAATTAGCTATAGAGCTTTACAAAAAAGGCATTTATGAGCTAGAACGAGGAATCGCCGTGGACTGCTGGGGCGGACGCGGCGACGCCTGGCAGCGGGCGCAACGACTCCACGACAAAATGAAAACTAATCTAGGCATGGCCAAAGACCGTCTACACTTCCTTGGTATGAAATATCATTATACTACCATCCATCATCACTGCCACAACTCCAAGCTATGACCCGACTACGCTATTTTATTTTGAAAGTTGAAATTGGCTGAATGTTTGCATGCTAAGCTTCTTTTTTTTCCTTTCAACATATATACACAACTTATCCTACAGTTGCTATTGAATATAATTTTATATTCCCCAATGTAGCCAGCCTAGTCGCGCTCAGTAAGTTGGGCGTAGACAGTGAGCCCGAACGGAGCGACAAAAAGCCGACGGAGTCACCTCTAAAGGCCCGACGGCTAGAGAAGTCGAAGACGACGTTACTCGCGCATACAGAAAGTAACAGTGGTCAAACGAAGCCGACGAACGAAGGTAGACACAAGAACGTAATGCTTCATGAAATATGCTTCGTTTGACGTAACCTAATGCAAAATTCAATCAGAAATTCAACTAACATCTGTATAACTTGATTGTTATAACACTACACACGACATTGGAAACTAATTGGACTGTTTTGTTTTAAATTGTCAGTGTTTGCATGGGTTTGACTGCCTACCATCATTTCAGCTTGCAATTGTTTTAAAATCTTAACACACTGTGTGATGTGTTTGATTGTCCTATGTGTTATGCTTTCCGCTGTATCTATACATAAGGGCGTTTAATGTTTAAAAAAACCCATCCATTATAAATATTCGTTCAAGAAAAATGAAACGAAGCGACTCAATCTTCATCGATCACTTTATATGCAGAGTGCATTACTTATCGCTTGGTCTTCAAAGGAAAATGTACTAAAATTAGTTTTATATGTATGGACACAGTATCTCTTGCATAGTAACTAGGAGGCACATACATGTACTTATTAGCACAGCGCACAACTCGGACACGTAACACGTCATTTAGACCACGTTATCTGTATTTAGAGTCTAGAAATCTAGATTTTCAGCTAAACAACACGGTCATAGAGAAAATTGTTTCATAAGCTTTAATGTAATACTTTCGTTAACTAGTTAGGCTATTTACAGCATCTTTCAACATGCATGCATCTATGCATGCATCTAAAGTAAAATCATCATCATCAGCTTCATCTGGTCCGATTCCGGAAAATTGAAGTCTAAAAACGAGGTATTACTTGCGTTTGCGCGATTGACGTCATATTAAACATTTTCATTAAATACTATTTCCTTTTCCTTGTAGATACGTTTGTTATCTTTAACTTATGCAACTTTCGTCCTTACATAAAACAAATATTTAATGACATGATGCGGTAAAACGACAAGATAACTGCAAGGTCTCGTTAAATCCTCCACGTCGCTCCATCTTTTGCAAAAAAATATCTAAAAATAGCTCTATCCTTGAAACAAAACGAAACTGGTTCATAGATTCATAGCTTTAATTTATCGACCGAAAAATGTTATGCTAATTGACGGATCCTAGTCTAGTTGGTCTCAGTTGACTTGCGTTGTATGGCCACAGCGCGTAGGAAGGGGGCGCAATCATGCGCACAGTACGCACACGCACGATCTTTTACATACGACTTGTATTTCCCTAACATCTCGTTTCGGTTCAGTAGGCACCATGGGTAGCTACTGTTTCAATGGATTCCTGACTAATGTTACAGAGTCGAAAGTTATGTTTGGCTGCACAGTTGACTTGCCACTGCGGAAATGCGTTACAGATTTTCATGGAATTCAGAATAGCCGCAGAGAGGTCACTTTAAAACCCCTTCAAAGGGTATAAAGAACATAACTTTTTAGATCGTTAACCTCGTCGTTAAAATCTATTCCACTCTCTTTAAATATTTACCAGGTTGAGTGCAAAAAAGTCGAAAAAAAAAACCGGTGATGGTACCAAGGGACGAATTCACGCGAACGGGGCAATAAGGTCAATTAAATGTTCGTCAGTCACTCACAAATTGTTTCACGGAGTTTTAATAAACATAGACGTTTAGTCTCGCACAATTTCGCGCCAGTTTCACAGCTAATGGGCCTTCACAATTCGTTAGAATCAACCGAGGGAAACGGCTTATTATGGTGTTATACCTCGTTTATTTCGTCGTAGGCGACGTTTACTGCTGACCCTATTAACACCGTGGCTATTGAGATTTATACAACATTAGCTTGCGTCTGCGACGTCGTTCGCGTTGAGGACACATGGCATGACATCCCATGGCACTCGGTAATTGGAAATTTATAATTGCATGAATGGTTGGCCGATTACCTCCTACGTCACAAACGTTACCTTTTTTTATAATATGAGCATAGCTGTTGATGTTTACGCTCCGAGCGAGAGAGACTTCAAACTTCAGCTCTCAGCCACCTCATCCATGAGACTAATTTTAGTCCCTGTGTCTCTTTTAGAGCAGGCTACCTCGCATACAAAAGCTAGAGACTAGTCAACATGTTCTGTAGCACACTTAGATATTTGCGTCTAATCTAAAATCTAGATTACTCCATACTAAATTTAGAACGAGGCGCTTTTCCAACATCAAACCGTTCCATGTCGATATCAGTTCAATTTGTATTTGTTCCACAAAGCTATACCGTGACGGCAAACTCCCATTGGACACCGTTAAAAGCAATCAGTCTAATGGTAACAAAATCTAGTGAAATTTATCTACCAAAGCTTAGTACAATCCACATTGTGTTCTCTTCGATAACATTTACAAAGAAACTATAGTAACGGACGGAGCCTATCTAAAAGAAAGTTTTCGCTATCATCTATACTACTATATTATACTAAGTCGCTTTTCTCTGGCTTTGTCGGTTTGACAATGTTGTTCTTCTAAACTGCGCTAGTGATTTTGATGCGTTCTTCACTATCATTTAGTGAATTTATTCCAGAAGGTTTATGTGTACGGTGCAATAATTGAAATCACTAAAGACATTTTGATGTTTTGTTAAGTCGTAACATCCGTGCGAAGCCGGGGCGAGTCGCTAGTCTAGTCCGTGCTAATATTACAAAGAGGTATATTTTGTAAGTTTGGAGGTAGGTTAAACTCCGAAACATCTCATCCGATTAAATAAAAAACTTTCAATGATGGAAAGCCGAACTCTATTGTTCCAGGATTATGTTAATACAAGAAACTCCACGCAGTCAAACTCGCGGGCAGTAGCTAGTTTTTACATAAAAAGCACCTTTCCATCTGAGCTACCTCTCACGAGATACGATACTCTGTTCGGACAACGGTCGTTGACCCACTGACATTGGCACTGGCCCCTTTTCATCCACTCGAATCAATCGTTTCGGTTAAATCTGTCGATTTGAACTTGGGTGCTGCAGTTTAAATTGAAATAGCCATTCCATTTATTTCTGCTATTTAGTCATTATTGAAGCGTGTGTCGTGTGATTGATTAGATATACAGTAAAGATATAGAATTCACTGCCTCATTTGTCTTGTGGCCCTAGTAAGCTTGGACTTCGATCCTCAAGTTAGGCAAAGTGTTGTTCCGTAGGAGCTTCACAGTAGTAGCCTGGAATCTGGAGTTGTGCCCAGTTGATGTCAGCTGGCTCGCTTCCCTGTTAAATGGAATACCTGGCGAAATATGGATGTTCGATACTTAGAAGTGCGCAGAGGCAATCTTTTCAGAGACACTGAGGGCCTAAACTAGGGACAATGGCAAAACAAAGCTTTATCTATTTCTGCAGAGACTTTCAGCGAAACGGACATAATATGTAAGCTTTTCAGTAGCCTAAAGCAATCGTATTCCATTACTTTACCCCCATCATTGTCACTGATATACGAGTAATGTCACTTTTTCTAGGCCCTCAGTTTTTATGTATTATGTACTAGCGACCCGCCCCGGCTTCGCACGGGTGCATTGTAGATACTAATGTTTTCTCTACTATAAAATGCATTTATTATGCATATAAACCTTCCTCTTGAATCACTCTATCTATTAAAAAAAAAACCGCATCAAAATCCGTTGCGTAGTTTTAAAGATCTAAGTATACATAGGGACAGACAGACAGCGAGAAGCGACTTTGTTTTATACTATGTAATGATAACGCGCACCAGTGTCTAGTTAGTTCAACGTGCAATAATAAGATAAAAGATACAGTATTTCCTTCTGTTTAGAAGACATAGATCTTTGTATTAGTTGTTAATAGGAATAGAGTCAAGGGTACATGAACATGAACGATCATTCATGTTCGTTATCCTTGATAAAAGCGTGTATCTGTTCACTGTACTTAGGTATTTTGTTGTGTGTATATTGCATTTATTGCGTAGTTATGTTTTGTAAGGTGGATGGGATATTTTGCATGTCAATTTCGACCTACATATATCGTAGCATACTGCTAGACAAAGGGAGCTCTAAGGTCCCAAAGCGGAGACGAGCGAAACGGAGAGCTGGTTGAAATCCAATAAACCGTGTCTCATCTCTCCTGTGATTGGAGGAGTCTTGCACGTCTCGTTACCGCTTTGGTGGAAACCAGGCCTAAATGGCAAAAACAGGGACCACGGGTTCCTTAGGTTTCAAAGATCTTGGGGAGTAAAATGGCCGCTTGTATTGTATAACGGGCTGGTGTCCGCAACTCCACGTCCAAAGCGCGTATTTTACGTACGGCCGCTTTATCAGAATCATAATAATCACGTTAACATTCTTAAAATGGTCACACTTGCAGTTAGTATGCGAATTGTAACTTTGTGACCACTTAACGAATTGTAACGTAAGTAATTCATATTGTGTTTTATCCTAATAGCTTATGCCAGCGGCTTCGCCCGCGTGAAAGTTGATAATTGACCCACGGGATCGTCCTACCGGGATGATGCCGATGTGCTATTCCAAACTATAATCTATCTTTGTGCCAAATTTCATCCAGATCCATTCAGCCGTTCTGGCGTGATTGAGTAACAAACATCCAAACTTTCACATTTAGAATATTAGTATAGATAGTATAGATTGATTCAGAAAAAGCGGCCATTTTAGGCTTCCAGGACTTATTGCAGAAACGTCGTAACTTATCTTCTTTATCAATCTCTACTCTGTTTTAAAATTAATTATCTGCGACCTTCTTCTAGTGCTTATTTAACTTAGTTGTAGTCGTAGAGGTTTAGAGGGATATTAGTTATGTGTATTTTAAGTATACTACATAATTTCGTGATTATTTTTAACGGCCGTAAGTAATTAGCTAAAAACGTATTTACGTCGACTAACGAGTATTTTATCAAATTATTTTTATCAGCTGTTTTGTACAGTTTTCGAGTTACATTTGGTAGTATAATGTATTTTACTACAGTAACTGTTGATCAATACGAGCATTATTTCAAATACGCTCGCAAAGCACCTTATACGAAATACATTTATAACATTAAATACTGACTAACAAAAAATGTACATAGGTACATAAAGTAGGTAATTAAACAAAGTAAACAAACTGCAGTTTCCAGCTAGCAAAGCCTCAATTGTAGCCTAGCCTAAAAGTTTGGACGGCAAACAAACTAAAATTGATTTTGTTAAAATTCTCAACTGAACTGACCCAAATAAGTGGATCAAAAATAAAAGACGTTTCAGTTTGTAACCTAGTTTCAAAATAGTGGGCCGTAAACATAGCCAATACGTTCTTTGACTTCTAAAACCAAGAATAGATTATAAAAATAGATTGGTAAGATTTTGGTCACTTTAATATTATATTTTAAGGAAAATATTGCGTAGTCAAAACACCATTCATTCTTCGTGTTCATCTATTCTGTTGGTAAATCAATCGTGATCTGAAATATAGGTATTGCAATTCATAGCCATTGTGAATCATTTCAATTTAAACCAGGCATATGCTCGTACCATAATAGGACAGGTCGCGTCATCGTCTCATACGCAAAGAATGCTTCAATGAACTTCAATAAAATATAAACTAATGAACACTACGTGGCCATGCCTATCTTACAGCATTTATTTACCAACTTAATCATAATCGTTATAATCCTAGTTCTAACCTTTCTTACTCGACCAATGCACGTTTTCGGAGAGAAAACTAAACTTGAAAGAAAATAGGCAAAGCTTACCCCAAGCTTTACTGTAACATAACTATTTAGAATTAGTTGCATATGGTGTGGTAACCGTCATACTCGTTTTGTGTCTTTCAAAATAATCACAAAATAACTATATCATAACCACGTAAATGACAGAGTGTTTTTCAATCCAGAAGTTTCTAAAAATTCTCTAACAACGCCATCTTCAGTCGCAGGCCGCAAGCTCACGACAGCTGGTCGACGTGTGCCCAGTTCGGGAGGCGGAGGTCCTCTTATGAAGTCGCAGACCCTGCCCAGGTCCATGGGCAGGTCATCATCACAGCCGAACAGCTCCAATGGCAGCTACAGCAGGTATCCTGTGAAGCCGGCTTCGACTCCACCTGCTGTTAAACGACAGCTTTCGGTGAGTTGAAAGAAAAGCGATGTTTAGGTTTGATTCGGAAGTGTTCTTATGATTGCTGATAATGCTTGTGATTTTGGTAAAGACAGATTAAAGTAACTAATAAAATAATTCCGTTTCCGTAATTCCGTTTACAAAGAAAACAATACTAGTGAAAGTTAAAGGGTAATGATCAAAATCATAGTACTACATCGACTGGTTAGTATTCAATATAATTAATTGAGCGCGGACCCAGGTTGGCCGAAGCAAGGAAAACCTGTCTAGGTGGAGATTCATAGATGACTCTGCCCTGGAGTGTAAATGTGGTGTTGCCCCACAAACAATGGGACACTTGATATCGTGTCCTGCCTGTCCTGTTGTTTGCACATCACAGGAGCTGATGGACGCTACTGAAAGTGCCAAACTCGTCGCCAAATATTGGGCTGACTCAATTTGAATTGCAATCGACACGCTAAGAAGAAGAAACGAAATCTTTAAAAAAAACTTTTCCCATATCTTAGTCGTTTCGCGATGTAAAGTTTTCAAGTAACTTTTTAAACGTAGCTCATAAATGACTTTTTAAGACGCCAAAGTCGCCTATTGTCCTGCACTTGAATAAAAACTTTGTTGGAGTCATTGTGGCACGAGAATCGATCGTGGTTTAGTTAACACGGACATTAAACAGACGCAAAAACAGCCGTTTGTCCCTTATGTAGAAAAAAAACTGAGATGGGAATCGGAAATCGATCCTGGATACGTTAACCTGCGTCTGCCGCGGTCACTACGTTCAAAAGTATCACATTTCGTATCCGCCTTTAAAGAATGTACATATATACCGTTAACACCAAGCAGCTGTTTGTAATCACGTGCAAGAATATAGCTTCTGTCCCATTGATGGGATACCTTTTCCCGTACTCTTTCATTAGCTCAAAATGTCTGCTCCACTTTATATCAATTTCAAAGAAAGGCATCAAAGTCGTCCCGACATCTGTTTTTTGGTCTACCACGACCCTGTGTTTGAAGGCCAAGAGGTTTGACCAATGCACTTACAAAGGGGCCCGCAGCTCGTTTGGCAAAATGTAGTAAAATACAGAGTGAAAGAGATTCTGAAGCTAAAACGGTTACCACGTATTCTGTACTTACATCATTCACCCCACATTGAAAATTTTCAGGTAATAAAAAAAAACAGCTGTTCCATAGATTTCGTCCGTGCAGGTATTGCTGTTTTGTAGGAGTAACGTGGTAACCGTTTGAGCGTCGGTGCTAGTTCCACCTTGTATACTAATACATAATCAGCTTGACCATGACATAGATGCAAAAAATCAAAAGAGGTTTTTTCGTGGAGTATCGATTCAATTTTTGTAAGTGTTCCAAAGCTTCTTTCTACAAGATAAACTTGAGAGCAATTTGCTAAATTGAGTAGGTATCACTGATATGAAGACTTGACTTGACTTGACTTGACTAGACAGACTTGGCTCTAGATGGAGACTTCAGAACTTGTTGTTGTAAAAAACATCGCCAGACTTGGCATGATATTTAATATGAATATTTTTGAAACGAATTCCTCGTTGCACGAGATTGTTTCTAAACAATCTACAGTAGCCGTTATTATGTTTTTACTAAACGAATATTTACTTATTAGGTAATCAAACAATGAATACTATTTTCGTGAACAGATTTGGTGAGAAAGAATTATTTATTGTTTGAAAGTGAAAATTAGTTTACTCTACACGGCATTATCAGTGATCAATAGAATATCTTTTCAATAGTTTTTGTAGTAATAATTACTTTTTTTACCTTCTGAAATTTCTATTTCAATTGGCTTTTAAATTGTTTTCTTTTCGAATAAAACTATCTTTGTGAAAATCACCGATTGGCACCTTCACTCATTCAAAATTCATTGTTTTACAAAAACAAACTACAAATTATTTTAGTTTGTGTATAAAGTACATAATAAATTGTACATTGTGTGAAATATAAGTGGCTGTAACTATGCTACTATTGCCTTCACCTACTCAATGTATCAGAATTGATTGCGTAGAGGCACTAAAAATAATCTTACTATACTGAGTACTAGTTTGTTCGACTGCGAACTATCAGAAATCTCCGCTGTACGATGATCTAGAAAGATACTTAAATGACTAAGCAGAAAGTAAATATAAATTAAGAAAAAGTAAATACAAATCTATGTTTCTGACACAGATCGAAGTAGAACACGGGCAGTCTTTGTTTTTATTTTATTGAAAAAACTTAGGTACTCATCTAACAAGCACACAGCCTATAAAAAAGTCTATACGAAAGTTAAATTCAGTAAGATCTACTCTCTATTAAAATAACTTCTTACTTGATTTGTGAGACCATCTCTGTCCACTCCCTCCGGGTGGAACAGGAGTGATATTAGATATATCAACTAAACTATTAACTTTTAATTTCTTTTCTTTCCTCATTAACATTTCCATTCATCTAACCCACAATCATCGTCAATTCGCGTCTCAAATCAGAGCGCATATCAGGTACCTTCCAACGGGTCCCCGGTCCGACGTGTGGTGGGAGGAGGCTCCCAACGCGGGACCCCCACGAGGAGCAGGACACCCCAGCCGGCCCTCAGCGTGCGTGGGGTGGACCCCAAACTCGTCCAGCTGATCCTAGACGAGATTGTGGAAGGAGGCCCTAAGGTGCAGTGGGAAGATATTGCGGGACAAGATGTAAGTGAATATTATTAGTTGTATAGTCTTTAACGCGCATCATGTGAGTTTTATTTCAATGTCACAAGGTTTAAAGTTACTCTGCGTAACTTTAAACCTTGAAAAAATCGTTTAAAGGCAGGGGAACGATGATGAATATTAAAATTGCACTGATTGATGTTACTCTAAAACACACAGAGGCGAAGGGTCTATGGTGAGACCTCTACGTAGCAATCAGACCAATGGTTCAAACAGCAGACCAATGGTTCAAACAAAACACTACTTAGGGTTAAGCAGTCATGCTGAATTGTGACTACAACGTTGCTGCCAAGTTCCAGTTACGATACACAGCTTGTCTGTCAGCTAATGCAACTACATGAGGTCTGCGGACTAGCAGTTTACATCGCAGTTGCAATTTGGCAGTGTCGTTGTATCCAAAGTTCTATTATTTAGCTATAAGCATGTGCCTTCTCATGTCGTCGCAATGCATACACGAACACCACAACCGATCACAAGCCTGGCTTGCTGCCAAATTCAACTCTGTAATTAACTATCGCTCACGAAGCCCAAAACTTCGCGACCTATAAGGAACGTTGGTAGAAAATTTTAATCGTCAGATTCGCCTTCTTGCGACATAAAAGGTTTGGTGCTGTTTTTTTTTTTAGAATAATATTTGAACAAAACTATTATTGGTCGCGCGTTATCTATACTTAAAACCGAATCTATCGTATCATGTGGAATGTGGAAGGTCACTCTTCTTAGTGTTAACTTTTTCGTTCCAAGTACGGTGAGCGAGGGCGAATCACAGTCTTTATCCTGCCTTGCTTGACTTTTTGTGCGTATCGCAAATAGCCTGACAATTGTTTAATCTCAGTGTCAAATACACAATAGCTAACTTGACCTTTATTAAAATTATTTAAAGCCTAATCAAATCAATTTTACTAATTTTTATGTTTATCCACTTAAGCAAATACCAACTTTATGGAATTATAAACAAAGTTGATTTCAGAATGACTATTACTATTGAAAAGGTCGACAATACTTGCAAGTTGTAGCACAAATTGAACTTTATGTAGATGATGAAGATTAAAATTTATGTTTGAATTGAAGATTAAGATTAAAGTTTATGTGTGGAAAATTATTTTTTCAAGAAACGCATTTTTTTTACATGTTTATAAACTAAATTTCGAACGCTTTATATAGGAATCGTGAGGTAACTAAGAGCTTTGTAATGTAAACTTGTTCATTGACCTTTAAAGTAACGGCGCAAAGCTGACACATCGGGTGACGACAACAGACATTACATAAAAGCATTTTCTTTCGACCACGTCTGCCCCAATGGTTAAACTTTCGGGCCAACATTTGGCTGGTTCATATTAGATATTTTATTGAATAGAGTGACTGAGACATGTTAAGGAGAAAACAACAATTATTTTTTGTTTATTTCAATGTACTTAAATGTTGCAATAAAACTATTATGCTCGCCCCTTATAACATAAACATAACTGAAATGTGGGTGCTATAGGAATACCTCTGCCAAACCCCTTCGGGATCACAGGCTTTATATTAAATTGCATTAACATAATAATCCAACAATCGAAAAAAAAAACATATTTATGTAAACATACAGATAGTACAAGCAACTCTTTCGCGTGATTCGATAGGCCGATTGTTTTCCATACAATTTTATAGCCCGGCCCAATTCCTATTATAAACTGAACTGGACTGGACTGGAGCCAAACTGTCCCTAACAACGTAGTTCTGATCTACGCCTTGTAAAGAGCGTACCTATATTGACCATTGCAAAGCCGCAAAGCGATCAATAAAATTGTACCAGGCAAGCATGATGACATTAGCGGTGACCCTTTGCTA
The DNA here is from genome assembly GCA_964057025.1 of Standfussiana lucernea. Classification (NCBI taxonomy): domain Eukaryota; kingdom Metazoa; phylum Arthropoda; class Insecta; order Lepidoptera; family Noctuidae; genus Standfussiana; species Standfussiana lucernea. The sequence goes on along the minus strand of OZ059806.1, from coordinate 11,281,448 downwards.
GGAGAATTTTAACTTGCCCAATCCGTTCCATGAAATTACCCTCGAAGTACCCCTTTCCATTAACTGATTAAGGCTCGATTGCACCACAAATCACGAATAGGGTTCAGTGCTAAACGTATTTAAAATATTGTTCCGTCTTCGTTATCTTCGTGCAATATTGTAAAACAGCTGTGCAGTAATTTTGGTATACAATAAAGTGTATTCTATGTATTTTCAAACGTTTGACAGCAACAGCACGATGCTTACAAAACGTTTAACATAATTAAGGGTCTGTCATTTTCAAAAGATGGCCAGCAACAAAACGATGTTTTAAACATGTTGAGCGCTTAACGCATTTAGTGATTAGTGATGCGATTGGGCTTAAATTCTGAAAGACGAAAATAACATCTACCCTACAAACAATGCCTCAGTGAAAGTTTACTCTATCAATAGAAAATATACAAATAAAAGCCAGACACAGACCAATTAGGTGAATGTATAGAAATCGAATCGATTCGACGATATCTGAAAAAAAAGTTATTCAAATACTTTTTACGTTGTAAGTAATCAATCAAACAAACTGCTGACAACATTTTCTAAAATATTCTTAGAAAATTGTTAACAGTTTGAATGCAAATAATATTCCTTAATCATCTTTTAAGAGTCTATCATGTCGTAGATTATCAATAGAGATTAATCAATGTTCAACTTTCTTCTGCGTTTGATAATTTCCCACATTTAGCTAGGTATTGTGTAGCAATCACCAGGGTTTGGGTTCAAATCTTTTCATCCTTATACCCTATGTAACAAGGTTGAAAACTCGGTAGTACTTGAGGTTTTACTGTGTTAGAAGTGGCTATCACCGAGTATATACAAATTGTAATGTCGATTCCAAAAGCAGGTCGTGATTCGTACTTTCTATGTCAATCTAAAACAGATATACTTATGGCATAGGATTATCGCGAGCCTGGCTTTAATGGTGTGAAATTGTCAACACGCAGTCTGCAAGCGTAATGATCAGTATTGATAGTTTATTTGCTTAAACTTCAAGGAAGTAGATAAGTAACATGTGAATTAATACCTCCCTATAAAATCCCGGAATTATTTTTTTTGTTCCGAAATGAAGCTGTTAAGTTAAGATACGTATTATCCACACGTTACTTACGTTCTTGAAGTTCAGGCAAATAAACTCAACATATTCCGATCTCTGGTAATGATAAATGCTCGTTCTTTGTTTGAGCAGGGACAAATGTCATCGGAAAATCGCAGCTTAATTCCGCTGATCTTGAAAACGTCGCAGACCCACTTCACTTCACTCGGATAAACCTTGTTACTTGAAAAACTACAGTTCCGGATAAAATGTAACTTACTACGAGTTCCGATAGACGGAGCAGAAATTTTCCGCTCAGATTGTTCGCATTTGTTACGATAGGAAACAATAGTAGAGACCGCTCGTTGGTAAATAAATAATGACTGCGTTATGGGTCGGTCAATCAGGTTAAGTCTGCCGAGGTCGAGTCATGGACGGTTGACCAACTTTACGATGGTGCTGTGTTACATAGCGAGAGCTCTCTGTGCCTCGGAAAGCACGCTAAGTCGTTGGTTCCAGCTGTCATTCATCTGTGACAGTAGACGAGCCGTAAGGTCGTCAAAATCCCGAAAATCTGACAACCAGTCTTACCTAAGGGATAACTGGTTTGTGGAGGTTAGTTAGGCAGTCTATGTAAAATACGGGTATTCAGCTGCATCGGGTTAGACTGGAAGCCGACCCCAACATAATTAGGAAAAGGTGAAGTAGAAGATGGACCTTAGTAGTTGATGAACTATTATTTTTGCAACACGTGTGTAACTGTTTATTTAATATGGCTTTTATGCATTAAGTAACATGACATAACATCACGCATGTAAACCCCGAATGTTTAGGCAGAGGTGTACCTAAAAGTACACCCACATTTTGGCAGTTATGTTAAAGTCCCATGTAATAGGGGGCAAAGCCATTGCCATCAACCATCAGAAATTCCTGATGGAAAACCCCATAACACTTTGCCCGACCCGGGAATTCAACCCAGGGCCTCATACTCAGCAGTCGCGCTTGTGATCACTAGATCAACGGGGTACTCTAAGATATATTAAGTACTATATCTATTAGAGGACTGGTATTATTTATAGCGTCGTTTCACCGAGCTAGATCCAGTCTTGTTGATACAGTAATTGTTTTGTTACTTCTTACGACATCTTAGTAAAGATATGCGTGACCTACCGAAGTGTATTTAAGCGACTTTGATTTAACTTCCATTGTTCTGTGTCGTCTTACACCCGTATCTATAGTCAAGATAAAGTAATTACTTTAGCTTAAGCAATTACTTGTGCAATTTTTTTTTATACAATAGACGAGAATTTAAACGAAGTAGGAACCGTTAAAGAAAGCAAAGCTAAGAATACTAACCTTTTACAGTTCTAACTTCAACCAATTACTAAACTACATAATAAAAATCGTATCTTAAAAATTACATTTACTCAAGTAAACACTTTGACTTGTTCATAGATACGGGGGTTAGTCTCACAGTGATCGATCGTGACTATTTTCGTGACGATATTTTTTTTACTAAGCCTAATAAAAACGTAAAATATAATTGAGACACGTTTTATTTGTCGTTTTGGTTGTATTGCCATTGTACTTTTGTATGGAAAAGCTGTTTTTTAGGGTTCCGTACCTCAAAAGGAAAAAATGGAACCCTTATAAGATCACTTTGTTGTCCGTCCGTCCGTCCGTCCGTCCGTCCGTCCGTCCGTCCGTCCGTCCGTCTGTCAAGACCGTTTTTCTCAGGAACGCGTGGAGGTATCAAACTGAAATTTCTATATGATACTTAGTTCTACTGTCCCTGGAAGCTGTAGAAAAATCAACCTTCTAAGTCAACGCAATCAAAAGATACAGCCACTTAGGCCGCAAATTTCCGCAAATTTTCGAAACTCGCACGGGAATCAAAACCTACAGGGTACTTCCCGTGAACTTAGAATCTTGAAATTTTGTACGAAGTCGCGTCTTATAGTACAGATATAGGAAAAATTACGAAAACCGTAAATTTTTAGTTTCGTCATATAAAAAAAAGTTATATACCCACAGGTTTGTACGGAACCCTCGGTGCGCGAGTCCAACTCGCACTTGACCGGTTTTTTTTTTTAATGACCGATGAAGCTTTCGACGTGGGGGAGGGTCTAATGTACTTGACCCTTTGTATAAAATGGCGTCGCCATATCCCTTACTGTATTAGGATAAAAAGGCGACAGGCTTCTTCTGGGTAAGCTCGCTCCATCGTCGACTCTGTTTCTCTCACCTCTGACCTAGACTAGAGTCAAGAGCAAACCCATCTTAAATACAAAAAAAAAGGATTTATTTCTAGAACCCAATCCATGCACAACTCTGTGTAATTCTTCAAATTTGATTTAGAATCTACTTTCGTCATAAAAATGCTCGAAGACGAGACGAACTCACTTTCGCACAAGTCTGTAATGATAATTTTATTATGTTAGAAAAAACTTAATTAAAATATCAGTATAATAGTTTGACGACCCGAATGGCGCAGTGGTAGTGAGGCTGCCTTACGTTCATAGGGTTCCGGGTTCGAATCCCGGTAGGAGCAAGTGTTTGTGTGATTAAGCATGGACATTTGTTACCGAGTCATGGATGTTTATATGTATAATAAGTATGTATTTACAAACAAAAAGTATCTATGTAGTATATCAACTATCTAGTGTCCACGACACAAGCCTCGTTGCTTAGTGTGGCACTAGATGGCGCTGTGTGTAATGTCTAGCGATATTTATTTATTTATTTATTTAACGATATTTAATATAACGAACGCATAAATGAAAGTAATATATTTTTTTATGTTTATTACTCTAGTTTTCTCTAACACTCGCTCATTGGTCTATTTCTCACAAGTCACAAGATAGGCAACTGAGCTGAGAGTGGTTCGACCTCCAGGTTGGCAAAGGTTTTTCTTGTAAGAATGTCTTAGTCCTCTAGTCCGGATTTTTATCTAGTTCTTGGCAATAGGGCTGCCTCCTATCAAAAGGGTCAAACATAAGTGGTGAAATTAAGATAGGTTGTGTTTTTAGCTGACTTCAAAAAAAGGAGGAGGTTCTTAATTCGGTTGTATTTTTTTTTTGTTTGTTACCTGATATCTTCGTCATTTATGAACCGATTTTTATCACTGCCAACAGTTTCTGGGAAATCACAGGCGTGTACCTAATTATGTAATGATTTATCTTTGTTTGTAGGCGGCCAAGCAAGCGCTACAAGAGATGGTAGTGCTGCCCTCTTTGAGACCGGAACTCTTCACTGGACTTCGGTCTCCAGCGAGAGGACTGCTTCTCTTTGGACCACCAGGAAATGGTAAATATTATTCACAGATTGAAATGAGATTTTGTCGCAGAACGTTACTTTCCTTTGTTTCTGTTTTTGTCTAAGCTTATTAACTATTTTGTTTGATTCATAATATTATGGAACCTAAGAATAAATTCACTAAGTAGTGCTCCTTGTTTTGTTTTAACGATAGCAATGTCAAAAAAAATGTTGGGACGAGCTGAACAAAAACATCTCTAGCTTTGTAGAAAAACTAGTAGCGTATTTTCCAGGGGTTCAATTTTCTACTCAACTATCTACTATATCCTCTCCCTTAGATGATATTTTTTAATGGTAAAGTACATAATATACGTATGTCGAGAGAAAATTGCCTGTCCTACAACCAAAACTTCGAATAAATGTGACGTTCACAAAACCGGGCCTGCGTGGTTAATTACAGCCCATTCACTGAATTGGAGAGGAGGCCTGAGTTTCAGCAGAGGGAACATAGAAGACTGATTTTATCAGAGAACGGAAAAGCTAGATGTTACTTACTTCCTTGAAGCTTAGGCAAATAAATTCTAACTATTCCGATCTCTGCAGATCACGCATACTGAGTTAAAAGGTGACTTGCCCGACAGACTGCACCACACTAGTGGAATCTTTTTTAATACAAATCACCTTGTCTTTAATCCCAATTTGTTGATACGCAGGTAAAACGCTACTAGCCCGGTGCGTAGCGGCCGAGTGCTCGGCGACGTTCTTCTCCATATCCGCGGCGACGCTCACCAGCAAGTACGTCGGCGAGGGCGAGAAGATGGTGCGAGCGCTCTTCCAGGTCGCCAGAGAACTGCAGGTGAGATCAAGTTATTTTTATAAACGACCTAATTTATTTAAATTAGGCCACCAAACGACACCTTTGAACGTCAAACTTTACAAAGAGTTCTATCGGTTGCTTCACACATCACCAGATAATAAATGGACAAGACAACGCACCTAACGAAAAACCCGTGTTTTTAAAGTTTATTTAGTTCTTGATTTAGTTTTGCAGTAAGTGATTTACTGAACAATCTAAATGTGGAATAACAAAGTTCTCAAAACATATTCAATTTGAAGAGAAACTTTTTTAACTAAGCAGTCTTCCCAACTATATATTCTTCTTTTAGAACTTCCCGATCAAGACCAAACTATTTGCTACTTTTTCAATTAATCAGTAGACATATTTTGGCAACAAATATCATACTAAAGTCGTAAGTCTTAATAGAGATTAGACCTTCAGAAACCAGAGGTTGTTCCATTCTACATATAACTAAGCTACTATGACTCAATTGTCTCATACCCGACTATACAATAAAAACGTCCCATGCCTTGCAAATAATTAACACTCCCGCGCCATTTACTCGTTATCTTTCTAACAATATAACTGCAAGTCAATGACCTCCTTTCGAACGCATACTCGTGATAAAAAAACCTATCGAGCATTTGAATGCACTTTCGATAAGTATTACTTACTTTTTGGTATTGAGTTAATCAAGTCTGGTCCTGTTGTTGTTTGGTCGAAGTTTTGTATTATATTAAAGTTATAAACTTTTTAGTACTTAATCAAACTGTTTTATTTGACACAAGCTAATATGAGATTTTTTGTCGGCAAAAATGTGGAACTTACAAACATGAAAGTCTGTCTTCGTCCTTCGTCTATGCATTATTTGCGGTGATAATTTTTTTAAATTAAAAATCTTTCCTCGTGCATACAGGGTGTAAATGGACCCTTCACGAAGTTGTCAACCTAGCACTGTTTCAACAAACTAAGTAACAATGCGCATAAATTATTGCTGGGAAACGACTTTTTTATGCGTTAAATACAGTTGGATTCGATCGCCAGGTCAGACGAAGCGTTATTAAGTTTTTCTATCGGGAAATTCCAGGTATCAACACGGTCCCCTTATGTGCCCTGGTCACGCACATGAAGCATCGGCGAAATCGTGCTGTAATTCACACCTCTGCCCTTAGTGTTTTGTCACGTCAATACGTCATCGATGTTTGTATAGTTAATGTTACTGTTAATCTGTGTCATCCCACTGCTGGGCAAAGGCCTCTCCCCACGACTCCCGAATGTGGAACACTGATCGTTTGGATAGTAAAGGTCTTTTTTACCCATTTTCCATGAAAAGGTGTCGCCTTCGCGTCACTAAAATCAAACTCAAAAGTCCTATAATGGGTGCAAAAACGTTTTTGCAAAAAAATAACCGACTTCAGTTATTTTTTTGCAAAAACGTTTTTATTTTACCCTTTTTAGTTATCGCATCACACACAAATCCTTGTCAAGTATCAATTTCGCAATTTCTTTTACTTGGATGACATATTTTTTCCAGCTAATTTGATTTAAAACCAAACTGCTGAACCGATTTTGATGAAATTTCTATGGGACCAATCGGGAAGTAGATAGTCCATTCAGATAAAAGAAGAATTTTTCAAATCGGTTCATTAATGACGAAGATATGAGGTTACAACCACAAAAAAAATACAAACGAATTGAGACCTCCTTTTTTTGAAGTCGGTTTAAAATATCCTTAACGAAACCTAACGGCACTTGTTTGCCCCGTCATTGCGATATTTTTTTTGGTCAAGACCATACCTGGGAACCCTCTAGTTACGGAGATATTGGGGGTCAAAGTTCCAACTATCTCACTAGTTTTTTTTTTAATACAAGTTTTCAATGTTTTAATTTTGCTTTAAATACCCCATGACCCCCGCACAAACAATGCATCCATCAGCACAATGACTTGAGTGCATTACATTGGGTCCTACAGTAGAACATGATTTTCCACCCCTAGAAAAAGTCGTTTCCCAGCAATAATGTTCCAGAATTATTGATGGCTTCGTGAAGCGTTCCTTTACACCTTGTATTCAAATTAGGCTGTGAATAAGGTCATCATGAACGTCAACATTACATGTCAGTTCCCTAATTGTTTATTCCTCCTGTTTCCCACTAGCTAGTGTATTAGGTGGGGAGAAAAAGTGACAGAATAAACCCCCCAGCAACATAAGTTTCTGCCATAAAAGTATCGCTTGTTGCCTTGTGTGTATAGGCCCTAAAAGTTCACTGCGGGCTTCTCTGTTTCCCGATCATTATTATCTAGATCTGTTTAAAGTTCGAGCGAATCGGTTTTTTCTAGGCAAGAGTGCTTCACCCTAGGCTGCGTCATCGCTGCACATCAGGCGAGTGGCGGCCAAAGCCAGCCTATTTAGTATAAACATAAAAAAATTCTTATCACCCATTTTCGAAACCTATAACAATGATTTTTTCACTTATTTGACCCTCAAAATATTTCACGTTCACGATCAAACTACACAATATTAATAAACATATCGTTTAATTCAAAACTAGACTACCTATATACCACGAGGTCGAGTGCACCACTTATGTGCTCCAATTAAAAAAGAAAGGTCGAAACAATCGGTCAAGTATGAATAAAAGTGAATTCCGGATTATTGGTTTTAACAAATTGTTTTTTTTTTTCAATGAAACTTGTTTTGCAGTAATTTAGAAAGTGAATTTTGTACTGTATCTTGTTTCACTGTTATAGGTATATAGTTATGCTACTATTCCGCTCAAAAGTCCGCTGATCGAATTTTATTCACGAAATAAGCCAATGTGTCAGCCACTAAGAAAATCAACAACAAAACAAGGAATTCAATAAATAATTTGGTAGGAGACCGTATTCAACGTGGTCTTGCAAAACGTTAAAATACCGCAAAGTGTGCTGAATGGAGCACAACGTAAATTAAAATTGTCAATGATCTATTTCAAGAAGAGGCTGCTATGTTAAATCTTCGATAATTGATACAGCCGGGATATTTATGACTGATTTTTCATTGACAAATCCCAAATGTCACTTTGTAACAATTCCCTCTAAGACTAAGTTCTATCTTATTTGGTCCATCCGCAGCCCGCAATAATCTTCGTAGACGAAGTAGACTCGCTGCTATGCGAGCGTTCGTCGGGCGAGCACGAGGCGTCTCGGCGACTGAAGACCGAGTTCCTGGTGGAGTTCGACGGGCTGCCGGCGGCCGGGGCTGACCGGCTCATTGTGATGGCCGCCACCAACCGGCCGCAGGAGCTGGATGAGGCGGCGTTAAGGTGAGGGTGTAGCAAGAAGTTTTACTTTCTTAAAGTTTTGGTCAGATTTTAACACTTTCGATGCTAAGTTCAAATAATCATTTTTTACTAGCGTACGCGTCATCTACACACTGACAGCTGCAGTCTAACACGGACCTCATTGTCAACATAATAGATATCTCTATAATTAGCTACATAAAGCGACGACTCGGGAGGCAGGTTATGCGCACACGAACGAATTTTTGTACGACCCATATGCTAGGTGCTTAGCACCGAACGTGTTAAAAATAATATTGTTAAAAATGTAGTTTGTAATGAGGACTATAAAACAAATAGTTACCTACTTTACTCTAGCATCGATTGCATTAACCAACACAGTGCTCACAGTCCACTACTGAACCTTGGTACGATGTGGAAAGGCTCGCATAAGGCTCAAAATAGTTTTGATCTTATTATTTTTACCTTGATCGCTGTTTGACTAAAATTTCTCTCCCTTAGACGCTTCCCCAAGCGCGTATACGTGTGCCTCCCGGACGTGCGCACGCGCATGTCGCTGATCCGGCGCGTGCTGGCGCGCGGGGCGGCGGCCGCGTCCATCAACGACCAGGAGCTGGCCCGGCTGGCCGCGCTGACGGACGGCTACTCCGGCAGCGACCTCACCGCGCTGTGCCGGGACGCCGCCCTCGGCCCTATCAGAGGTGAGCAGTAGCAGGCCTCTTGTAGCTATACGAAGCTTCTATGTAGGCAAGTAGGCCTCGCCCGACTATATTAGCCGTAAAACCGATGAGGTAGATGTTACCTTGAAGGGAGACCAAAAATCACCAAACGTAAGGTAGGACCATAGGACGTCCTCAGGTAAGTGACGATCTTCGCGGAATTATGTTTAAAGACACTAAGGCACTTACATGAGAACAGAAAACCTCATGCTAATATTAAAAATAAGTTTGTCACTGCATTTAACATTGTATACACCCATCCAATGCATTCAAAATTTCCTGGTGGGTTCCTGGTAGCAGCTAGATAAGACTGGCTGAGAACCACCAGGAAGTTGAATGAACCAAATCGTGCGATTGGAGAAGCCTATATGAGCTGATCTAGGCTGATGATGATGGTAGTGATGACGAGCTGTTAAAGACATTTTCCTATTGGTAACTACAAAAAGCATTACTCAACGGATAGTTCTATCCTGATACTGGGATCCTGAACTAAAACAACACAACTAAAACTACAATACTATGGATACTATTGTAATTTTCCAGACAACGGCATCAATCCTCATCTGCCTAGCCTTTTCCCAACTATGTCGGGGTCAGCGTCCACTCTAACCGGATCCAGCTGAATATCAGTATTTTACATGGAGCGACTGCCTATAATTATGACCTCCACAACCCAGTTCGTACTGGGTAATACGATACCCCTTGGTAAGACTGGTTGTCAGACTTTCGGGCCACTGACTACCTGTAACGACTGTCAAAGATCTACAAATGACAGCCGGGCCCAACGGCTTAACGTGCTTTCCGAGGCACGGAGGAAACTCAGTATGTAATGGGTGGTCACCAATCCACGGACCAACACAGGCAAGCGCGGCTTAACCTGACGATCGACCCGAGCGGCTGTTATTATGTAGCCACGAGCTCCTCGGCATCAATATAAATATAAAATTCCAGAGTCAAAACTTGAATGAAAACTGGGACAAGCTCACAAAAATGTATGATCAATAATCACGTAACGCATGCATCTGGCAACACAGGTCTGACACGCAACGCCTTGACCTGGTTTTATATCAAATGTCTTTAGGTTATAACTCATAAAAAGATATCGGAACACAATAAAACTGACGCCCACGATATCTTTTGTTTGTAGGCGAAATATAAAGCAACTGTCTTAAGCCCGCACTGAGAGACGTCACCTAACTTTACTGTATTGGAATATTATAATCTTAAGTTGTTGGACCCGACGGTTTTTTGTAGATATTTTAGCAACAACCAGTCTTACCAAGGAATATTGTATTACCCAGTAGCTGTGAGTCGGATAGGCAGTCGCACAATAACAACACACACACTTAAAATACTGGTATTTGACTGTAACAGACAAGACTAGAAGCCAACTACAACCAATTTGGTAATGAGCTTGACAGACAATGCTTTTCCAATACATAATACATTTTTCCCATACTTTTGTGTTAGTACAAGAACAGGGTTCAAAATACGGGGTGGAAAGGACACCGACGCGAAAATGGTAACCACATACTCAGTACATCATTTTGAACTCTCCCACATAAAAATTTTTCATGGGTAATGATAAAAAAAAATCCGCAGTTTCCTACAAAAGTGCAATACCTACACGGTCAAAATGTATGGAATCCCCCCGTTCAGAATAATGTACTGAGTACGTGGTTTCCGTTTTCGCGTCGGTGTCCCTTCCACCCTGTTTACCAACCCCCCTCCCACCCTCCCTGTTTACCTGTGTATTCGCTTTTATTTCAACCCCATTACCGCTTCAAGCTTAAAAATTAATATCTTTAAAAAATGTTCCATGAACGTTAACAGACGCCTTCGATACATGCGGTATATTGTGAGAACGGACATAAAAATGCCGAACGCCTAAACGGGAGTAATGGTCTAGGTATAAAATTATATCTCTTAGCATAAATCAAACGGTCAATAAACTCTATGATATGTCGTAGGTGGCGCCGGCTGACAACTTTCAGTTCTTCTTATTATGTAATGCAGTGATTGATAGATAGTTTTAAAAAGCTAGCCATAAAGTGCACCATTAGCAATACTTTTAAATAAATATAAATGCTTTGATAACTTGATTAATGCTTCGTGAATGTTTGATAGCATTTCATCAAAGCATCACCCATTTATCTGATCTTAATCGTTAATTATTTTCAAAGACTGACCTGCTTACCGTGATTGTCACGTTAAACGGAAAGGTGTCCTCCTATTCAGGAGCCATAAGTATTTTATAAGGACGAAAAAGGAATAACGCTATTCGTCCCGGATCAGTTGCGACGACAGACAATTTTCTATTAGTACAGCTGTACCGACGCGAACTCATAATCTATAAATATATATAACTGAATTGACGTTTGTTAGTATCACAAAAACTCGAGAGCGGCTGTACCAATTTGCCTAATTTTGGTTTTCAAATATTTGTAGAAGTTCAAGGAATGTTTAAAAGGTGAGAAAATATGTAGTAGGTAGTGGGTAGTAGGTTGGTCGAGTAGTAAAAAATACAAGAAGGTAGTACTAGGTAGGGAAAAGTGCATTGCAACGCATGCCGGGTACAGCTGGTAGAAAATAAATCTCGAAACTCAACCGAAAATTATTTATATGTATGATCATCTGGAACATAAACCATAATAATCAGCGGCCTTTGCTGGATATATTATGGATATTAACACTGGAAATTAAATACGCCAGCATACTAAAAACTTGTTACTTCGTCCACAGAACTAGAACCCGAGGAAGTGAAGTGTCTGGACCTCTCCCTAGTCCGAAGCATCACGTTCCAAGATTTCATAGATGCCCTCAAGCGGATCCGACCGTCCGTCTCGCCGCACAGTCTGGTGGCGTACGAGAAGTGGTCGGTCCAGTACGGAGACCTGGGACTATGAAGATCTGGTTATACAGGTACCTGAAAAAGTCTATCTTTCTGCTTAGCCCCTTTCCCAACTATGATGGGGTCGGCTTCCAGTCCTGCCGGGTGCAACTGAATACCCATTTTTATTTATTATATTTACACGAAGCGACTGCTTATCTGATCTCCACGACCCAGTTAGTACTGGGTTTTGCTTCACTCCTTGGTAAGACTGGTTGTTAGACTTTTGGGCCCTTTATTTTGACTGAAAAACTCATAATGTTGGTATAAATGCCATATAGTTAGGAATTATTTTTCAATAGCCCACAAGTCTAAATTCTTGTCCGATTACATCTGAGTCGAGAAGGTATTGAAATTTTGTATGAAAAAAAAAACTGATTATTTGTTCGCGATAACGGTGCCGGTTGCATACGGAAACATGTTCAGTTTAATGGTCTTCTACACCCTTGACTATGGCCACACCGTTCTGATACATGCTGTATAGAAAACGATCTACGTTCTTGACTTGTGCAGTGGCATTCTTCAGATCCTCGTTGCGAACTATTTTCTCTTCTTACACTATCGCGTTATACCTTCCGGTTGATTATTTTTAGTTTTGAGGAAAAGTGGGAAGCTGTCATCCGTAAAATGATCTTTATTCAAATAAGGAAAACCTCAAACGTATTTTATCAAGAAATTAATGAGACGCGACGCAAACTTCTTCGCTCTAATACCTATTTTCACTAAAACGACGTGAACTAAATTAATGCCTAAATACCTATACAGTGGTGGACTTTCAACTCTAAGAGCTTTGACTAGCGTTCAAAATCGAACAGAATGAAAAAGTTTTAAAAATCTTTCTTTTTACAGGTATCGGTCATAAACTCAATATAATGGTGAGTCATTAAATTAAGAGAATAGACAATAGAAAGTACGATGTTGATTTACAATTGATAATATTTATCACGCAAATTCATCGCTCAAATTTTTATACATTTATTTTTACCCTGCCTCGGCTGCATTACAGCTAAATTAAAAGTAGCCATATTCCTTTTTGGATCTCCTATAAAACACGAACATTCCCAATGTGCAGCCGAGGCAAACCGAACGAGTTTGTTTACAATTGACGTGGTTTTAACTAATTCGTTGTAATTACGAAATTGAATCGCATCTAGTCAACATTATTGACTGTTTTCGCGTGTAAGCAGTCCAATAAATTAGTGATGCCCTATTGATGTTTGCCGTAATCGATTTTACATGTAATATAAAACTTGCCATGCAATATGTCAATGTTGAAGCTTTTGATATTGAGTAGTTTTAAATTAAAAATAATTGTTTTTAACTTAGTCTAAATTAATATGAAATTCTCACGATTTTATTCAACTACGACACCGGAACATGGAAAAATTTAACAAAAGACTAAGTTAACAATAATTATTAACCAAAATGTCCAAATTTCCACTAAAATAGTCCTCGGGTAACGCCAAATAATATAACCCGAATCATTTAAGAAGCTGCTTTCTATGTATCTAGATGTAAAGAGATCGCTTTCGCTCCAAAGACTTCTCAATTGAGTCGGGTTACATTAGCCCTCTTAATACCCGTCCAGTCAAAAGGAACGTTGAAAAGAGGTCTCTATGTCGAGTGCAAAGAGTGTATTTTTTATTATCATGTTTCCTTTTGGCTTGTTCGGCTTAGTTCCGCTTTTTACATGAAAAACCAAGGACCGATTTAGTATGTGGAATTTAATGGAAATATTCGTTTTCTTGAATGTTTTCGTCGGACACATTTGTTATTTTTTGCAATGAGAAAGCTTTAGTTCGTTTATTGAATTGTACTCCACTGCATATATAATCTCCTAGTACATTATATTATAACATTTTAAATTTGTACAGTAGTACAGGATAAAAACTGCGCATGACATGGTATGAAATATACATACAGGCACACATATATTGGAAATGACATTGACATTTATCTGTTTATGATAAAGTTGAAATTGCGAGTGTTTTTAGGACCAAATAAATAACTGTAGTCAATCTTTTTTGTAATGTCCAATACGATTGTTTCCGAAGTTTGCCGATGCACAATATTTATCCTGCAACACTGTACTCAATCGTTCAAAAATACATAATAATAATTACGTAAAATGAAATTCAAGGTATCCATAGATTTTGTTACCATTTTTTATAGATAAAATATTTAATCACAATTTATCAGCTGAACAAAATAATGAAATATTGTACAAATTGCGTTTAATTTTTAGTATTACCTCATAATTTTGTATATTTGAATTAATTGCAATTAATGGTATTGTAGCTTAATGAAATGATAATATTTTAATTGTGTTTTTAGTATCGACAACCTTAGTCTGTAGAAATAGTATCTAAGAATGCGTAATTTTACACTGTAAGATACACTTTTGTGTCAGAATTATAAATTATCATTAAAAAAACAGCAACAGAACCCATATTTAGCTAATAGCGCATTTTCACGTACTTATTAATTTCACCACGTATCTTTATTATAGTTTTATTCAACTGTAATCTCATATAAAGAAAAATACGTAGTTACAAATACTTAATAATATCATTTATAGGCACCATGATAATAATTACAGGGGTTTATTTATAAATGTTGTTTATAATTAAACGTCAAATCATGACTTAACGTTAAGTAATGTTTTTGAACAAACCTCTATATATCCAAATATATCATCACGAATGGAATGCGTAACACTCTATAGTTCGAAGAATATATGAGATAACTTGCCCAAAAATAGTTATAATATTTAAGATTTAATGTAAAATGTTCTTAAGGTTGTCGATAACATGATAATAGATTAGTATTAACACTGCCCAGTGTTGTTAGAATAATCCTTAGTTTTGAAATTATTCATATATTTTATTATACAGTATGTCTAGCCCAGTTTTGCAAAATTAAAGACAATTTTTTCGCAAAACTGCGCAAGTCAAAGTTACATTTTCTTTTTAGAAATTGTTATCAGAATGTACTTAATTAATCTAATTCTGTTGATTTTATTATTTTTATTAAAAGAAAAATTATCTTGCCGCAATCGCGATATAATGAAATTATGCTTTGTTAATATAATATGCTGCAAATCTTATGAATGATTACATTTTTAAACGACAGTCGAAAACGGGTAGCACATTCACTTCCTTTAAATTAGCAGAAAGAATAAGGCGGCGATGTATTAAGTGTATTTGGACTTTGCTAAGTGTTTCATGCGACAATGAAACATTGTTTGGGGAACGTTAAAATTCATATTCGTTTGAAACACTAAAATAAAACATATTAGCTACTAGGAACCTGAACGTTATCTTTATAAGAATAAAGTTCACAAAGTCCTGGTACACTTTCTGGATTTCTGCCTTAGAATCGTTTGCTCAAAATGTTGTATTGAAAACGATGATTTTGAGCGTGTTGAAATGATAATATATTTTCATAATAGTTTGTTACAAATTGTCTATCTCTTGGATTGAAAGTTATTTAATGAAAATTATCAATTACAGGACCATGCAAGTTGTATGTAAATTGTAGAATTGATATAGTGTGCCATTTTGAGATGCGCGAGAGCATCTTGCTAAGAGCTGTTGAGACATATTTGTATACAGGGTGACATTGAACTTACTGGCCATCTTTCTGGGGGTGAAAGTACTCATGTGTATGAAAAACTTTTATTATCAAACATACTCTGAAATATCAAAAAAATGTGATGTTTCTTACAAAAATACACAGAAATCCTTGTTGAAGTAGCTTCTTCAGAAATGGTCCCTAAGTGAGAGTACCTTTTTTTTTTCAAGTAGTGACAGTATCAGCCCGAAATAGATTGCCAGTGAATTTAAAGTCAGCCTGTATATTTGTTTTTGTATTTCAATAAAAAGTAAACAAACAATTTTAATGTGTAGTGTCAATGATGTTTAAAATTAAATTGAATAAAATTAAAAATAAAAGAAATTCTCTATATGTGATCTGTGTCTCGATGGTTCTTCTTTGCCAGAAAATAAATGTCGTACTTCACGTTTATCAAATTATACAATACGCTTAAATCTAAATAAAATATCAAGTATCTTCCACGAACCAAAGTACGGTATAAAACATTATATTACTGACCAAGTGCAATTTAGAAGTTACGGTACACGTCTTATTTTTTTTTTCTTCTCTTCAATAAAGTTACAGATAACCTCTATCCTTACTGTGTGTATCTTGCAAAGTTTCTTTTTGAAGCCAAAGTGGTTAATAAATAAGTATAAACCAATTTTATCCACTTCTTCTTGTATCCAATTTATATCGCTATCCCAATGTTTTAAGTAATTGGCAAAAAATACAGATTATTGCTACCGTAACTCCCTCTGCCTGTTAAACAACTTCTTATGTATCGTGAAGTTTTTAAATTGCTGGATAGACTACAATACATCAATGTAAGCTAGCTTTACTACGCTATATTCACACAGAACTGGGACTGTGTTTTTGGACATCAGAGTAGGATCCGTAACATCGAGAGGCGCGTCCACAGCGGCTTCCATACAAAATGTTACAAATAATCTTTCACATATCCCTGATGAAACACTGATCCCAGATTGGCAAGACTAGCAAATGTCTTGCCCTGAAATGTGTGAATAGATCTTAACCTACAGGATGTAAACGAACCCTTCACGAGGCCGTCAACCAAGCATTCTGTTGCTGCAATTTTTGCTGGGAAACGACTTTTATTCGTGTGAATAATCACGGTTTGCGTTAGCGTTCAATGTAACAAACTTAAAACAATGTGATGATGGATAAATTGAATAGTACAGGGGTCATGAAGGTTTTTTTACGTAAAATTAAATTATTTTTAATTTATATAAAAAAAAGTGTGAAAAAATTGGAACTTGAACCTTCAATATCTACGTAACTAGAAGGTATGGTGCAAAACAAAAATATTATTGCAATAACGGGATGAACGAATGCCTCTCGACTTCGTTAAAGGTGTTTTTACACCCTTTATAAACCTTTTTACACCCTTTATGAACTCTTGCGTATAATTTCGTGATTAAACCCTTTATTTAAAATTTTCCTATGATACATTACAATAAAATTTCACAATATATTGGAAGTTGTATAACGAGCTCCAGCTCATCTCCGGTCGACATCGTGTTAGCCAAAAGTTAAAGTTAATAGATTTTGTAACGATATAGTTAACAGTTTTCCTAAAAAGACAGCGACATAGTGGTTAGTGCAGTTATTGTAGCATTTAACGTAGCTAGTTGTAGTTAATGTAACTTGTAGTCTTTGCCCGATATGTTAACGCTTATATTTGAGTTGTGGCGTGATTCTGAGATGGTATATTGGTAATAGGTGAAGAGGTTAGAGCACGCGCGCTTAGCTTTTTGTGACGGTTTCATGGTGGTACTGTAGTAAACACCTGTGCCTTTCAGGGATATAAAAGATGGCATGAGTGAAATACATGGTTCAATTTAAGTCGTTTTAATAAAATAGCTTTAAGTACATTTATGTTCGCCTAACTCGTCAAAATGTACTGAACAGCTGATTTTTTTTTTCGCTATTTCAGGGTTGGTCCCATAGTAAAAGTTGTTCGTTATAATGAGTACAATGACCCCTTAAGAGGATTAAAACGACTTAAATGTAACCATGTATAAGCGTGATGTTTTGTCATGTTCTGGTATTGATATCTCTGATAAACCACTCAATAGTAGTGTTTTACCAAGAGACCACGCTTATCACTCTCGCTTGTTTGTCATGTCTACGCAATGGGCCCTGGTTTCTGAATGTTTCGAAGATTTTGCAAAGCTCTTTAAAGGCAAAAATAATACTATCATTGAAGGAGAAACAGTTTTGGCTGCTTTATATTTGCTTAGACGGCTTTAGATTTAAAACACGAGACTTGAAAGGAAGCATATCAAGGAGGATTCGTTGAAAACATATCCGGGAAAAGTACGGAGGAACAATTAAGAAGGATTTCGAAGGATTATGTTCAGAATCACACCACAACTGGCTGTGTAGATGTCCCTTTAAAGATAGAGTTACAACTCCTAGTGCTAAACTGGATGACAAATTAATTTAGCTTTCCTAGGCCAACTGTCCACTGATGTGATGAACAAAATCTGGTGAATTTAAGGGATGTTTTTGCTCATCAATATTTTGAGGTACAGACTTGCCGCTTAACTGAGATGGTGCCTGAGGTAAATACGCGGTTCGGGGGGAGCTTTGGCGGCCATGTGTGCACGAATGAGTAGAACTAACCCCTCCCGCCCCGCGCAGCGAACGATATGGTAAGATAGAGAACACTATGTAGTTAACATAGCAACTAGATCAAGCAAAAAGCAATAATTTAAGTCAATGCATGCTTCAGTGTTTAGTATTTTAATATTAAATCTACATTTCAGTGGACAGAAAGGTATTTAGATAGAATAATTCCCTTAAATCTTAAAACCCGTCATACACTACTTAAGATGCAATGAATTTAAGAATGAAAAGCAGGTTTTAGGTATTATACTATGAGGGATATTTTAATACGAAAATGTGTGTGTAATTTGTATGTTTATTAGAAAGTTTAGAAGTAAGGTTATAATTTCGAATGAGTGACAGCTTAGATCGCTTATTATTGGTTAAAATTGATGATCTTTGTACGTCAAAATATGGCTTGTAGATGTCCCTTTTGATAATGATCTGATTGAGTTTTTCGGAAGTGTTAGCTCTCGGTTCCAATTTTATGTGGATCTCGTCTTTATTGTCTTTAGAAGTACTAATAGAACGAATGAAATACCAAATACTCTTTTGGTTTGCACTGTAGTGTATGGCCGAGGTTAAGTCGTTAACTTTTTTAAAGGCAAGTGTGCAAGCGTAGAGTAAAAAAATAACGTTGTGATTTTTAGAAACAATCGTTCTTAATGTTTCGGTTGTGGTTTTATCGGAAAAAGTTTTTTGTTTTAAAACGTGTCGTGTCGTAAAAGTGTGTGTTCGTAAGTTTTTTACTAGTTACGTTACGTTTCGGTTGAAAATGTGAAGTTTGAATATTTCAAATATAATTATTTAGGTACTTCTATCTTGGAAAACTTTATGTTAAAATGATGAACATTACACAAAATGTTCTAATAAATCACATGCGAGAATCATTTGTTCACTGCATTTTCGCGGCGTTTCACTAAAATATAAATCCTGGCTAATTTTAGCAGACAAAAGCTTTAATATTTGCCGCGCGATACTTTAACCCCAATACTTTCGGCTTCATAATCTTTCAACCTCAAAACAGGTACCTACAGGTAAACTGTATATTATTCTACCTAAATATACAGGGTGGAAGCAACACCGACACTAAAACGGTTACCCCTCCCCTCCCCCCCCACAAAGAATATTTCATCAGTAATTTCAAAAAAAACTGTTATTCCAAACATTTTGACCATGTAGGTATTTCAGTTTTGTAGTAAACAATTGTTTTTTTTTTAATAATAACCAAACATTTCTATGTGAGGGTGGGGCGGATGATGTAATGAATACGGTGGTAACCGTTTTAACGTCGTTGTCCCTTCCACAACAGGTAACCTCCTCTAGATTCCGCTTAGCACTAATATAACTCGATGCGCGTATCTATCTCTTCAGTGTCGACCAGAAGTTAGACCGGTGATGACGCTAGCCATTTGGAGAATTCTAAGTAATGAAATTCGAGAAAAAATGCGAAAGTTTGATTGTTACGGTTTGCTTAAAAAAAAGATTACTTATGCTATTAAATGGTGAGGAATATTATCCAGGATCCTTGAGAAATAAAAAAAGATGGGATAATATTCAACTGTTAAATAAAATTATAAAATCAACCATTTTACAAAGAGCTCAACTTATAGTGGCTGAGGTAGTGACTCTCGTTGATGTCTTTCCCGTTTCACTCAGTAGGTACTATTGTATTGCTCTCTTTTCCCACAAAAGTAGTATTACTGTCATGAGCAATACGTTCTTGATTATCGATAAATAAAATATCGATGCTATCGATATTTTGTTGTTTATTTGGACAAAGTAGTTCAATTAAAATATAAATAAATACAATTTATGGTTCATTCTGAAAAAATAATCGGGTTTTGTGCGAATTCAACCGTCAATTAAAACCAATGGCATGTAAAAATGTTAAAGTTAAAACTTTGTTCATTAGCAATATTCGGTAATCTATTACATATTGTAATGAAGTAAGATTTTTACAACATAAAAAGGGAACGATATTTTTAACCGACTTCTAAAAAAGGAGGAGGTTCTCAATTCGGTTGTATGTTTTTTTTTTTTTTTTTTTTTTTTTTTTTTGTGTTTGTTACCTCATATCTCCGTCATTTATGAACCAATTTGAAAAATTCTTCTTTTATCTGAATGGATCTACTTCCCGATTGGTCCCATAGAAATTTCATCAAAATCGGTTCAGCAGTTTGGTTTAGAAATCAAAATAGCTGGAAATTTTTGTGTTTGTTACCTCATATCTTCGTCATTTATGAACCGATTTAAAAAATTCTTCTTTTATCTGAATGGATCTACTTCCCGATTGGTCCCATAGAAATTTCATCGAAATCGGTTCAGTAGTTTGGTTTTGAAATCAAAATAGCTGGAAACAATATGTCATCCAAGTAAAAGAAATTGCGAAATTGATACTTGACAAGGATTTGTGTGTGATGCGATAACTAAAAAGGGTAAAATAAAAACTTTTTTGCAAAAAAAAAACCGACTTCAAAAAAAAACACTAAAAAAGTGGGAAATAACTTTACTTTCGGAAGTCGGTGGCAAAAAAGTCAATGAAACAAACAATAGTCACCGACTTCCGAAAGTAAAGTTATTTCCCACTTTTTTAGTGTTTTTTTTTGAAGTCGGTTTTTTTTTTGCAAAAAAGTTTTTTTTTTAAACAGAAGTCTAAAAAAATATATCGACGTCAGAATCTACATTTAATGTTATTGTCCCATCCCTACGGCCGGTGACGTCACCTTGAAATAGCCAATCGGATTGCACTTGTCACTTCAATGTAGCGGTACATTTGGTGAACTCTAATTCAAACAAAATGTTTAAGATACGGAATCTAGAGGCCCGGGAGGTGTGCCCTTCCACCTTGTATAGAAAAATCTTTCCAACTATACTTTGCCATCTTGACACATGTAGGTACTTTGAGTTCTCAAAACATAACTCAATTTTAAGTCGCCTTTAACAGAAAGCCACAAGAATCAAAGTCGGGTATCATTGGAGAATTCGATGGCTAGAATCTGAAGAAAGTATTGATGTAAAAAGTACCGGGTGTCTTACCTTTTATACATACATTTTATGCACGCACATAATTATATACACCATGACCATACATATTGAATGTATGTATAATCATATACCTCTTCATTTGAAGAGCTCTTATCATGTAAGAACGCTAGTTAGGCAACCGCTAGCTCAGCATGGGTTCTAAATTATTATGTATTTATAAATAAATATTAACAAGAACATGTAACTTAATTGCTCTCTTCCTTGAAAGAGAAAGTTGCAGTAATATCTTGTGGGTTTAAAAAAAATTAAATCCGCAATATGAACACAATCTATTAAAGGACAACACCAAGCAACCCATGCATCTTTCTGTATGCCAATCAAATCACATATATACAGGGTGGAAGGTACAGCGACGCTAAGCCGGTTACCAAGTATGCAGTACATCATTCTGAACCCCCCCGCATAGAAAGTTTTTGTCGATTATTAAAAAACAAACAGAATGTACTGAACCTCACGTAACTAATTACGTCAAAATGTACTGAACACATGATTTTTTTTTTTAATAACCGACGAAAATTTCTGTGCGTGGGGGGGGTTCAGAATGGTGTTCTGAACACATGGGAACCGGCTTAGCGTCGCTGTCCCTTCCACCACAGGGTGGCAGCTTATATATTTATTGGTTGGCAGCTTGACTTAAAAAATACAGATTTTTTAAGTCAAGCTGCCTTAGCTTTGCCCACCTGATAAAACAGCACGAAAACCAATAAATATCTAAGCTATTGATACAACAATGCACTTCGCTATACACATTGCCAACTTCTTGCAACTATACAAAAAGCAACCTTATAACTCACTCACTAATATTCTTTTAATCTCGTGCACTGCATCCCTGTGATATGGATAATAAAACCCAATGCCTTATTTATTTTATGCGCACTATTTTTAATCACAATTAATATTGTTACGTCGACTTTCAGTGTCTGTCTGTCATTCTAGCTGAACAATCTTCTTTTGTTTAAACTCAAGTAGGTACAACTATGGTCAAAAGCTTGAGGGTTTGAGGCATTTGAAATGAAATAAATACAATTAAATTATTTATTTGTTGAATTAAAAGTCTTATATGATGTTACAGATTTGACTTGCGATTCTTTGGAAACATTTCTGGTATTAATAAATGGCCCATGAATACAAAATGAACAATTTGGACTATAGGACCAAATCAGAAATAAAAAACTCCAATTGTTGTCATGCATTTTCGTTTTGTATGGAACATAAATTATTTATTTCGAAATTTTTGAGTTTGCCTCATAGAAAAAGTTGTTTATACCTAATGCTGCTCTCAATTATAAAGCCACCTGTATAATTGAGAGCTTGTATGACAGACAGTCACCTAAAAAATGTTATTTCAAACAAAATGAGCTTCGTAACAAATAAGTAACGACATGCGACTGATTGTTACCTTATAAAGATATTTCAAAATTATTTCTTAAGTCGTTTTGATGTGATTGTTTTAAAGGATAAGTCATTAAGTGAAAAAAAACGGTACGATTCACGCTTTATTGCTAAATAAACGTATGTGAGAGACATTAATAATAATGCTGAAGTTATTCAGATTATGTACTTCTAATGTTACAGGCCTATTTATAAAGAAATGATATTTACATGGTTTTAAAGGTTGTTGTATTTTAATGTAAAGTGGGTGTTTAGAATTTGTTATAAGAATGAGCTTTTCTTTAATAAGTACCTACAATTAAATGTGGAATGAATCTCGTAATGAATGTTCTCTCAAAGTTGGGTTAAGGTTTTTGTATTATGTGTTATCTTTCCTCTATAAATAGGCCTCAAGTCTCCTATTTATTGCGAATGAAAATTCCAAAACGTGGTTGTAATTGTTTCTACACGTTCGCCTTTACGCTAATTGTTGTTTTTAATTTAAGCGCACGAATTTATCAATTTGACTAAACTAAAACTTTGTTAAGCCTTGTACACACTTTGGGCTACTTATTTCGAGTTTACGAGCTTTGTTGTTTTATTATTATTTATTCGCTGGCGATGATTCGTAGTCTTTTGATACAAGATTATACGAATATTAACTAATAAATTGTTCAAAAGTATCATAAAGTGTGCACAAGGCTTTAGTTAAGTGTCGTTGAGTGTTACGAGAAAAAAAAAATGATAATATTTTTTCATATTAAGCACACTTTCGCCTAAACTGTCGTGAATGTTACACTAAGCATATGTGATACCTACACGGTTTATAAATAAATAATAATTTGTGAGTTCTGCCTTTTATTCAGTGTTCACCCGGTTTAGAACTGCGAAGTAGGAGTATGAACAGCGTAGAATCTGAAATGAGAAAAAAACTTCAAATGAAAAGTTGTATTTTAGTATAATACACACAGGAAAGTATTTAGCTATCCAACCTTAAAGTGGAAATAAAATTACAAGATAGTACGAGTAACCATTAATGAGGCCCCATCGTGCGGAGTCAGATAATTTTTAACCGAGTTCCAAAAATAATAAGCAGGTTCTATGAACGAACAAGGCTGGAATATTTGTTAGACCAAAAGAAAAGTTAGATGAACAACATAATCCTTAGCCTGAATTCACCTACTGCTGGGTATAGACCTCTTTTTTTGAGCCTACGTTCCTGTGCCAGCCTCATGCAGGCATATCCCCCGATGGCAACGATATGTTGTCTGCTTATCCCGCCGCCGGACGACCCACATATCAAGAACAAGATGAACAAGTAAAACTATTTTTAACCCCTTTCTAGAATTCTGGAAACATTTCGAAAAGTAACTTATTTTTGCTAACCGCAACAAACGTAGGTCGAGACAGAGATATGTAATGCCCAGCTTTGAAAATGATGGGTTTCTTCATGTGTTCCATGGCTATGAACAGGGCTCGCTTGAACTTGGTGTCCTGCTCGTACCATGGACACTGGTACAGCCATTCTCGGAGGTTTTCACTCTGAAAACAATTCCTGATGAGTAACTGGTTGTGCTCAAATTCTTTAGTTCAAATTCTTTAGTTTAAGGTGCAAAAATACCAACCTGTCTATCAAACTTTAACACTGTCTTCTGGACATTGTCATACAAGCTGTTATTTAATCTTTTAAATTAGTTTGTCCAGAATGGGTTAAAATGATTTACGCCCCTACTAGAGATAGAATTTTGACATTTAAAGCTCCATACAAAATATGTCAAAATTCTATCTCTAGTAGGCAAATCCATCGATGGCTAGGTTATTAATTTCGGGTGTTAATAAACAGGGTGAAAGAGACACCGACACTAAAACGGTTACCAATACATTTTTCGTCGGTAGTTTAAAAAAATATCAGCTGTTTCCCACAAAAGTGCTAATACCTACATGATCAAAATGTATGGAGCGGCAGATTGGGGTGGGGGTCTGAATAATAAATTATACTGAATACGTGGTTAGCGTTTGTGTGTCGGTGTCCCTTCAACCTCCTCGTATATATCGCCTAGGGATGCGGCCTAGTTGATAGTATAACCACCAAAGTAATCTAATACTACTCGTATTACAATGATCACCTACCCTTATAGTAAGCTCGTGTCCACACCAGCAGTACAGGAATAGTTGAGACAGCATGGTGACCATGTAGTTTAACATCGAGAAGAACTGCACGCTGTTGTGTTCCACCTATATTTTGATTCACGGTTTTAGTTATTTAATCAAGCTATGGGAACAAACTCACAGGTTACAAAGTTCTAATTCCATCGCAAGTTCGCAACCGATTTAAAAATCAAGCGACATACAGCTTAAGTCATTAATTGATTTATTGGCCAAATATGAAAACTGAAAAGATTTAAAGAAACATACTATAGATATCCTCAATCCAATGTTGCAGATAATTGCAACGGTGCCTGTCAGTTGGAAGAATATGTTTGCGTGATACGTGTCTTCACATAGTTGGATGAACCTGAAAGAAATATAAAAGCAAAAAGAATGTAATCCTTATTGCAACCGACCAAGTTAATAAGACAACTTGCAGTTTGCAGTCGTAACGTCGCGTCGGAGTCGTTCGGACCTTAATATTTTAGTTAGAGATTATTATAGTACTTAAGTACTAACAGTAACCCGTACCTTCCATCTTTTAAGGTTAGTTTTCCTAATAATGTTTTGCGGTCTCGAAAAAAAGTAAGTATTAGATACTAACCTTTCAACAGTCTGATGCTGTTTGACACATTCAACCAGAAATTCGTTATTAATTTTGATCAACTTTTTACGATTCTCCTCTGACTGCGCTGCATCAAATACGTGCTGTATCTGAAACACATCAAACAATAGTTATTAAGAGCGTTTACGTCTATTGCGCGAAGTCAAGTTTAGGTAATTCAATGCATTTTTTACGCACACAAAAGCGCGCGTGCCTGTGTGCATAGCGCTGGCGCGTTCTCTTGCGCTATAGTCAAACTAACCCACTATGATCCGTTCGAGTGCAATTGTTGTAGTAAAATTTAATTTGAATTTGAATTTGAACGTACACGGATTACTAAAGTACGAGTGCATAAAATAAGTATTCAATAATATATTGCAAGTATAGCTATAATTATGATTAATATTAAAGTCGTTTTTTAGTTATTCAAACATGAATTTGTTGATCTAAACTTTAGAAAGAAACCGAACTTCGTTAATTATTATTGATTTGTGACTGATTAATAAATATTTCTTATTCTATTCAAATAAATCGCTTTATACGGATTTACTTACGTTTATTTTATATTATATTTTAACCTGACGCGATGTTCCTCTTAGTGACACCTCTTATGAGGGAAATACAATAGGTTGGCGTTAACTTTAAAAACAATTTATGTTCTTATTTACAAAAAAATAAGTAAAAGTTTTAATAAATAAAATTCGTAGGTAAAAAAATAGGGTAGATATTGGTTGTCACTAAAAATATTGTCAGTCATCAAAAATAATAATAAAAAAATTTAATCATCAAAGTACCAAGATTTTTTAATCACACTATAAACGTCCGCTATCCTTCCAAGTACGACTAAGGTCAACTCGGGTCAGGCAGAGCGCCGAGCGACATGTCCTCTCTCTAGAAAGCCTCGCGGCGGACTGATTTGAAATTGCTCGCGCGCAGTGATTTATAGTAGTTTTCAAATATTTATAGAAAAATAATCACTGTAAATTATTTGAAATTTTAAATTGGATGTTTTAAAGCATATGTTCTTCTATTATATTATGCTATTATTATATTAAATCAAGTAAGATATATCGGTGAAAAAATCATTTTAATTCCTTAATATTTCACATTGTTTGAACTTTAATTTCTTATATAAAGAAACCTAAATCAAAAAATTTTCTTCTCCAACTATATTCCTTAGGATCTTAGCAATAGGTAAAAAAAAAATCTAATTAGGTTTGCCAGTGGTTTCCTATAATTAGAGCGTCGAAACTGACGCTGAAAGGGAAATTAAGAAAACCTCTGTTGAGTTATCTTGATAGAATTTACCAATACTCTATTAATTGAAATATTTTTCTCTCCAACTATTGAGACAACGAAATTTCCTAAAGTTATTAGTAATTATCATTTTTGTAAAATAAAGGGTTGATGGTATTAAAGGGTTTGAAAAGTACTGTTTTGGAGTCAAACAGCGCATGGACGGCGTAAACGCTCTTAAGTAAGTAAGTATATTTATTAGCAAAAACTGTGGTAAATACAGGATGTTATAAAACTTTTTAGAGCAGGATACATTCCGCCGTAATAATAGCATGCAAATTTTAAAATCAATTTTTACACAAGGTACATTAACTTGACCACATAGGTATCCATTCATACAATTATGTTATGTAATATGATAAAAACAAAAAAAAAACACAATATAAAAGTACCTACACCTTACATACATCTAAAACATCAAACAAAACAGTAATACAAACACCTACACCGTAAACACATCAAAATCTTCACTATGAGTAAAACCATATTTAACACACCATCATAAAAAAAAAATATAATGTTAAAAACATACACAAACACACAATAAAAGGACACCATCAAACAAAATTATACTAAAACAACTAAAAAATATAAGAAATAAATAGCATAAAATGTGGGTTTTTTTTTTAGTTTTACCAATTTTAGTTTTACACTAAAATTAAATTAAAATAATAACATAACATACATACACATGCATACCACACACATACACACAAATACATACATACATACACACACACACATACTGACATACATATTTTTATATAATTTTTTTATTATAATTTTTTTAATTAAAATTACCACAAAGTCTGCAGGTTATTATGAACGGAGGGTAGTTATCCAGTACCTAGTTGAGGGGGAATGAGGGTATTCCCCTCGCACCAAATGTCAGTTTTTCGTTGGTGAACAGTTTTGATCCTTTATGTTATTGTAGTCACCGTTTTTGACCCATTGGAGTCACGATACGATCTATTTACATAAGTTTGTATATCAGGTACATACTTTTCTTAATTTATTCTTACACAACGTGGATTGGAAATAAACATTGTATGAAAACTGTATCTAACAAGTACTTACTAGCTCTGTACTAGTGGTTTCACCCGTCACTCAGCTCCTAAGGATTGTAACGTGGTGTTAAATAGCCTATGCCTAACCTTTTCAAGAATTTGGCTATCAAATACTAAAACCTTTTTTTATCCGACTGGTACTTCCAGATTAGCGCGCTCAAACAAACTCTTCCAACTTTATTATATTCGTTCAGATTGGGTGGGATCCTACGAAACCGAATTATACAGTACTCCTACTATAACTTATGTCTAGCCTTTATCCTCGTTCCACCCACCTTCTTAATCTTATCCATGATAATCTCCAACTGTGCACACCCGAACATAATCATTGATACGGCGACGCTGTCCACGGATATGAAGAGGAAAGCACTTATGTAGATGCTGATCATCTGGTACAGGTAGCCCAGCTCATAGCCTGGACTCTTCAGCGGAGTTACTGGCATCCTGAACAAAATGGCGTCTCAAGATTTGATCGGAAGAAGAAGAAATGCATTAGATAGAAGATGCTGGTCAATTTTATTAATAATCAGATTGTTTTTGAATTTTTTATTGGTTTGCTACCTAGGCTTGTGCCACGTTTAGCTGGCCTGGCATTCTTCACTTTGGTACCTAGTGGCATAAAAATAGCTATGATCTCCAATATGTCCAGTTGATAGAACAGGTCCAAGAGAAAAAACTCTAGCTTATCCTAAGATTTTGTTATGCTGCAGCATCCATAGCCCTTACTTACCATTTATTTAAAAAAATAAAACTTGCTTGCTTGCTTACCAGATTCTGAAAGGAAATGACCGCTTGCTGGCATCATCAAACAGCGGTATCATGGCCCACAGCGTGCAAGTAGTCGTGGCACTCGTAAGGAAGAACAAACACAGGCGCTTTATCTTGCGGGCTTGCGCTGCTAAAATTCTGGTAAGGGATAACATTTTAAGGTTTCAAATGTAAAGTCATGCTTAATTAAGTAAGACAAACATCTTATATTGACGGAGATTTTTGATCTAAAAATCATGATTTAATTATTCTGATTTCGGATAAGAACAATTTCGAATTAGTAGGAGAAACTTATCAGATTTAGGGGCTTCCCTTCGTGTGAGTGAATTGGAAGGTCCACTTACTTCTCATGCTCAGCAGACATCGGCTCAAAAATCTTGCAATCGATGATCTCTAGCAGTTCCAACAGATTCTTCTTATTGACCATGAAGGCAGTACTCTTATAACACAAGGACGCCTGAGTGAACAACAAGTAGGAAGCTTCGGACACCGCATCGATGTCGCCCCAAACGTCAACTATGTAGATGGTCTCGAATAAGAGGAAGGAGTATTGGGTCCACATCACGAAGAGCATGTAAAGTTTCCGCAAAATGATGTAGTTGTTTGGATGTGGCCAGACACCGTGAGCACTTAGGATCTTTTTTGGTCGGCCCAGGAATAATGTTGTGTTTTTTACTGCCATTTTTTTTGTTCTTAGGTGCTCATAGGAATTGTTCTATTGGCCAATGCCTATCACACTTTGAATTTTCTTCTCCGTACTGGCATAAATTGTCTGTCCTGAACGGTATATTTCCAAAGAACCGTTAAATATTTAAAAGCTCAAAGTTTAAACGCTTGAGTTTGTAAAGTTTTAATCGTTGTTGATACGTTGATGTGTTATAAATTGTAGACATTGTGCTAATTGCTTTAGTTTCACAAGGAAACACTCCGGTCGGGTCGGGTTTCCCTTTAATAGTAAAGTAATCATTTTAGTTATTTTCAAACGCTGCCGTCAATATTTATGAAGGGTAAATAATTGTTTATTGGCAGTAAATTCATCTGCCTTGCCTTTTCCCGACTATGGGATCGGCTTCCAGTCTCACCGGGTTGCCTAACCTCTGATTGCATTGCATTTCCAAGTACGTACCCTGCATTTCAGAAAGTGAATGCATCTCCTCTTTTCTTACTTGTCGCCTCGTACACACATTGGACCAGCGCGGACTTAATTCGTAGTACACTCTTGCCTACTGGACCTAGGTTAGTACCTTTTTGCAATTATAAAGCAAAGTTTGTTGGAAGGTGACAATTAAAATACTGCGCACGTGTTCAAAACGTGTGATTTGGTTCACACAGCTCTGATTACCTGATACATGTAAGAACGAAGGCAGGATCTAGGGTTGATCAAGAAAGAGAAAAGAAGAATTAAAGCTGTTTATGTAGTGATTTATTTGCTGCTTACTACTACTACGACTAATCTTCTACTCTTGCGTGGTTTTATTACTCCTTTAAACAAAAGCTGACGTAACTTTTGTGATCTTATTTTGTTTGATTCAACACAGCAAAGTAGGAGTACGACATTCGAAGGATCTGGAACAAATGCAGCTCATCAATATATCGCCAAGCACGATCGGAAAATCCAATCTAAAGCGCACTAATTTTGATTGTGTTATCATAGCAAGTTATTAATAGATAGCATTTCCCAAGGAATATGTAGGGTTACCATGACCTCTTAATGCAAGAAAATTTTAGTTCTATTTCGGGAGTGGGAAAGAGACAGCTGTCTAGCGCCATCACTCTCTCTCTCTCTTCTCTCTTCGAGTTCATGGTAACCCCACTGATAGACGTAATGCAGGGATTTTTAAAGAGTCGTGTGCTGATGGCACACTCACGGACTTACCCGAAGTCTGCCTTTTGCAGTTTTCCCCCGGAATAAAAAAAAAGGTACTCACAGCCACAAAAGTCTGCCGTGACAGAATGATGTAGTGTCCAGCGCGCAACACCAGAGGGCGACTCATTCGTGTCATGGCGAAGCACAGCTCACGTTTGAACTTCACGTCCTGCTCGTACCAGTAACATTTGTACAGCACTGTGTGCAGATCTTCACTCTGAAATATGTCAATTAATCAATTTGATTACAGTGGCCTGCACCTGATTTAAGAGTAGGAGCTAGCAAAGTAGAAATGATGAATCAATTTCAAAAGCTCTATTTTAATCACTTGATTGCCTGCCTTGCCTTCCAGGTTTTTTTAAAGACCGCCACCACCGACGTGGTGAAATCTCTTACAACCAAGATTTTTTGTCAATGATGTTTTTTTCTTTAAATTAATATTGTCAAATGTTTGTAAGCAAATATACTAACGGTAGCAGTGAGCTCATGTCCACACCAGCAACATACGAAGAGTTGACTGGTCATGATCAACATGTAAGCCAGAATTGAGAAGAACTGCATGCTCTGCCAATCGACCTATTAAGATAACTTCCTTTTAACAAGTAGGTATTGAACAATCTAAAAAATCTCAACTAATTACTAAGATAAAAAGTCAAATTATGTAGAAAATAGTCGGTAGGTACTCACGATCAACATCATTAAAGCTGACATGCAAATGATTCCAACACTACCCACAAGTTGGAACAGCAGATATGGATGGTAAGCATTTTCGACAAGCTCTGTGAACCTGCAAAATAGAATACAAAACTGAATTTAGGAAGGAGTGATTTGTGCAGCGACGGTATAATCTTTACATAACTAGTATAAAACAAAGTCGCTTCCCGCCGTCTGTAGTACGCTTAGATCTTTTAAACTCCGCAACGGATTTGAATGCGGCGGTCTCCATCAATAGACAGAGTTATTCAAGAGGAAGGTGTATATGCATAATACATGCATATTATAGTAGAAAAACATTAGCGTCTACGTTGCACCCGTGCGAAGCCGGGGCGGGTCGCTAGTAACTCATAAATGTGAAGACGGATGAGGGAGGAAGTTTATACAGCATTTTTCTATCTACCCTTGCTACGATACCGGGATATACTTATAATAAAAAGTTGATGTTGTTTTGCTCTAGGCGGTACGAAACGCCGTAAATCAAACCCCAACTTTCCAAACAGGTAGGTAGGTACACCGAAGTCGGCTGGAGTCCCACATTGCTAAAGTGATTATTGGTCAGGTATCCCTAGTAGCATCCACCATACCGCGATAAACAAAAAAAGAAGTAACCATTTCCGCAACGCGCACATTCTGCAATACTTACTTAACAATAGCTTGGTGGTGTTTTATACATATTATGAGCTTGTTGTAGTTGTCGGCCAAAGCGTCATCCACCTCCTTTGTGCCCCGATTACCATTTATCGAAGTAATCTACAAAGGTTTCGATTTTTAGAACATTCCGTTACAGAATCTAATTTTACAGCCGGTATTCGACCAGAATAATATAACTGAGTAGTTCTGCTTATAAATGCATATTAGTAGCACTGACAAGCTCATTGGAAAAAAGAATGATCGAATCGAACTACCTACATTCAAAATCTTTTCCTTGATGATGTCAATCTGGGCACAAATGAAGATGACGCATGAGAAGGCGACACTGTCCACTCCGAAGTACATATAGGCACTGATGCAGATCGTGCCCAGTTGGAAGGCGTACCCGATGTAGTACTGAACAGCCTTCTCGGGATTTAATGGCATCCTGATGAAATAAGATTGTGTTTTGGAAGAGATTTTCGAAATTGCTAATCCCAATTTCTAAAGGGTGGTGATGATAGATTGATTTTCCAAACTCATGCGCATCATTGCTACTGGAATTTCCGACAGGATAAGTACCTACAATGCGGCAGTGCGTTCCACGTTGGATGACTGAGCCTAGCTACTAATGTATGCCAATTAAGTCGGTAAAAGATACGTTGAGGCCACTTCAAGGATTTAGTTTAAAAACTCTCTACTTTTCTAGTGCACCCTGCACTAGAAAAGTAGAGAGTACTCGGAGTATCCGGGATCTCCTGTATGATGGGGGCTCACTTACCACATATCAAACGGGAACTTCCGATCAGCGTCGTCAAACAAAGGTTTCAGTGCCCACATGCCGCAGGCAATTTCAGAGCTCACTATGAAAGCGAGCAGCAGTCGCTTGATTCGAGCGGCCTGCAATTTTAAAATACTAATGGGAAAACTTTATCCTACCTTCCTTCAGAAAATATCAGAAGTGGTACCGGAGTACACAAATTGAGGAATATCTTAGCAGTCAACTTCACAGTTTTACATGGCTTTGTTAGGTGCATTACCAACAGCAGTTGACAGCAATCCATTATAGCAGCAGTTGACTGCTACAATGATGGATTTGCTCTGAAGTTATACCTAGGTATAACTCACAGCCCAAATCTAAAATGTATGTACTCCGGCAATTCATCTCCGTAACCTACTTTTCATGCTTTAAATTTTTTGGCTTGAAAATCTCTGAATCCATAAGCCTTAACAACTCTTTCAAAATTCCCATATTCATTTGAAATACAGTCACTTTCAAGCAAAGACAGGCTTGAGTGAACAGCAAGTTAGATGCTTGCGAAACAGCATCCAAGTCTCCCCACACCTGGATTGTGTAAATCGTTTGTAAAATCAAGAACAAATACTGCAGGCTCATCATAAAAGCCCTGTAGCCAGTATGAAAAACAGATCCATTTTCTACCGGCACCCAAACTCCTAAATATTTCATTACAAACTTTGCTCTGTTGAGAAAAAGGTCTTCTGACGAAATCATTGTGACCAAATCGACAATGGAAATGCGTCAATCTTTCCTGAATTAAATGCTCTGTATGAAATATCATCTTCTATGTTTGGCCACTTAGTGAAACGACGTAAGTAATTATGGTAAATAACCGGTTAATAGCCAACTAATTTCTGTTGTATCAATATGGTTGGACGATAATTGGCACGTTTCGCATGTTGTTTATACAAGCTGATACCTGGTACCGTGATTGAGAGTGAGCATTGAAAATAACTCCTCTACGATAAAAGAAGTGGTCCCCGACAAGTAGGTACTCGCTGACAACAAGATATTAACGATGAGAGTTTGACCAGTGAAATATCAAAGGGTTATGTCTATTTTTTTTAAAGCCAAACTCCCTTACTCTTACTTTCATTCTACTACGTCAGCTTCTGTAGGCTGTACGACGACGTATTTTCCTACTTTGAAAGTGACCAAACAAACACAACCTGTAGAATTTTGTTAGACTGCATTTTCCAATAAGGCTCCATTTATCTAGTTATTGGTAAATGTGCCTAATTACAAAATGATAGTGTAACATCTGACTTGAATCCTTTGTTTGTGTTGCGGCTAATAGCTCAATTACAGTAAGTTTAAATAAGGGGCTCACTAGCATAAGACTGCGGTTCTGCTCGCCCCTAGGAAATTTTAAATAATATCTCTCATACTATTGAAGTTACAATTAGTGCATAAGTATGTCTGCATACAAAGGTGAACTCTAGTTTCCCTCACCCTCATAGTTGGTAGTCCGACGGGACGGCAATCCGCCACGACCGGAGAGAGATCAGGCACAATTTAATTTTGCTTTCCGAGGCACGGGGTTATCATACCTCCCAACTTTCAAAGTCCGAGATACTACTGACCCATGAAAAATGAATAACACTTTACCTGACTCGGAATTCGAACCTAAGACCCCAGCCTCAGCAGTAGTGCTTGCGAACAACGCCAATCACTCAAGAGACCAAGTCACCCAACCCATTAGCAGATAACTATGTCGGCTTCATACGCTTGGCAGTAGAAGAGTATAACCGGCCGCTGTGTCTTGCATTTGTGGACTATGAGAAAGCTTTAGACTCTATCGAGAACTGTGGCCCTACCATGACGTCTCATGCAGGGATGTTTCAGTTCTATTCCAGTGTGGGAAAGAGATGGTGCTAGACATCCTGTATAGTTCCATTGTTTAAATCGGGTAGTACATCAGACCTCACTAATTATAGACCTATTTCAGTACTACCCACATTTAGTAACATTTTTGAAAAACTAGTTTTAGAACAAATGCAAAGATTTTTCAATAAACATAAGTTATTGCACAGTAAATAGTTCGGTTTTAGAAGGGGTCGTTCAACTACCGATGCCGGTGTTGAACTTTTAGGACATATTTATAATGCCTCGGAAGATAAATGCGATGCTCTGGGCATTTTTTGCGATTAAGTCAAGGCTTTCGATGGCGTTCTTCATGAAATTTAATCAGGAAATCCGCCACTACGGAATCCGGAATAGTGTTTTGGATCTTCTTACATCATATTTGAGTGATAGGATTCAGAGAGTTGATATTAACGGGAAAAGATCCCCCGGATCCGTAGTAAGAATGGGAGTACCCCAGGGCTCAATTCTTGGCCCATTTTTGTTTCTAATTTATATAAATGACTTGCCTTACCTCATTAAGGATAATCACGACATAGTATTGTTTGCAGACGACCCTTCTCTTTTATTTAAACTCAAACGTCAGCAGCTAGTTACTGACGATGTTAATAGCGCCCTGGCAAAAGTCGTTAATTGGTTTAATGTTAACATTAAACCATCATCAACATCGTTAATTGGTTTAATGTTAACATTAAACCAATTAACGACTTTTGCCAGGGCGCTATTAACATCGTCAGTAATCTACTCCCATATGAGAAAAAAACGAAATGTATTAAGTTCACGATACCTCATGTAAGACTAGTGTACTAATCAAGGATGAAGTGTTGAAACAGGAAGATAACACAGTGTTCTTAGGCATAACTTTGGATGCCAAAATTCAGTGGCTCTGCAGCATACTTTAGAAAAAATCGTGATTTTACTGATTTAGAGACAGCCCGTTTGGTTCACTTTAGTTATTTCCACAGTGTGATGTCGTACGGTATTCTCTTGTAGGGCAGTGCCGCCGATATTTAAACTATTTTTATCTTGCAAAAAAGGGCAATTCGTTCAATGTATAAATTAAGTCCCAGATACTCCGTCAGAGAAAAATTTAAAGAAATTATTATACTTACTGTCTACTCTCAGTTTATTTATGAAAACCTTTTGTATGCACATAAAAATATCAATTTGTTTAAAAATACAGTGCTATCCACAGTATACAACATACGAGGAACAAACACAAAGTTGTTCCTGCAACGAGGCTCAAAAAAATAGGGGGTAAGTTTAGATGCCAATGTATACGTTTTTATAATAAACTTTCTAGCCATATTCAAGCACTAAGCATAAATAAATTCAAATCGTTTATAAAACAGAAACTATGCCTAAATGCCTACTATAATGTTAATCACTATCTCGAAGATACAAAGGCTTGGGATTAAGCTGCTCCAATTAAAGCTCACTGAATGTCAAGATTCCAAGTTTTTCATTTGTTTATTGTTTATTCCTTTCTTTTATACACTTTGACATTTAATGATTTGACATGAATATTTACTTTGTTAATTATTTTATTGATTTTTTTTTTCTTTATTCATTTAACATCTATTTTTTTTAAATTTTTAAATATTTCTTAAAAAAAGACATTAAAAAAAATATGAAAAAAAATTGTTGTCCGTCGGTATCGGGAGCAGTGTCCAAGCTACCGGTGGTTAGGGCTCCAGATACAGGAACCTCCTCACAATGCGAGCGGCATCGAGGAGTACTACCTTCTGAATCAGGCCCTTGATCCAACCGCCTAAAGAGAGCCTCGAAAGATGTTCGTCGAGGCTCTTGGCCATAAGGCCATTGGACGTCACGACAATCGGCACAATGATAGCCGAGCTCACATTCCACATATCGACAACCTCGTGTGCCAAGTCAATATATTTTAATTGTTTCTCTTTCTCAGCTTTCACGAGGTTCTCGTCATGCGGAATGGTAACATCGACTATCATTACGCGGCGCGCTAATCGGTCTATCACCACAATGTCAGGCTTATTGGCGACAATAGTCCTGTCGATAATGATAGACTGATCCCAATACAAAGTGACATGGTCTTTCTCGAGAACTGGGTGATGGGTCGGGCACATACATAGTTGTAGTACGGTACCTCAGATTCCACAAGTTTATATTTCAAGGCGAGTTACTGGTGAATAATTAATCTTGGCCACTTGGTTGTGCCTGTGCAAGTACGCGCCGTTAGCCAGACGAGAACTACCAGAAATTATATGTCTGATGGATTCAACCGGACGGTGACATGCCCGACACATGTCAACCGTCCCGTCCTTCATAATATATTTCCGGTTGTTCGTCAACATAACTTCGTCCATAATCGCACAAACAAAACCTTCAGTTTCCCCAAAAAGGTCACCGAAACGTAGCCAGGATACGGACGCCAGAAAATCTACATCGGGCCCATGAAGAGCCCGGTAAAAGCGCCCATGAAGCTCCTTGCCTTGCCATACTTCCTTGCGATCATCGGTAGTAAGTACTACAGGTTTGCGCCAGTTCTCTTTAGCCATGGACAGTGGGGTAAGTCCCTTGTCCACTGCGACCACATGTCGGTGCATACCCACCTCGGCTTCGCGTTCTTCGCGTCGCGGTCTTCGCGTTTAAAAAGCCTCGACCCCCGCACTTCCGCGGGTTGTACAGTCACGAGCACCAATATGTAAACACTTAGCAACTTTAAAAAGTTATTTTCTCCTACTGTTCTGATTAAAATTTCATGTTGTTATGAACATAGCATTTTGGAAGTAATATTTTTATGAAATAGATCCTAACTCCAAGTTACAATAGTTATTTCTCGCGAAAATTGCTTTTTAATTTAGGAAATTGTATACATATTGGTGCTCGTGACTGTACAGTCTCATCACCGTATTTATTTTTTTTATTATGTGTGACATGTAATGATTTTAATGAATATTTATTTTGTAAGTAAGTATTATTAATTTTGATTAGTGTGAATGTGAGGACAATGTGGGTAATTTTTACGTTTCGTTTGTTTTTCCTATTGTCTGGCAGTTTGAGTACAAGCGACCTACACAAATGTCCTTGCTTTGGTATTGTTCGTCGTTTCGTTGAGCTCCTAGAGTTATGAGTCGAGCTACACGATAACTGACAAATGTTTGCACTGGCTGGACAGGTCCACTCAAATCTATGTGGTTCTTTCTTCAAAAGACCATCTCAGACACTCATCTGCATAGTCCTCATGTGAGTTTATCAAGATTATGTCTGGACCTTAAAAGAGACTATGACCTCTGAGTTTGTTTCGGCTGTTTCTTCTCAGAGTAGTCAGATACGAAACACCGGCCTCATCAAGTTTTAAAAAAGAAGACCGTGTAAAAGTGTTTGTAAAAACCTATTTGCAAAATAAACATCATTTATCATAGCTCTGTCTCTTTCCCACACTGTTGGGCCACTGATCATTTCTCTGCAGCGATGTAAAGTCGACTGGCTAAATCCAAGCGCTGTGATGTCATTATGAAAACGCCACAATGACCGTCCAAACTCAGAACCAGCAAACTGAGTATATCCCATTGTGTTGGGGGGAGAAGAAAAGGGATGTAATTTCCCCGAAATTGTTCACCAACGCACTTGAAGATGTGTTTAAGACACTGAACAGGGAAGGACGTGGCATTATGGCCTCGTTGATTCCTCAATACGCATTGGTCTCAGGGTAAACTTGGACAGAACCAGGTTATGTTCAACGAACACGTACATCACCCCAAGACCTATTGTTATCAATGGCAGTCCTCTCGAGGATATATTTACCGCGGACAAACTCTGCAGTTTGTTAAGAACAACTTTGAGACGCTAACAAAAGAAATCAGCTGGGCTGGGTAGCGTTTAGGAAGCTAGTCGAGTCTTCTCATCGCGCACCTATTCCACAGAGCCCAAAGACTAAGGTAAATCAATGCGCCCTGCCTGTTTGCCATAGGTACATACGGGCGCGAAACGTGGACACTCACGGTACGGTTGATCCATAAATTCAAGGTCGCTCAACGAGCTACGGAGCAAGGTGATCCAACAGAGATCTCACAGTATTCTGTGAGATCAATGGAACCGAACAGAGTAGAACCGATGACTGTTGGGGTAGACGACTTGAATGGAGACCGCGAATCGGCAAGCATAAGGTGAGGCGGTCTCAGGCTCGGTGGAATGACGATCTTCGCAGGATGTCTGGTAGCAACTGGATAAGCGCCAATTGGCGAGAATCGAATATTTATTTATTTATTAATAAAAAGGTACACCAACAGCTTCTGTATATAAATTATAAAATAAAGTAGTAATGAGTAATAGGCTTATACAGTTGCCAATAACAGGTCAACCAACATTTACAAACATAAGTGGTAACTTAAGCTAAAAACTAAATTAAGGAACTAAATATAGAAATATATAATAATAATATTGAATATAGTGGCCATTGAAGAGGCCCATGTCCAGCAGTGGACTGCTGTTGGCTGATTATGTTGACGATGATGATTTATACGCTTGCCAAATCTCGAACATACAAGATCAAACATGTGGTAAGACAAGCACTCGGTCGATCCGACCACGGGTTGATTTTAGTGTACAAATCAAAGGAAGCCTTTTTTTTTTTTTTCGGATGGAAAATCATCAAATGACTTCTCCCGCTCTGGGCTGAGCGGTAGGGTGTGTCAGACTTTTACTGACTAAAACCCACCCATGGTCCTTCATCGCCCTTTGTGTTCCGGGGCCGCGGTATCTCTTTCGAACAATCCGCAGCACCCGGCAGGCATCGGCCCTTGCGGGCCCCTTCCCTATGCTGACATCTCTTTGAGGCGCGCGTGGAACACGAACGCGCCGTCGACACGGCCTGTCGTCCTAAGACGGAGGGACGGCGAGCTAGCCCTTAGCTCACCGTCCACAGGCCCGCGTCTACGGTGGCCCCCGACGCCCGGTGCGTCTCCCGCGGCGGCTGGGACGTGAGGAGGAACGCTCTCTCTCACGTTCCGCCTCCTCCTTTGCTAGCATTACTGCTTCGGAAAAAGAGGTGACGGCTTCCCATTCCGTCTCGCTCCGGACCATGGCTCGAACCAGGGCCGGACGCGAGAGGTCGCCGCCGCCGATCGCATCAAAGGAAGCCTAAGGCGAGTATATCCACACGTTTGTAGTATAACGCAATTTGAGTCAAGTACTAATTGTGTGGAGATGGCTTTAGAGACAAATAATTATGTTTTTATTCTTATTCGTTCAGTTGTATTTAAATTGTTAGGTATTTCCTTTTTTACCTTCATTATTACCTTTGGTATTACCTTCATTCAGGTAAAATTCGAAAAGTTTTTATAGAAAAATATTGTTGTGTTTCCGAACCATAAACTTGACGTGTGATGTGTCAGGCTTACGTCAATGAAGTTCTAAGTGTCAAAATGATCGCCGTAGGGACTAGCGATTTAGATAGATAATTTAAACACTTTCCAACAATTCCTTTCAATAATGGTGCCTTCATAATACAATGATAGTGACACGTTAGCATGGAAAACAATATAATGGAGTTTACACTGCCGCCGGCCCCGCGGGGGCTGTGCTTCGACAGAAATGATTTCGTCAAGGTATTTTCGCCGATTTCCTTATAATTAATCGTGCTAATCGGTTGATTGGGCTTAAAATATTTTCTAAACTTGTTATTGATCATTTCAGACGAATTTCTCCGTCGATAACTTTTTGGTGGAGCATCAAAATGTGGCATCATTGGAGACAATGCGAGATGACCTGGGAGTGTACTTAAAAGTCCTAAGGTTGGCTATGATAGAGCTTATAAACAAAGACTACGCTAACTTCGTCAATCTTTGTGCCACTCTCATCGGGTTTGACAAGGCTATCGTGAAAATACAGGTGCCATTAGGACAGTTGAATGATGAAGTTGTTGTAAGTATATCTTCTTTCTTTAGCAAACTTATTCAGTAATCAATTTTAGATTCGTGGATACTTTTCTCAGTATTGATTAGCTTTCTATTTAGTGTGCATGAATTGTGAAGTTATTAACATTTTGTACTTTGCCTCACAAGTTGTTTTATTTTGTAGAGTGTAAAAAAATGCTTAGAAGATGCAATGAAGGAGTTGTCAATGTGGATGAGTCAGAGACACGGACTGCAAAAGAAGAAGCAGCTGCTCAAACATTATAGCCAAACAATAAACTGTCTGAAAACACTAGACAATGTTCTAAAAAAAATATCTCTTAAAAAGAAACAAGAACAGGTAGCTCTAGCTGACCGTGCAGCAATGCAATACAACCAATTGAAATTCTCCATTTCAAAGTGTGACGGCATAATAAAACCGGAGCATAAATTACAATATAATGAAATAGGAGGAAAACTAATACACACTCTCAATGAATTACTGATCAAGTTTTGGAATGACAGTGATGAAGAGAACCTCCTAAAAACTCTAACCACACTTGCATCTTTAGACCGAGTCAAAGAGTCCGAAATGCTGATCAGAAAGCAAGTGGTTGTTCCTCTATTACAAGACATCATAAACGAACCAGCATTACAGAAGAGCAAAGACGGACTGCAAGGAATCTACGAGAGAATCTTGTCCTTATTAGACACAAAACTGAAGTTGCTGCTAACTGTAACACAACATTCCAAACTATCCTTTCTTGTTATGAAATATAGGGTTTTAGTCAACTGCTTTTGGTGTGAAGTTGAAAACAGGTTGGAGGTCAATCTAGCATCTATTTTTGCTCCTGGCAACCCGCAGATATTTTACAGGAGATACAGTGAGAGTATTCAGTTTATTAGAAAGCTTGAAGGGTATTGTTCAGCTGATGATGTCAAGTTGATGCATGAAACATCAGAGTACAAGAGCTTCCAAAGAAGATGGAACTTGCCGGTCTATTTCCAGATACGGTTTCAGGAAATTGCAGGTAAATATTTTTTGTCTTTGCAAGAATTTATTTGAATTCAATCTGCAAAATGTAATGCTTGATTTCACTAACCCTAAGCAGCACCTAATCGGATGCCTACATATAATTACACTGTTGAAATTACAGCTGTTGTGTCTGATCTTGACCTTGATTATGCAATGTCATTTAACCTTTTCACCGCCACGGTCGGCTATAGCCGACACATGAAAACTACTTGAAAATTTTCGTTTTATTGTCGGCTATAGCCGACGGTGGCGGTCAAAAGGTTAAACTGTCCACATCTTGTATCCATATTCTATCTATCCCTGCCACAGTTAGGTCATTTGGCCATTGTTTGTGGGTGTTGTATGTTCAATTAAGACGCCCACTGACTAAACGAAACATTTGGCGTCGTCCTGTAGTATTAGTTTGTAGTGATTACCACGCTAAGATAACAAACCATCCTATATTGGACAAACGCCAGAATCCGCTATCGAATTCCCAAACCAGTGCCCACTCCAACATTGTTGATAGGAAAGACATTACCTTCTCACCCGATTACATGTAAAAATTTCAAGAATGTGTGTGTTTATAAAATGTACAAACAATCACAGGAAGCTTCGAGGCGGCGCTACAAAAGAGCCCTACCGTGGAAAACAATAATGACTTTATGTTGAGAGAAACGCACAAGTGTTGGAATGCGACCCAGGATTGCTGGTCGGATGGCGTATACATCGAGGCATTAGCGCACAAGTTCTGGAAACTAACCCTGCAACTGTTATCTCGATATGCCACGTGGGCTAATGCATATTGTACTCAGGTAATAAACATTATGGTGACGGCGATTTGAAACCGCGAAAGTGCTGATAATTCTCTTGTATGTACTGATAAGCATTATGAAATAAACCTGATTTTATCGTTAAGCTAATGGGTACTTGTAAAGCCCTAAGCTCTTCGATCGGTTAATCTCAAGGCCTAGTTTGTGAGTAATCAAATGCAAATTAATTCAAACAACAAAGACATGCTGTATAAAGTAGTTTGTAGATAAAGATAAATAAAAATAAACTAGCGATTACGTCATACTATAGTAGTTTAACATTAAATTAATGAACACACATTGTATTGCTTTGTTTTACAACAACAAAGTCATGTTCCACTCACAGTAGTTAGTCTGATGACGACTATGAATGATTTGTTGATAATTATGTAAAGCAATTAATTTTTCACTGTTTTCAGAGAATACCAACACAAAAGTTTGAACCAGCGAATGTAAATAAAAACCTAATTGATAACAGTATTAACATCTATGTGGACATACAGACCTTAATGGGAAAGTTGCCACAGTTATTGGAGCTTGTCCAGAGCAAAATACCCATTGACAAAAAAGATCTACTTGGACAAAGCTTGAGATCTTCTGAGGAGGCACTACAAGGTACAAAAGAGAAGATAAAAGAATGTATAGTCAATGAACTATATGACAATTTCAACATCCACTTGAAGCAAGTCAGTGACATACCAAGGTTGTATAGGAAGA
Source organism: Standfussiana lucernea (assembly GCA_964057025.1). NCBI lineage: Eukaryota > Metazoa > Arthropoda > Insecta > Lepidoptera > Noctuidae > Standfussiana > Standfussiana lucernea. The sequence goes on along the minus strand of OZ059806.1, from coordinate 11,238,578 downwards.
CCAACCGCAGCGTGCCGACCAAGCCCTGCACCTACATCGACGTAGTGTCTAATGCCTTGAAAGAATTCAACCAGGAAGTCTCCAAAAAGTTGGATAACATTTTCACTATGGAACTATTTGAATCGCTTTTCAATGTTATGACTGTTTCGTAAGTATTCATTTAGTTACTAAATTTTTCTTAAAATTGATTTTAAATTGTAATGCAATATTAATTTTTAAACTGACATGGTCACTAACAAATAGTGCCCCATGTTTACTATTTGTTGCATGTGTCATCAAGTTCAAAAACACAATCTACGCAAAGTTATCCACATAGGATAAATTCGTATTTAAATGCTGAAAATCATACCTAACTTAATAAAACTTAGCTCCTTATCTACATGAGCGATAATTAAATCTCTATATATAGAAACATGTGTTCCAGATACTACAAATATGTAGAGGATGTTTTGACCTCGGTGCAGAGGACCGAAGAGTCATTGAGAAGACTAAAGCAAATACGAGAGATGAGCTCCCCTCAGAGCAGCGACAGCGCGGGCGTGACGGACGGCGACAAAATCCGCCTGCAATTGAACGTGGACGTGGTCTCGTACGGCGCCCTCGCGCACACACTCCGCCTAAATGTTAATAGTGTTCACAAGTTCACGGAACTATCCAGTATGGTAACGGAAGCTGTAAAAAATATAGATATTAAATGATATGCCCAGTTGTATACTAAAGTTTTTTTGTTTAACCTATAGTAGCTAATTCTAATGTATTATACTATAATTGTAATTATTCTAGCAGTAAAAGATATTTATTTTTTAACATAAACATGTATTTGATCAGCTGAATAAAAATTGTATGATTTGAAAAAATAGAAACCATTCACTTATCACTTAAAATAATTAACAAGATAAAATCTTACTAATACTATTTGTGTGGAACAAAATATTTCATAATTGTGTTCGATTTAGCTTTGTTCATGGTTCTGGGACTACTCCTCGGCATATCTGAGCTGGAAGGGTTCTTCCACATGGCCTTCAGTTCCTTCTGCATTTCGTCGGGAAGTGCACTGAACACTCCCTTGTCGACGTAGCTGGGACAGTCGTCACAGGCCTGCTCCTCACAGTCCCTCATTGTATCTGACGTGTCAGACATGTTGTCTTTCGCAGGACTAGCGCGCGGCGTGAGCGATCGGTCGCGGGAATTCAGTCTTAGCTCAGATACCTTCTCTAGCTCTTTCGAATTTAATCTGAGTTCACCAACTTTTAGTTTACTTGGAGATGCAACCTCTTCTTTGGACAAACATCGTCTTTTTGCTATCCATGTAACTTTTTTGGGTTTTTTTGGTGATGGCTCAACTTCTGCATCAGAGAGATCAGTTGTGGTGCTACTGCTCGGCGACACAGCGGAGTAGTCCATAGGCGATGAGGAGGTATCACATTCGTTTTGTAAATTAAGCACAGATTGGACGGAAATATCATTCATTAAGTAGTTCACTATAGATCCTCGGCCTGTCATGCGCTCCTGGAACTTAGTGAATGCCAATCCCACTAATGTTAAATGGAATGGTTTGGTCAAATCAATTAGTTTGTTGAATAATCTCATAATGATGCTCATCAGTTTTTGCTGGCCAGTCTCAGTTACTGTCAGTGCACCACTGCTAAGAGTAAAAATGGAAGGAGAGATCTGACTTTGTCTTGACTCTCTATGACTGCTCAACCTCTTCGCATCCTTCTTTCGCAGTGTAACTCTTAAAGAGACTGGGATGCGGCCATCTTCCTTCACTAGGACCATGAGCCTCTGCAGCAGAGCAGTGAACTTGTCCTCTACTTCACTCCTCACACTGACAATCTTGAAGCTATCCTCCAGGCCTATACTCTGAGGCTTGCCAGTCTGTTTCACTGGAGTATTATCTTCACCTAAGCTTAATTCTTTCAATCTAACAGCCATATCACTGCTGAAGTGCTTTTTCAGCACATCTAGAGATGCTTCTTGTAAGTCACTCACAGTGATAATATTGTTTGCTATAAGTGCTTCTGTAGTTTTAGAACCAATACTTGGGATGCATCGAACATTCGGTAAAGTAGACATGAAACTGGTCCCATGTTCAGGGAATATAGTAGTTTGGTCATTAGGTTTATTTTGGGGACAAATTAGTTTAGCTAACAACTTGTTATGTGCAATACCAGCACAAGTTGTGAAACTTAAGTCTTCACATATCTTTTTCCTCATCTCACTGGCTATTTGTGATGTTACCCTCAGTCTAGTGTGGCAGCCACATGGGCAATCGATGCTAGGCTCACTGTATGCATGACCAGCAAGAGTGACGTTACTAATGTTTACAGATTTCATCTTTTCTTGTACTAAGTTTGTGACATCAATAAAATTTTCATCCATACCCAATTTCTCCACTGGACATTTCCAACATTGTAACACTGCAAAAATCTTATTGGAGGCAGTTCTATAGTTGTGCAAATCTTCACCATTTATAAGTTTTAAATTGGGACAAACTTTTAGCGCATCCGTAACAAGCATACATTTCTGCACCCCGTACTTCCTGGCCTCGTAGTTGCTAGTAATGACGAAGTTCTTCTGTTGTACGCCGAGCGGAACCGACCGCAGCTCGGGATTCCGTACCATCTCCACTTGAGCATAGAAACAATCTATATCGATGTGAATAATGCACCGCGCGTGTTCGCTATCAACATCGTTGTAATGAGAACAGCCGGATTCCATATTCCTGCAAAATAAACCATAGTTTAGTCATAATTTACTTTGTTCTAACTTAGTTTTACCTGTTGCGATACAATGTTATGAAAAAAATACAAATACCGTACCTATCGTCCATGACCGTACCATTGAAAGATGAAATATATTTAGTAGTATGTAAATATGCTTTTTGGGGTAGAAATTACTGCTTTTCTTTCATAAATTTCCAAAATATTGATATTTTATATTGGACAATCACGACACATCAACAGAGGCAATGTTACCATGCCAAAAAAAAAAAGATTTCCCCCGTTTTTTTTCAATAAGGTTTTTTTATGTTGACATATTTCAATATTTTTTTTTTCTATCGTTTACTATATTCAAGCTTTTATTTTGGCCCGAATAAAGTTATTACAGGATTTAGTATTTTATTACGGTCTTATGGAGTTAGTTACCGTTATTTAAAATCGACTATCCATGCAATCGATTTCATTATCAATTTTGACACATGACATTTCAATCCACTATCACAATACGTCATTTTCACGAAAGTGGGTTGAAGTGGGTGTTCATGTTCAATACAACTAACAAATAAACAGCTAAATACCGGAATTTACAGTTATGAACACCTGAAAACTGACAATGGAGGGGCTGCCTTCGGGTGATATACAGGCGAAGTACCAGAAATTGGCAGCGGAGTATTCAAAAGTGTGTATCTTTACTAACGTTATGCGGTAAAACGGTCGGCAATTTGGTGAATTTGTTGTTTCCGTTGTTGCAGTTGCGGGTGCATGTAAAGGTGCTAAAAAAGGGTGTTCTAGACGAGCAAGCGAAGTCGAATGAGCTGCGAGACACGTTAAAAGATAAGGAAAAATCTTTGAGGAAGGGGGAGTTAGAGATAGATTCGCTGACGTTCAGAAACCAGCAATTGACGCGGCGCGTGTCCGTCCTTCAGGATGAACTCGACGCGTTACAGGTCAGTTGCACCATGAAACAATATAAAAACTAAGCTCAAATAGCTGTGAAGCATTCCTAATCAACCTCTGATAATGAACTTATCTCAATTCTGCATGGATTCTGTTATCTTTGTTTTTGCATCATTCAGGCAATAATATTTTCAGGTAGTTTGGCTGTTACTTCACTTTACCTTGTGCTCAATGATTTGCGCCAATAATTGCTCAAGTTTCTATAATGTTTAAACAAAGAAAATGATGCTACAACATCACATTTTAAATGTGCATCATTAAAACATAGCTTTCAAAAACAAATACAGAAATAACCAAATTATGAGTTGTTTAATTCTTTGTTTGTTGTCATCGATTATTTGGTCCAATGTAGCTCAAGATAATTAATAACACTTTCCATATTAGAATAGAATAGCCTGTACTTAATGTACACCATAATCGAAAACAAACTGTTTTGCAAAATATATGGTGTGGAAGGAACACCAACACAAAAATGGAAACCACATATTCAGTACATCATTCTGAAACCCCCCACATAGAAATTTTTCATCATCATCGTGTCCCTTCCACCCCGTATAAAAATACATATTAAAATACATATTATATGTTTAATGTTTACATTGAAAATCATTCTAAAATCCTAAATGCATAAATAAAATGATATTACCATTAATTGAAATGAATTGTTCCTATTTCTAGTTAAAGTTGACAAAAAAATCAAAGGGTAAAAGTGATGACAAGCAGCCAACAGTCAGCAGTGCTGCAGCATTGGACTCAGGGCTCCTTCAAGAAGAACTACAAAAGAAAATCATTGAAAATGCACAATTTGCCTCACAGGTGTGATAGACAAATTGCCGGGTTAAAGGCAAAACCAATTATTGACTTCTGATATCAGTGATTTCAGTCTAATAACTATATGATCAGTTTTAACATTTGGTAACTCGATAACTCCATGGAACGGTAAGTCCTGCAGTTCAATTGGTATTACCATTAGATAAAGAATCAAGCTCATTCAAATGGTATATTAAAGTGAAAAACTGAAAAAAAAATGCAGAAAGTTGGTTATGCCTTTAACCCGGTGAAATAATATTTGTTTTTCTCTGTACCAATCAAGGATTCAGCCTTTTTTTTAGTTTCCTGGCTGTGTTTATTATATAGCAGCTTTATTTAATCTACTTCTTAAATTCATAGAATAAAGTATGTCTGCCTGCAAGTGTTTTTTGGTAACAAAGGCCAACTAACAAAATTTAAGCAAAAGCCACAAAAGTTATAGAAAGTTACCTAATGTTATCATGGGTCTCAAATGAAAGGAAATTGTTTGTGCATGCACTTTAAGATAAAAGTCAAAAACAGTAGAGGGAGATATTTGATCACTGATTCTTCTAAGAAAAAGAATATATAAACAAGTTAAATTGAAAAATTTCAAAACAATAAGTGAATTCATTGAATTGCTGGTTTGTATGGCATGCACCCAATTCTACAAATACTCTGAATGAACCGGTTAGAATTGTGTTTACCAAGTTCATTCAAGGTTTTGTCAATAGGGCCTAGTTGTTAGTTTTTAATATAAACAGAATGACAGCAGACAGATACTTATTTGATTCTTACAAGACACACAGGGTCGCTTTTTTTTAAGAAGAAACCATCCAAATCTTTAATCTAAAATGTTAAAAAAACAGTATGTTTTAAATTCATTTAATTGGTGGGTTACACTTACTACCCACTGGTGTAATATTGTAGCTTTAATTTGCAACTGTAAAGGTGGTAATTGGTGTATGACACAATAATTGTGTCAATAATAACACAATAATTGTGTCAATAATAACACAATAATTGTGTTGTGCTCTTAATAGTCAGTTATCAGATGCATAAAAATAAGGTTCGTTTTTGATACATATTCAATCTCTTACGCTTTTCGTCACCTACATTGTAAGCAAATAACATTTTGATTTGATTGAAGTTCTTGCAACTAAAGTTTTTTTTTATTGTATTGTTTTAAATAAATTAAGGAGTCCCTCAATTATTGACGCGACATTGACTTGAGCTGATCAGCCCACGTATTCTCAAACACATTTATGTCTACCCTTTTTTGACAAAATGAAAACGAGTGAGATATACATACGACTTTCAAAATCGAAATCGAATCGAAGCGTTTGTGAATAGCCCCCGGGTTGTCAGCCGGGCTCTATCCATGCAGTAAAAGTAAATAGTGCGACGCGCTGTCCAGTTAAGTCGTCCGAACCGAAATGACTTGTCTTTTTCCTGGTCACTCCCGAATTCACGTTCACCAACTAAAGCAAAGTACACTAACTAAAGTTCCTTTCTCTAATAGCTCTCAGACAAAGTATTCGAGATATCTCAGCTAAGATCATCATTAGAAGACTACCAGAGACACATAAGTGAGAGTGACAGCAAATACAAGTGTGAGATAGCCAAGCTGAAGAACAAGAACCAAGAGTTGCAGTATTCCCTAGAGGAGGCACAGAGGGAGAGGATAGGAGGCACTCCCAGCAAGATACACTTGGCTACCAGCAGTCAAGCAGCTAGTTGTAATGGGGACTTCTTGTCAGAAGGAGGGAGTTTGGTAAGATTTATAGATACTTAAAAAAGCAATAGACAAACTGTAAACACATGCTGGAAATTTCAAATGCGCACGTATTTACGACGTTCAGCTCAGCGCTGAAAGTAGAAAATCCAAAAACACGCTTAAGGTCTGTCACTTCAAGATCTTTTCACAGATTATTTTAAAGTGTTATAGTAACTGTTTGTTTATATTTTGTCTTTGCTCCCTATGAGGGGTTGTTGATCGCTAGATTTTCGCTGTTTTAAAAAGCTTAAATATGTACACAAATAAAACAAAAAACCATACTCACTTGTTTCTCAAGAATGTAGGGCTGATTTTTTTTTAGTGCATAACTAATATTTTGTTCGTTAAAAATCCGTACCTGGCGTGAATAAGTTGATATGTCATTTATGCATACTTTTCAGGGCAGCCAATTTAAAGTTTACGATCTTCTGGTAAATCGAAAATAATGATGATTACTTTTTTAATAGTTGAATTTAGGTTCTTTAAGGAGCTGTTTTAAGTCTACGTTACAAAATAAATGTAATATTTGTTAATGCATTTAAAAACAGACTTATCCAGTTGTTCACCGACGACTTATCAACTTATTCCCTGAAGGAAGATAAAAATTCTAACTGTCATAATTGAATTTAAATAAAAACCAAATGAAGTAATAACAAAGTTTAAACGCAGAAACAAATTAAGATCCTTTATTCTTTTTTAAATTTATGAAATTTAACCAAATGACAAGAAAAAACCGATTATTACCACTGTCCACCCCCTGCTTGTCCACCCGGGTGGACAGAGTCACAACTTTTAAAAATAATGCCCACTGTCCCCGGGGGGTGGCCAGTGAGAATCATTATTAAAATAATTCACTGTAGCCACCACTGGTGGACACGGCTACAACTTTTTCAAACATTTACAATGGCCACCTCAGGTGGACAGCGCCACTATTAAAACCAACATTCTCTTTATCCAACCCTGGCTGATACTGTTTACAGACGCTACAACTTTTTCAAACATTTACAATGGCCACCTCCGGTGGACAGCGCCACTATTAAAACCAACATTCTCTTTGTCCAACCCTGGCTGATAGACATTTATTGAACTGTAATGAACTTAATGAACTTAATTTTTTTGAACTTAACTTTATTCAACTTTAATAATAACTTATATCTTAAAATTGCAATAAAAATCTATGTTTAAATTCTTATCCTTTTTTTATAAAAACAAAAACAAAAGTAAATACTTCCAATAGTAATTTACCAATCATTGCAGTATTAATTTCTCATCATTTCCAGAAATTGTCCTACGGTTATTTGGCCATTTACAAATTCCAGTTGTGATTCTTGAATATACTGATCACTGAAAATATATTTCTTTTTTCGTTTGTTAGTATTCACTATATTTTGGCTTAGCTGAATTTTTCGCACAACGAAAAAAAAATGCGTCTTCTTGAATAATGTTTAATGCTTGCAGCATGCTTGGTTTTTTTTCCCTATTGCTTTATTCAATTTATAGTGCCATCCTTCAACAGCATTAGTCGTGCCATGCCTTTCCCCAAAGATATACCATACTTTTAAGAAGTAATCTGTCATCCAATGATCTTCTACGTATTTCCGAAATTTCAAAACATTTGCATCTGTAGTTCTTCTGCGGGTTATATAAAGCCATCCGTTTTTTATTTCTGTCTCGGGTAGTAATGGAAGTACCGCAGTCAATGCTACCTCTCGAATTTTAAACATATCTTCAGATGTAGTAAGTTTTAAATCACGCCCTTTACTCCATATCGCTTTTTTGAAATGTGTATAACATCCTTTCAATATTGCTGAAGGAAATGATGATCTGATGGCCTTCATAGCTGCTTTTTTTCTTTTTTTCTGCTATCCACTGGAGGTGGCCATTGTAAATGTTTGAAAAAGTTGTAGCATCTGTAATCAGTATCAGCCAGGGTTGGATAAAGAGAATGTTGGTTTTAATAGTGGCGCTGTCCACCTGAGGTAGCCATTGTAAATGTTTGAAAAAGTTGTAGCCGTGTCCACCAGGGGTGGCTACAGTGAATTATTTTAATAATTTTTCTCACTGGACACCCCCCGGGGACAGTGGGTATTATTTTTAAAAGTTGTGACACTGTCCACCCGGGTGGACAAGCAGGGAGTGGACAGTGGTAATAATCGGAAAAAACACTTTAAATTACTTATTCGTCTGTGTTTTCTTCTTTATCAGGATCTTCTTCGTCAAGATCGGGGTCGATATTTTCTGTATCATTATCCGTTTTTATATTTCTATAAAATTCATGAAATACTGGATCTATTAGAGGTAATAGATCCAGCAAATCTTTTTTCTTCTCTCGACTTACTGGCAATTGCTCTCTGGACACTGGTTCTAACTGTATGTTATCTATAATGTATTGCCTCTTTTCTTGAATGACTCGTGTGATTTTATAATGATAAAACTAGACAATTCGAAATGTTCTAAAATATCACAACTTTAGATAGCGTGCATAACTAGATAACTCGATATATATGTGTGTGTTTCGTACTCAAAGACGTTCATAACTTGATAACTGATTTTGTCATATTACACTTGCAAATCCACAAACGTATATTTTGATATATTAACTAATGCATGTTCTGACTTATGTTGATAAATCGAAATGCAATAATATAAACGCTGTCAGTTAAGTATTATTAATTTGACATGTCGTTTTATCAAATATTTATTGCCATAATTGTAGATACTCACTTATGTACGAAAGCAATAATTTGATTTTGTTTGAGTATTTCGAGTTGAGTTTTTAATACCGGTAGGGTATAAATTCACAGAAGCGTTTAAGCTAAAAAAAAAAAAAAACGACATCTCGAGTTGTCAACGTATTCACGCGTGGTACGGAAATATAATTTCACACACTTTTTCTATTCATGTTTCACATATTTTATTTGCAGGTGGGAAGTGAGGATGCGCTAAGTTCTGTAGATGACTTGAATGTTACTGAGCAACTTAGTATGAAAGCACACTCATTAGAACAGGTAAGCACGCTTCTCTACATCCTTTTATTTATTGTATCCAAAAAGCTACACCAGACACAATATAGAGTTAGCAACATAAGTATGTAAAGTAAGTAAGTATGATCATACAAAAATAATGCATCGTAATCTATCATCACCCGAAAGACGACCAGTGACGGAGATAGGCCTCCCAAAGCTTTGCCAAGCACGCTTATATATAATTTATGTACTTATCACGCGATAAAAACTATATATCCAGCCGAAACACGATAGCAATTACGGCGGAAGAGCATATTCGCAATCTACAACAACACTTATTCGCACAAAAGAATAAAAAGTCACATTGTGTTTTGCATTTTTTTTTTGCTCTTTTGACAATTTTTGATTGCGCCATCTCAATTACTCCCTCATCTTCTAAAGAGTTCCAGTCTTCTTCTTTTCGTGTGATTAGTGCGTAACCTGGTGTCAGAGTATTTCTGATAAAACGACCGCGTTGTGATTCGACAGAGAACAAAGTTTTTAATTAATATTTTCTAATAGACATGCCACAGATAATGTATCAATAAACTTACAAACTATGACAACAGAGGTCGCTACTTTGTTTGAGAATGATTGTTTTAGATACATTTTAACACCCCCACTATCTCAAATAATCATATAATCATTTTACACATTCACAACACCTAACATTTCCATAAACATATAATGTTTCTTTGCACATAGACTTTTTGTTAGCAAATCAGCAGGCATGTCTGTTGTCGGCAAATATTGCAAATTTACTATATTATTTGAAACACATTCTCTAGTAAAATGATATTTCACATCAATGTGTTTAGATTTCTTGTGAAATACTGGATTTGTCGACAGCTTCTGTGCGCTCTGATTGTCATTATATAATGTTAAAGTGTACAATTTTTTAGTTATTTCAAATTGCAAAGCCCTTAAGTATATTGCTTCTTTACAAGCTTCAGAAATGCCCATATACTCAGCTTCACAACTTGATAAGGCTACAGTCTTTTGTTTCCTACATTCCCAAGATATGACACCATTAGACAACAAGAAACAAAATCCTGTATAAGACCGTCTATCTATTGTATTATTTGCCCAATCGGCATCCACAAAACCTTCTATACTGGAAATTCCATTATTACAATACTTAATACCATAAGATTTAGTCTTTTTCAAATATTTCAACACTCTCTTTGCATAACCCCAATGCTCATCTGTATGACAATTATTATATTGACTTAGATAACTGACTGAATAAGTTATGTCTGGTCTGGTTAAGACAGATAAGTACATCAAACTACCTATAAGCTGTTGAAAAGGTACTTCATTATTTACATTTTGACCTATGTTTACATTCAATTTATGCTCCATTGGAGTATCAAAAGTTTTACAATCTGTCAAGTTAAATTTATGCAACAAACTATCAATATAATGTTCTTGACTTAAGGTTACAGATCCTTCCAACTTATTAAATTTTACATTCATCCCTAGACATTGTTTCACTTGTCCTAAGTCTTTTATTTTAAACTGACTTGACAACATTTCCTTGAGATTAGTACATTCCCTTTTATCATTAGAAAATATGAAGAAATCGTCGACATAAACCGTTACAATAGTTTTATAATTTTCATTCATTTTTGTATACATACATGGTTCAAGCTTTGATTTTTTATAGCCATATTCAAGCAAACAACTATCTAATTTCTTATTCCAGGCTCTTGAGGCCTGCTTTAGACCATAAATGGCTTTCTTAAGTTTTAACACTTTATTTTTGCTACCTGGGGAATCAAAACAATCTGGTTTCTGCATGAATATGGTTTCTTCTAGGTCACCATTAAGGAAAGCAGTTTTTACATCCAAATGTGTTACATCAAGTCCTAATTGCACTGACAGTGAAAATAATAAACGTAGGGTTGTGTGTCTAACAACAGGCGAGAAGGTCTCTGTATAATCTATACCTCGTTTTTGTGAAAAGCCTTTAGCGACTAGCCTGGCACGAAACCTTACTTTATTTTCACTATCATACCTTTTTCGCAATACCCATCTACATTGAACTATAGTATTGTTATCAGGTACTTCTGAAAGTTCCCACGCATTATTGTCCTCAAAACATTGTAACTCATCTCGCACTGCCTCTAACCACTGTTCTCTTTCAGGTCCATTTAACACATCTTGTAATGAGAGTTCACTGACATCTATTGTACTATCACTTTCGAAACAAACATTAGAAAAACCATATCTATCGGGTCGCTGTCTGCGCCTCATACACTCCCTTTTTTTAACCACACTCACTACACTTTCACCACTAGAGGAGATCTCTTCTTCATCAGGAACATAAGTTTCATCACCATCATAGTACTCCTCACTTTCAGTGTCATCTGATATGTCCCCCACTGAATCTAACTGCACCTCAGAGGATTCAGTCTGTGATTGTAGTTCTTCGATCTGAACTAGATTCTTCACCGTTGTAGGTTTTTCAATGATGATCACATCACGGCTGGTTGTGATTACTTTTGTTTTAGGAATATAAATACGATAACCTTTTACATCCTCTGGATAGCCTACTAGTATGCCCTTCTCAGCCTTTTTATCCCATTTCAGCCTTTTTTCTTTTGGGATATGCATCATTACTACGCTCCCGAAGACTCTCAAATGGCTTATATCTGGCTTTTTCAATGTCCACATCTCATATGGAGTTTTACCATTTAAAGCTGATGCTACGGTCCTATTCTGAAGATATACAGCAGTATTTGCCGCTTCAGCCCAAAAACTATTATTCAGACCAGCGTCAAATAACAGGCATCTTGACTTTTCCACCACCGAACGGTTACAGCGTTCTGCCAGTCCGTTCTGTTCTGGCGTGTAAGGATTGCTCTTCTGATGAATAATTCCTGAATTGCTAAGATACTTCTCAAATTCTTTACTGCAATATTCTTTTCCGTTATCTGTCCGCAACTTCTTAATTTTCTTATTTAGTTGATTCTCTACAACTGTCTTATAAATTTTAAAACAACCAATAGCTGCACTTTTGTTCTTAAGAAAGTAGATGTATATCATGCGGCTATAGTCATCCACAAACAAAATATAATATCTTGAGCCACCAATAGAAACATTGTTAAATGGCCCACATATATCACTGTGAACTAACTGTAGGAGATCATCACTTCTGCTGCCATCCTGTGGAAAAGGCAATCTACTCTGTTTGCCTTCGCAACACACTATGCACGACGACTTCGAAATATCAGCCCTTCTGTCGAGTGTGAGCCCTTCCACGGCATTCTGCATTTTATTCAGGTAGTTACTGTTGAGATGACCTAACCTGCGATGCCACATGTCACTTGAGGTCATCACTGCAGCCAAGAACCTTTCAGGCATTTTTAACTTGTAGACACCATTTATCAAACAAGCTGTGGCAACCAACTTGTCATTTTTATTGTATATTTGACAGCCATCACTAATGAAATGCACTCTATTACCTCTTGCTATTAACTGACTTACTGATAAGAGATTCGTGGTCAAGCTCGGAACGCACAAAACTTCTTCAACAACCACGTCATATTCACAGTCATCTGTCAATGTAGCAATCTGCACGTCGCCTGAGCACTTAACAGCCACCTTTTCTTTGTTAGCGACAACAATTTCTTTAATAGGATGCTCGGTCGAGGCATTTTTTATCCAATTTTCATTCGCGGTTAAGTGAGCACTCGCTCCCGAATCAACATACCAATCTTTTTTTGAAAAATTGCCATTTAGGAACACAGCACTAAAGGCATTCGTTTGTTTGCGTTCAACTGTCTTGGTATTAGATGTATCCTTATCAAAATTCGTGCACTGATTACGATAGTGACCGGTTTGTTTACATCTGTAACACTTTATTATTTTTGGTTTTGACTTTGACATATGTCCATTGTCTTTGGTTCCACCAGTGCCGCCAACCTTATTTTTGCGAAAACTCGCAAAGGCTCCGCTAACGTCGCCACTGTCTTCCTCTAAGTCCATTAGCTTTGTTTTAATGGCGTCGGCCGTTATTTTGATTCCAGAATGTTCTATCGCCATAATCATTGGCGAATATTTTTCGGATAATCCGGCCAAAAGCAAGGATCCAACCCACTCGTCATTGATGTTAAAGCCTGTTCCACTTAATTTTTGACTCGTTTCTATAATCTGCGTTACATACGATGTCATATTTGTACAATTCTCCAGACGGATCGAGATTAAGTTTCTCAACAAGCTGATTCGCCTAGTAAATCCCGAGTCATCGAACAATTGTTTGAGCTTGTCCCATAACTCCTTCGTACTCTTGACTTCCTTGATGTGTACATAAAGCGACGAATCTATCGTTAGGATCAATTTTGCTTTAGTTTTCGCATCTGCTGCGGCTTCTTCTGGCTTGGTTTCTAGGATGCAATTAGAAGTCCCTTCCAGCACAAGAAAATTCTCCGCCGCGAAAGCCCACTCTGCATAGTTCTCACGGCCCTTTAACTTAGGCACACTCACAACGTAGTTCGAACTCATTTTCACTAGCACAGTTTATTCTCAGTCTGCGTAAACTTATACAGCACTAATTTGCAAGTTTTATCTGCGAGAAAAAACGATAATCTGGGTCCATAACCTCTGATAAAACGACCGCGTTGTGATTCGACAGAGAACAAAGTTTTTAATTAATATTTTCTAATAGACATGCCACAGATAATGTATCAATAAACTTACAAACTATGACAACAGAGGTCGCTACTTTGTTTGAGAATGATTGTTTTAGATACATTTTAACAGTATTTAATGCCGCCCATGGGCCTCTGACTTGGCTTTACATGCCGTCGAGAAATATCTCTCAGGCATGTTTGGTTGCCTCACGGTGTTTTCCTTCACCGAAGCTAGCGATAACGATACAATACGCACATGAATCTGACAAATCAGAGGTGCGTGCCTTGGGTTCGAACTCGTGACCTATGACTTGGCAGTCCAACGGTCACACCACCAGGCTATCACTGGTAGAGTTCCCGTATTTTATCAAATTTAAATACTTTTCATAATGAAATAACATTTCCAGGAAAATCAAAAACTCAGGATGGAGTTCGATATGCTCCGAATGGAAAACGAGAGCCTTAAATTAGAAGTAGCAAAATACGTATCAGCATCCCAAAGAAGGCGAGGTGATGGCCACGACTCTGGGGACTTCAATACCTTCGGGGAGACTTCCATGGACGCCGAGGGCAGGGTCACAGGGCTCCTCGGAAGCCTGCAAGTACCCTTCCTGCTGAACCAAGAAGTGGAGACGAGGGAAGAAAGAATGAAGACGTACTTTAGAAATAAGATTAGCGAGCTGAAAACTGAGAGAGAAGAGCTGAAGAGTAAGACTGAACATTATGTTAAAGAGGTATGTGTGAGCTAACCTAATAGTACTCTTTTAAGTATCTTAGGCACGCGGTAGGGAGCGGGAGAAGTCATTTGATGATTTCCCATCCGGAAAAAAAAAAAAAGGCACGCGGTAGGCCTGTTAAGTGCGGGAGGGGTGTGGTCACGTGTACCGAGAGTTCAGTCATTCGTGCGCTGACGGACGCCATTAGCCCCGCACCACAGGTAAGTCTACCGACTTTACAAATAATTGTATGGTCATCAGTAATATTTGTAACGTGCCTGGATCAAATCTGCGACACGCAGCACAGCAATCAATCGCTCAACCACTATGCCAACCGTGCCGTCATTCGTCATTTACAACACAACACCGTCTGTGTTTAAGAATTAGGCGGACGTGAATCTGTGTAACTTGTAAATTCATCAATGACTGCATGATTTATCGATGTATAAACTTATATAGTCACTTACGGTATATCTTTCGTGATTATTAACTATTGTGAGCCCCCGATGACATCATGTCATCCCGCGATCATGGCTCTTGTAACAGCGTCGAATTATCGGGAGCTCACAATAATGAATAATCACGGAAGATATAACGTAAGTGACAGAGTGTAAGTTTAGTTATAAATCGTGAAAGCTTAAAACAGTCTTGTCGATGTATGTTATCTCGATAATAAATAAAATGCCTTTTATTTCTAATCCCAGGTAATTTACACACCAACACCCGTAACTATAGTCAAGTTAAAGTAATTACTTTAGCTTAAGCAATTACTTATGTAATTTTTTTATGCAATAGACAAGAATTTAAAAGAAGTAAGAACCGTCAAAGAAAGCAAAGCTAAGAATTCTAACTTTGTACAGTTCTAACTTCAACCAATTACTAAACTACATAATAAAAATCGTATCTTAAAAAAATACATTTACTCAAGTAAACACTTTGACTTGTTTATAGATACGGGGGTTAGAACTAGGTATTTATTAATAACTAGCTGAACCGCGCAACTTCGTCTGCATGACATTTTTGATGATGCTCCGCGCCTATTGGTCGCTGCGTGATGTTATATAGCCTATAGACTTCCTCGGTAAATGAGCTATCCAACACTAAAATAATTTTCCAATTCGAACCAGTGTTTCCTGAGATTAGCGCGTTCAACCAAACAAACAAACTCTTCAACTTTATAAAATTTGTATAGATTAATTGTTAGTTGTCTTTAGCTTATCCTAGTTAATAGTGGTAGTCTTTGTTAAGGGTTGGAGACGTAGCCCCACTAAGGGTAAAGGCTTCCTCCATCTTTTTCAACTCTTCGCGTTCCTTGGCAAGATTTAGCCAGTTCGAGCCTGCAGTCTGTGCTATATCGTCAGCCCATCTTATTAGTTATCTCGATATCATCTTTAAATCTTTGCCTAGCCCACTCCTAATCCGTTCCATGTTCACAGTGCGAGTTACTGCGCCTCCGGTTCGAGGAGATGGAGCGCGAAAAACAGACAGACGAGCACACGTTGAGCGAGAAACACAACACTATCAGCAGACTGGTGAGTCACGCACGTGTGGTTTATTTTATACTGACAGGAGATATACTGGGTGCTTCGCTGAGATTGTTTTTTTTTTTTTTTTCAGGGACCGAAAAGGTTACCAATACAATAGCTTTAATCGAATTATATTTTGGGGTTAGATTAGGTAAACAACCATAGAGTAAAGGTTAACTGGTATTATAGGGTTAATCAGTCTGTAATTACCGGTTCTTGCACATACTTTATTTATGTACAAAAAATATGCCCGCGCTCGGTGCTTTAATCATTCTATACTGATAACCCTATATTACGGAATTAAAGGTTAACCCGTATTATACAGTTTTTCTCTCTCTTGAGTTTTTTACCTAAACCTTAAATAATACCTGACTAAAACCCCTACATGGGAAACCATTCGGTCCCTGCTTATAAATGTGTGTTGACCTTTATTTTGTCATAGTAGATATGAACCAATCCCAATGAGTCACCCTGTATATTTCTGTGTTTATACTTTTTATCACTCGCTCGATATTTTCTGAAGTGGTATACACCACTATTTACGCAAAATTGATAGCGAGCGGTGAACGAGGTTACAACGTTATATAACCAATCTCTAAGAAGATTTTATTTTTAATATAATGTCGGCACAAGCGTTGACAATGCCTTTCATTTACGAAGTATGTTTGGTTGACCTCGATCCCTTGTTTGTTAGCTTTGTGCTCAGAATTAGTTATAGGAATTAGGAAATATCTCCAGCAAGATTATAAAGAAGTTTTTTAAAATACTAACTAACTAAAAACTGAAACCATTCAACGTACCCATAAACACAATGTTTTGCGTGCGATACATTGTGCGCTACTGTAATCTGCGATTTTTCACACTGAAAATAAAACTTATTTCCCAGCTCTTTTGGCTCAATATGACTTATTTCCTCCGTGGCTTGGAAAGCACGCTAAGCCGTTGGTTTCGGCTGTCATTTGTAGATCTTTGACAGTAGTTTTCGAAAGTCACACAACCAGTCTCACCAAGGGGTATCGTATTAACAGTACAGTACTAACTGGATTGCGGAGGTCAGATAGGCGGTCGCTCCATGTAAAATACTGGTATTCAGCTGCATCCGGTTAGACTCGAAGCCGATCTCAAGATAGTTGGAAAAAGGCTAGGCAGATGATGACGACTATGTGCTGAGTCGTTTTACACTCTCTGTTTGAATAAAATACGCTTAAAATATTGTAACACTTCTTACCACCATTTCATAAAACTTCCTTGACAGGAAGAAGAGCTCCACTCGACGTCGCACAACTACGAAGAACAGATGTCCGTGCTCACTGAACACGTGGCCGGACTGAACGAGCAGCTCACCAGGCAACACGACGAGATACAGCAGCTCAAGCACACGCTACACAATCGGAGGAAATAGGGGTAGGTAGGCGGGGACGGGAGGGCGGGGGGGGAGGTACAGATGCAGGTGAGGGATGGGTGTTCGCGTTTGGAAAGAGTCAAAGTCAATATTGTGAGAAAGAGATGCGTTAAGATAGTACGTATAGTGCCATCTCTTTCAAGCATTAGAAAACTTTGACATGTAAATCCATTACGCGTCTTGGCTTAAGGTCAGTGTGCCCATTTCAATTTGTTTTTGCTAGGAGCAGTATGGTTTTTTTTCTTCCATAAATGTCACACTAGCACCAACTTATACTAGATCACACCTATGTATGCTTAAATGAGATCGCGCTGTTGGATTTTCAACTTTTGGCACTAGGCTGAGCGTTCGGAATCCGAAAGCGTTCTAGAGTTATACTGAAAACGGGCATTAGTGCTCATGTCTATTAATTGGGAGTTGACACCAAGACACAATTTCCCTAAAAATAATCTTTATTTTAGGTCTGAAAAACCAGTTCATTTTCAGTAACTGTAAAATCTTATTTTTGGCTGCTTCGAAATCAATAACCAGTCGATTCATTGAGTTGGCTAATAAGTGACGTCACTGGTTGCTATTGCCATACGAAAGCTATGGAGCAATCGCGTCTAAACAGCTCAGAAAAAGTATGTAAATTGATGGGTGGCAAAAACTACCTTATTGTTAAAAATTTTCAAGACACTACCGTTTCTAGTGCAGTCGTCCATCAGACAATTCTTTCCTTGATACTCTGCTCACCCCTCTACCCAAATACGTCCATGTAAACATACATATTGTATACTATCAATATTCGATGTAATGTATAAAGGACATAGTTTAAAGGTATGGTCTAATGATCAAAATGTACAGTATGAAGTCTTCATATTCAGTAAAGATTATATTTAAATGTAGAAGATTATGCTGAGATTGATAATGTGCGTTTTTTGCCTGACAGGTTCCCGTCTTTGTCTTGCACTTCTAGTTCGACAGTGGTGCGGGTGATGGCAATAACGTTTAGCCATAGTTCGTTCAAAGTAAACATTTATAGTTTTTGGACTTGGTGAACGCAAATAGGTATATTATGGCGGGATCTGGTCAGTGCGTCGTCTTAGGGACGGATTTTCCAAATTATCTATTTCGAGGTGTTATTCGCCAAGGCTATTTGATCTCCGGTGGAGTCCGAAACGAGTTTAGATTCACTGATAAAAACACTGATTTATGCGATAAATCTAAAAAAAGAAGACGAGTCGTTCGAAATTTATATAAATTGTATAAAATGGTCAGTAGCTATGATATGTTCAGTTTATAGTTTTTAACACGTAGTCGTTATGTAAAATAATAACGAGTAAGGAACACCTTGGCACAAACTTTTACTATGGATTTAGTACAAGATTCCAGGCTCTCAAACGTAATTGTCCTCGGAGCAGCTTTTGTTTAATAGCTGACCAAATATTTCAACGCTGGTAGGCTCCGAATATGAAGACCCCGTTGAGGCTGTTACGGGCTACAAACATCGAGATGAAATGGATATCTGCAAACATTATAAAGGCGAGCCAGAAAATCTTAATATTTTAACTTTCAATGTTCGTACTTTACGAACTGAAGAGCGTCTAGTACAGTTAGAAAATGCACTAGAGTACATCAAATGGGATATTGTCGGTCCGGCAGAGGACGAGAAGGAGAAAACACATTTGAAAGGCAAACAAACATATTCTACCATTACAGAGAAACAAACACAAGATATGGCTTTGGCTTCCTTGTTTCAAAACGACGGAAGGACAACATAGTCGAATTTGTAGCCTATTTAGACAGAATTGCCTAACTAAAATTTTCCATCAACTTACAAAACACTAACAGTAATCCAAGTGCATGCTCCAACATCCTCACATAGCAATGATGACGTTGAGAAATCATTCGCTTTCGGTTAGAATCTAACACCCGTATCTATAGTCAAGTTAAAGTAATTACTTTAGCTTAAGCAATTACTTGTGTAATTTTTTTATGCAATAGACATGAATTTAAAAGAAGTAAGAACCGTCAAAGAAAGCAAAGCTAAGAATTCTAACTTTTTACAGTTCTAACTTCAACGTATTACTAAACTACATAATAAAAATCGTAGCTTAAAAAATGACATTTACTCAAGTAAACACTTTGACTTGTTTATAGATACGGGGGTTAGTGTCCGCAAAAGTTTCTTTGTTAAACAGCCTAAACGTCGACTGACGTGGCTTTCTCCTGATGGGTTATTTCAGCTGTATCGTCACAGAATAACATTTGCAAAAGGATTTGTTCTTCTCTACCCTAATATTTTCATTCTATCACCCTTCTATACACGTTTGAATGTCTATCACAAAGAAATTGTATAAAATGTAAAAATTGTTAAAAATTCGTTGGAATTACAGAAAATTGTGCACACTGCATGTTGTATAAATTTTATAAAATATTTACGTGTGTGTTTAGGAAATCATGTCGGATGTAAGAAATGGTTTTATGACTAACACCCGTATCTATAGTCAAGTTAAAGTAATTACTTGAGCTAAGCAATTACTAGGGCAAAGTTTTTATGCAATAGACAAGAATTTAAACGAAGCAAGTATCTTCAAAGAAAGCAAAGCTAAGAATTCTAACTTTTTAACTTCAAGCAATTACTAAACTAAGCTAATAAAAATCGTATCTTAAATAATGACATTTACTCAAGTAAACACTTTGACTTGTTTATAGATACGGGGGTTAGAATATGAAAATTATGATAAATAAAAATATTTCTTCTCTAAGCCTGGAATACACATGCTATGTCAAATGCAGATAAGCATTTACGAAAAACGAGTATAACCTATCAGCATTTTCAAAGATTTTTTAAAATAACATGTGTATTTTGGCCTTAAGCCAGATCTTTTATGTTCAGCCTTTAAACTTTTGAAGTGAAATTATTGTTGGACTATCAATATACTGTCAGAGATTATTCTTGCTTATAAGTTCTATATTTAGATTAGGGCAGTCCACGACTACGGGAAATTCGAATATTAAAAAGAAATCGAAATTTTTAGAGAGGCAACATTTTTGTAAACGCCATATTGAATTAGCACTCACTCTGTTTATTAATTATTCAGAATATGCCCCTAATTCGGGATTAAATTACACGTTTATTTTCAAAACTCGTTCCTTATTCTATGTCAAATTGAAAGTTAGTCTAGTCTCCAATTCTTTGCATTCCTATCATTTTTAAACGAGAAATATTGTGGCCTATCTGATGTATGTAATCGTATTAAAATTGGCTAGTGAAATGTGCTTTAGTTTAGTCAATTATTAGTAAAGCATTCGGTTAATTTTATACATCTTCTGGAAGTTTAAGGAAGGAAAAGTTAAACATATAACTGTGCACGGCCTTTATTTTTTCTCTCTACCAGTGAACAATGCTTAATATTTAAATTATGAACTCTGCTTGAAAAAAAAAATGTAAGTCTTCACCCATTGGCCGGTTCTAGGACAGTGAAAAAAACATGGAATTATTAAGTACTGTATAGCTGTATAGATATTAGCTCTAATGGCCGGCCAATGTGTAAAAGAGCTGGTTAACGATGGGTCATTGAGATTATAACCGACGTCCAGACTGTTACTCTACAAAGAGTTGTTTCTAAGTTAATCTGCTTATTCTAAGTTATAAATATTATTTAAGCAATACAATATATGCGATGAAAATGTAATTATGTGTATAAAAAGTGGTGTAGACTTTATGCGAGTATTTTGGTATGTCTGTAAATAATAAGCGAAGAATTTCATATTATTTCCTCCGCCCCCTCCTCCGCATTAGCGCTGTTACTGAAGTTTAATTATTTGATAGCTCTGTTTAGGCCGGCGTGAATTACTTCCTTTGCTATTAATCTATTCAATACTTTTTGCATCATGTACAAATATCTGAATCCAGTAACGTCCTCCTTTTTTAGAAGTCCTTTAAAAATAAAAGAAGATAGACAAGTTTAGCTTACGCCTTGGTAGTCCCGAATCCAGACGAACAAAAGATGTATCTAACTACTCGCAGTTAGTCCTTGCGTTAATGTATAAATAAGATATCGTTGTAATACTGACGAGAGATCAATAATAAAATGTTTATTAAAAATTATTTGGGTTTTATTGACTACGCTTATCATTTTTTTTAGAAGCTTTGTATGTCCCACAGCTGGGCAAAACCCTCCCCCATATAATCTTTCCAGGTACTCTTCTCCTGCGCCAGCTCGAACCAGCCTTCGTTTTGCGCGTCTGGATCATCTCTCCACCTCTTTCTGGACCGGACTCGATGGCGCCGTCCGTCCTCAGGCACAAGGCTTGTCAAAAAATTACAAAAAAAAAAACGAAGGCCCATATCTCGAAAACAGTGCGTCGTGCAGAGGCTAAATCGTTTCAAAAGGTCAACCCGATGCAGCAATAAAATTGGTAGATTTACATAACATAATATAACAACACGCCTGTAATCCCAGAAGGGTTAGGCAGCGGTGTACCTAATAGTACACCCACATTTTGCCAGTTATTTTTAAGACCCATGTAATAGGGGGCGAGCCTATTGCCATCAACCGGGCACAAATCCAGACTCCTTGGCTGTTAATACGAAATAGCTGATGGAAAAACCCAATAACGTTTTGCCCGACCGCCGATCGAACCGAGGACCTCGTGCTTAGTAGTCACTCTTGAGATAACTAGATCAATGAGGCAGGCAGATTTATATTAAAAACTCAAAAAATAGACTCAAGGCCTCTGCCCCTAAAGACAAGCGAGCTGATTGAGCTAAAGATTGTCGAGTATTAAAAAAAACCTCGACTTCGACTTCACTAGTTTTTTTTTACAACAGCGCATGTTTTTTTATTAGAGCCGCTATTTCTTCCCTGAACAGTTTTTCATCAGAATTATCATTTTTGAGATGAGTAGTTCTTTCTTTGGCACTCGTTATAGGTTATCAGTGGCCAGAAAGTTAGACAACCAGTCTTATCAAGGGTATCGTATTACCCAGTACCTACTAACCAGATTTTGGAGGTCAGATAGGCAGTCGCTCCACGTGAAATACTGGGATTCAGCTGCATCATTTTAGTCTGGAAGTGGACCCCAAAATAGCTGGGAAAAGGCTAGGCAGATGAGATGATTCTTTTCCTGAACAGATACGAGACTGATATGTTCAATGGTGTGCGATATATCTGCACGCATATGCGCAAGAACAACGTGAGAAGCGTAATCAAATATGGTGGAACCGCTTAAGTACCCATTAGCGATTCCACCATATTTGATTACGTTTGACTCGTCGTTCTTCACTTCGTCGACTTCAGCACGGGCTTCGTGATCTCTCACGAAGCTTTTCATGTGTTGAAGTCGGCCCTCGCAGACACTCGCAGTGGTTACCGAAACCATGCAAAGCCCGTTAAGAGCGGCTTACTAATTTCAGTTAGGTTTTAGAAGCTAATTTTTTATCTAAGAGTGTCATACATAAGTGATTGGCCTATGTCCAACTGTGGACTACGATAAGCTTTGATTTTTTAAATATTAATATAATGTTTCTTTGCACATAGACTTTTTGTTAGCAAATCAGCAGGCATGTCTGTTGTCGGCAAATATTGCAAATTTACTATATTATTTGAAACACATTCTCTAGTAAAATGATATTTCACATCAATGTGTTTAGATTTCTTGTGAAATACTGGATTTGTCGACAGCTTCTGTGCGCTCTGATTGTCATTATATAATGTTAAAGTGTACAATTTTTTGTTATTTCAAATTGCAAAGCCCTTAAGTATATTGCTTCTTTACAAGCTTCAGAAATGCCCATATACTCAGCTTCACAACTTGATAAGGCTACAGTCTTTTGTTTCCTACATTCCCAAGATATGACACCATTAGACAACAAGAAACAAAATCCTGTATAAGACCGTCTATCTATTGTATTATTTGCCCAATCGGCATCCACAAAACCTTCTATACTGGAAATTCCATTATTACAATACTTAATACCATAAGATTTAGTCTTTTTCAAATATTTCAACACTCTCTTTGCATAACCCCAATGCTCATCTGTATGACAATTATTATATTGACTTAGATAACTGACTGAATAAGTTATGTCTGGTCTGGTTAAGACAGATAAGTACATCAAACTACCTATAAGCTGTTGAAAAGGTACTTCATTATTTACATTTTGACCTATGTTTACATTCAATTTATGCTCCATTGGAGTATCAAAAGTTTTACAATCTGTCAAGTTAAATTTATGCAACAAACTATCAATATAATGTTCTTGACTTAAGGTTACAGATCCTTCCAACTTATTAAATTTTACATTCATCCCTAGACATTGTTTCACTTGTCCTAAGTCTTTTATTTTAAACTGACTTGACAACATTTCCTTGAGATTAGTACATTCCCTTTTATCATTAGAAAATATGAAGAAATCATCGACATAAACCGTTACAATAGTTTTATAATTTTCATTCATTTTTGTATACATACATGGTTCAAGCTTTGATTTTTTATAGCCATATTCAAGCAAACAACTATCTAATTTCTTATTCCAGGCTCTTGAGGCCTGCTTTAGACCATAAATGGCTTTCTTAAGTTTTAACACTTTATTTTTGCTACCTGGGGAATCAAAACAATCTGGTTTCTGCATGAATATGGTTTCTTCTAGGTCACCATTAAGGAAAGCAGTTTTTACATCCAAATGTGTTACATCAAGTCCTAATTGCACTGACAGTGAAAATAATAAACGTAGGGTTGTGTGTCTAACAACAGGCGAGAAGGTCTCTGTATAATCTATACCTCGTTTTTGTGAAAAGCCTTTAGCGACTAGCCTGGCACGAAACCTTACTTTATTTTCACTATCATACTTTTTTCGCAATACCCATCTACATTGAACTATAGTATTGTTATCAGGTACTTCTGAAAGTTCCCACGCATTATTGTACTCAAAACATTGTAACTCATCTCGCACTGCCTCTAACCACTGTTCTCTTTCAGGTCCATTTAACACATCTTGTAATGAGAGTTCACTGACATCTATTGTACTATCACTTTCGAAACAAACATTAGAAAAACCATATCTATCGGGTCGCTGTCTGCGCCTCATACACTCCCTTTTTTTAACCACACTCACTACACTTTCACCACTGGGGGAGATCTCTTCTTCATCAGGAACATAAGTTTCATCACCATCATAGTACTCCTCACTTTCAGTGTCATCTGATATGTCCCCCACTGAATCTAACTGCACCTCAGAGGATTCAGTCTGTGATTGTAGTTCTTCGATCTGAACTAGATTCTTCACCGTTGTAGGTTTTTCAATGATGATCACATCACGGCTGGTTGTGATTACTTTTGTTTTAGGAATATAAATACGATAACCTTTTACATCCTCTGGATAGCCTACTAGTATGCCCTTCTCAGCCTTTTTATCCCATTTCAGCCTTTTTTCTTTTGGGATATGCATCATTACTACGCTCCCGAAGACTCTCAAATGGCTTATATCTGGCTTTTTCAATGTCCACATCTCATATGGAGTTTTACCATTTAAAGCTGATGCTACGGTCCTATTCTGAAGATATACAGCAGTATTTGCCGCTTCAGCCCAAAAACTATTATTCAGACCAGCGTCAAATAACAGGCATCTTGACTTTTCCACCACCGAACGGTTACAGCGTTCTGCCAGTCCGTTCTGTTCTGGCGTGTAAGAATTGCTCTTCTGATGAATAATTCCTGAATTGCTAAGATACTTCTCAAATTCTTTACTGCAATATTCTTTTCCGTTATCTGTCCGCAACTTCTTAATTTTCTTATTTAGTTGATTCTCTACAACTGTCTTATAAATTTTAAAACAACCAATAGCTGCACTTTTGTTCTTAAGAAAGTAGATGTATATCATGCGGCTATAGTCATCCACAAACAAAATATAATATCTTGAGCCACCAATAGAAACATTGTTAAATGGCCCACATATATCACTGTGAACTAACTGTAGGAGATCATCACTTCTGCTGCCATCCTGTGGAAAAGGCAATCTACTCTGTTTGCCTTCGCAACACACTATGCACGACGACTTCGAAATATCAGCCCTTCTGTCGAGTGTGAGCCCTTCCACGGCATTCTGCATTTTATTCAGGTAGTTACTGTTGAGATGACCTAACCTGCGATGCCACATGTCACTTGAGGTCATCACTGCAGCCAAGAACCTTTCAGGCATTTTTAACTTGTAGACACCATTTATCAAACAAGCTGTGGCAACCAACTTGTTATTTTTATTGTATATTTGACAGCCATCACTAATGAAATGCACTCTATTACCTCTTGCTATTAACTGACTTACTGATAAGAGATTCGTGGTCAAGCTCGGAACGCACAAAACTTCTTCAACAACCACGTCATATTCACAGTCATCTGTCAATGTAGCAATCTGCACGTCGCCTGAGCACTTAACAGCCACCTTTTCTTTGTTAGCGACAACAATTTCTTTAATAGGATGCTCGGTCGAGGCATTTTTTATCCAATTTTCATTCGCGGTTAAGTGAGCACTCGCTCCCGAATCAACATACCAATCTTTTTTTGAAAAATTGCCATTTAGGAACACAGCACTAAAGGCATTCGTTTGTTTGCGTTCAACTGTCTTGGTATTAGATGTATCCTTATCAAAATTCGTGCACTGATTACGATAGTGACCGGTTTGTTTACATCTGTAACACTTTATTATTTTTGGTTTTGACTTTGACATATGTCCATTGTCTTTGGTTCCACCAGTGCCGCCAACCTTATTTTTGCGAAAACTCGCAAAGGCTCCGCTAACGTCGCCACTGTCTTCCTCTAAGTCCATTAGCTTTGTTTTAATGGCGTCGGCCGTTATTTTGATTCCAGAATGTTCTATCGCCATAATCATTGGCGAATATTTTTCGGATAATCCGGCCAAAAGCAAGGATCCAACCCACTCGTCATTGATGTTAAAGCCTGTTCCACTTAATTTTTGACTCGTTTCTATAATCTACGTTACATACGATGTCATATTTGTACAATTCTCCAGACGGATCGAGATTAAGTTTCTCAACAAGCTGATTCGCCTAGTAAATCCCGAGTCATCGAACAATTGTTTGAGCTTGTCCCATAACTCCTTCGTACTCTTGACTTCCTTGATGTGTACATAAAGCGACGAATCTATCGTTAGGATCAATTTTGCTTTAGTTTTCGCATCTGCTGCGGCTTCTTCTGGCTTGGTTTCTAGGATGCAATTAGAAGTCCCTTCCAGCACAAGAAAATTCTCCGCCGCGAAAGCCCACTCTGCATAGTTCTCACGGCCCTTTAACTTAGGCACACTCACAACGTAGTTCGAACTCATTTTCACTAGCACAGTTTATTCTCAGTCTGCGTAAACTTATACAGCACTAATTTGCAAGTTTTATCTGCGAGAAAAAAAAAAACGATAATCTGGGCCCATAACCTCTAATAAAACGACCGCGTTGTGATTCGACAGAGAACAGTTTTATTTTCTAATAGACATGCCACAGATAATGTATCAATAAACTTACAAACTATGACAACAGAGGTCGCTACTTTGTTTGAGAATGATTGTTTTAGATACATTTTAACATACATTGCTAGAGGTTGCCTTAGCTAGCTAAGCCATAGATTAATAAATAGTTTCTTATGGAACAGATACTTCACTCCGTAGGAAAAGAAAGATACCTAACGCTATAATTACTTACAAAAATATTGCAGGACTTCGTGCGCGCTAAAACATACCTTACGCGCCCGCCCGAGAGTATCTACTACGTCGTCTGCCGCGATGTCGGGCGATCACGTGCGTCATTGAACGCAACGCTAGGGCTGTCGTCTATAGGTACTAAGAAATTTTTAAACAAAAGAATGGGTGACTCACTGACGTCACTAGGGGTGTATGTGGGCACTATCGTGGCGCGGTAGTCGCTAGCGGTGTATCTAGGACGCACTGTCGTAACGAGGCTCATTGTGTAGGCGGCACTATTGTGGCCCGGCCGCCACATGAGTAAGGGTGTCTGCGGCGCACTGTCGTAGCGTGGCCATCATAAGATGGTTGTGAGAGTCCCCGCACTGCATTCTATATTTTTGGGATTGTGATAGGTAAAAATAAAAACGCACGTTATATGCACAACTTTGTATTATAACGATAATCATAAGCACCTTATAATATGTCCTCTGTTACAATATTTGT
Source organism: Standfussiana lucernea (assembly GCA_964057025.1). Classification (NCBI taxonomy): domain Eukaryota; kingdom Metazoa; phylum Arthropoda; class Insecta; order Lepidoptera; family Noctuidae; genus Standfussiana; species Standfussiana lucernea. The sequence continues at coordinate 11,210,869 of OZ059806.1, read as the reverse complement.
TTTCAACAGTTACATTATCGTTATAAATATTTATACAAAATTTATCAATTTGTTGAACAGCATTTTGCAAATAATTCGCTAAAGTGAGGTCATTTGTAGATCATGCGTCACGCGAACAAACAGTCAGACAAAGTCAGCAAGTAACCTGTCCGGACGTTATATGTATATCAAAACATTGCACTCGGTAGCTTACCAGAAGCATATTGCAAAATATTCCATATTCATTAAGTTAATTTTATATTATTATACCTTATTTTAAAATCGTTTATATTATAGTCCGGTACAGTCACTTGCTGTATTGAATGCTACTGGTAGATAGAACAAGTATCGGATACTATCGACTGGAATTAAGGCCTTGTGGTGGAAAACCCTTGGAAGAAAATAGATTTTTAAACTTGATGTTGTTAAAACGAGATCAAAGACATGAAACTTAGTTCAGTTTCACAAATGAAGTACAAAATTGTAACAATGAGAGCTCTAAATATTAAATAAATGCTTCATGAGCTATCATAAGCGCATTTGCAACAGTACAATCAAGTTTAAAAAATATTTTCTGCAATGTTACGAGCTGGCCTCATGCGATCATATAGTGGCATGCGCCTGTAACGTGAAACTGTACATTTAACATTAACGTCATTTTACATATCACTGCAAATAACTATAAATATAAAAGTTACAAAATCTAGCTTCGTTAGTCGATAGTATCGGACACTTTGCGTTAAAACACTTGATAATTCCCTTTCAGTCGTCACTCAATAACATGGGTAAGTTAATGTTAAAATAAAAAAATAAATAACTACATACATAGGTGCTCTGCATCAAACATTCTCACATCCCCGAAGCTCATCTAATACATTTTATACATACATTACACATCATATGTTAAGTCGACTGTTTGAAATGGCTTCAAAACAAACTCCTTTGGCACACTATACACACAAAATAATAAAACTTAAATAAATCGAAATACATCACCGTTGGTGCCCCGAGTTTAAATAAAGATACTTCATAAAGGCAGATAGGCATATAATCTTTATAAATAAACTAACTTTACGTCGAGTGTACACACGGACACATATTCAGCTTACACTGTGGAAAATATTGTGTATTTCTAAGTTACCTATAAACTTCTAGAGCGAATGTGTAGCAAGCGAGTTAAGAATGCACGAAGCGGTTAGCACATAGTCTTCACATTTATCAAATAGTTTATTTACCGTAGGACGGTTGAATTACGATTTATTACGACCCTAAATATTATTAACCGAAACACTTATGTTTCTACTTATTTATTTAGTTAGGTATTAGGTGTAGTGACATAAGCTAAATATGTTTCCGTTTTTAAAGGCGAGAATAATTTAAGACGGGATTTAAAATATGTAAAGAAATGATTAAATGAAATGCTACGCAGTTAGTTGTGCATGTATTCTCTCGCCCGTTATACAAAGTCGACTAAACTATAAGATATAATTATCTACCGTTTGACATAAAAATATATACTTTACATAATTGTGAAATCCTTATAGAAAAAAATATTTAATGTCAAACAAATAGATAGTATAAACACGTGTTCATGTATTTGGTTTCTATAAACAATAAATTAAAGATATAAGACGGGAAGGATCAATTGTGATAATTATATATTGATGAAAAGTAAATTTTTCCATCGTTTATTGTATATTTACGATCACAATTAATTTTCTCCCGTTTTCTAGAACAGTATGGCTTTTAAATCAACATGATTATAATCTAGATATAGTTTAAATTAATACACGATTTGGGCTAAAATGTTTCAAAACATTTCGTAGGTGGTCTGGCGTGGAATGGTGTTTAAACCTGTCACATATAAAGTAACTATAAAAGAACGAGTAAAACCGAGCCGCTTTGTGGTGCGTATTGAATGAAACGTCCTGAATGGCCAAGGCCGTACAATTAAAATGTTCGAACTGAACTATAGGAATACAGACATGGTTTTTGACTTGGCATGTAAGGCCCGGACCAACAAAGCGGGGCCGAATGGATGAGAGAGGAGAAATGCGAGAATCAACCAATCACATTCGTTGAAATCCACATTGCGTCTCTCGGCCGTCCTGTGATTGGTTGAATCTTGCACCTCTCCGCTCTTCTTCGTTTTCGCGGAGACCCGGCTTTACCGTCGGTTGCTGAAAAGCTTCTTAAACCTCCGATTGCTAAAACTGTTCAAAGATAACATGGCATGCAGACTAAATAGATGAGACTTTCAAAAACCGACGGTTGGTATGCCAGATTCCTTTTAGTTCTGTAAGTAAAGCAATCAAAATGTATTCGTGAGAACCACAGAAAGAAAACTACATCCCAGTCACTCACAATTTGCATCACATGTCCGTATAATACAGGTCGACAATGCGTCGAATGACAGAAACTCCTTTCACAATAACAGCAGTGCTTTGAGTACATTAAGTAGCAATTTTTATAGCGTGATAACCGACCAATAGGAAAGCGGTACGCAAAAGCGAAAGCCTCCCGATTGGTCGGCTATCACGCGATTCCAACGCGATTGCCGACCCAAGTGGATATAAAACATCAACAAAAAGACACTACCGTAATAATATATGTGTACTAACTAATCAATATCGAGCACAATGCGTCACTCGTGTCACTCATATAGCGTCCTCTCGCTCGCACACTCTGTGACCGCGGTGTTGCCAGCGGTCAAATGTCCGGCACTTTAGAAACACGTCTTGGCATAATTTCGTCAAATCTGTTTGTTTGGTAGCTCAATATTATAGAGGCCGTTGACAAATCTGTGTATTTCTCTCGTTTTTGAGTTTTTAGGTGGAATTGATGTGAGCCTGTTAACCAACAATGTTCACTTTCTAGCAATCTAGTTTTCGAACATTTCTAGTGACATTGGGGCCATTGAACATTGAAACCAACTTTTGGAAGGTGTCTTATGGAACTCAATCCACCAACTCATAAGGCATTTGGCATAGGGCTCCTTCATCATCGTTTAGCTTCTCTCCAGGCCGAGACTCCGCCTTTTTGACATCACTTTCTACAACCGATGATTGTCAAGGCTCGAGTTCTGTGTGCGGGCTTTCTTAGTCTTGCGCTAGCACTGGTTCACGTCCGGCGGCGTGGGCAGGTACGGGTCCGCGCGCTTGTGCTCGATCAACGCCTTGACGGTTGTAGAGTCCGCGGGGAGTTCTGATTTCTTGCGTAGTAAGGGTTTGCTAGCATTGTAGCCTTGTTTTCGGAGCTGTGGAGAAGACATTTGTATTAATAGAGTTGCAAGAGAGAGAGCCAAAGACGCCTGTATCAAATAGCTCATGCAGATGATTGGAGACCGCGTACTAGAATGCAGCGTGGGTTACCGGTTGCAACCCGCATGGTCGTCACCTAGTCCAGGTGGCAGAAGAGTTTTCGGCATAAATGGCGCGCTATGGAGGAAACCTATACTTGGAAATGGCTGAAAAAAAGAAGGCGAAGGTGATAGCACTATCACCTTGTTGGTCTGGATGTACATACGAAGAAGTATTATAGTTCATACCTCGTGCGCTTCCTGTTCTATACGCTGGTACGTGAGGCCGCACAAGTCATCCTTGGGGTCGCCAGAGGCCACGCGCGCCTTCGCTTCTAATGCCTGCCATACTTCTTCACGTTGAATTAAGCGCTCGCGTTCCCTGCAGGAAAGTAATATATTATAGTGACATGTTAAGGAGAAGTGTTTAAAATGAAATAACATTTGCAAATACGTATCAGCATTTTCGAGTATCTCTATCTTATTCAGTCACGTAAAGGCGTCATTTGGTGGGGCGAGAAGTCCGGTCGCAAACATTCGCATCGGAACCACTTCAACGTGGGGTGGACCTCTCGCTTTAGTGAGTTGCAATTCTAAGTGACGGAAAGGGGAAAAAATGCAAGAAAGTGCTGATCTGACTGTGAATATGATTTCACCCTAATTCTTGTTTGGGCCAATGATAAAAATAATAACATTGTTTTAGATGTGCGAAGGTCAGCAAGTTATAGAACAATCAATAGAGAAGTCGCGTGATGACTAACACTCAGACTCTATTTAACTTAATGGACTTTAAAATATCGATCTTTATCTTATCTTTAAAAATTTACATATACACAGTTTTGAACGTTTTTTTCTTTAAAGCCATCTTATATTAGTGCTGAAATAAAAGAAGTTTAACTTTCCTAGTAAGTTTCTTAGTAAGTTCTACTGATCTACCTTCTCTTGGGTCGGGCCACTAGTTGTGACCCTTTCAGACGTCTGGAAATACATCAAGAATAGCTTACTTCTGTTTCTCCTGCTTATATTGCTGCGTGCACTCATCGAACAGCTTCTGGTTCATCTCCATGAACAGCTTCAGCGCGTTGTAGACCAGTCCGTGGATGGTCTTGTTCCAATGGCTCTTGGTGTTCCGGTACAGCGACGGGAACATTATGGGCAGGATGTGCGTCGCGTTGTCCGAGATTAGGGACATGATGTACTCGTTGTTCCAGTAGTACAGCGCGCGTTCAGCTACCTGGGAAGTGGTGGCTTTAGTGTTACGACGTTGACGTGTCGAGTTTGACGATTTATTAATTGCATATGAATTCGAAGGCGGGGTCGCGGCAGGCCACGAAGCAGACGGCGGGGGCTAACTGGATAGTTCCTGTCAGCAGAACAGGACGAAGCTTGGGTTCGCGCGAAGTGGAGAGAGGCCTTTGCCAAGGAATAGGTTAGAACATGCTAGACAAAATCTTTGCTACTCATTCTCAATGTTTTCCTAGCAATCTTGACAGAAGAATAAGCTGGGAAGATTGTTTTCGGAACATTTCTGTTAATACTGTCAGGATTGAACTTTGGAAACCATTGAATAACAGCGAAGTCTATAATATCAAGCGATCTGCCTCTTGAAGTTGCTTAAAGAGTAATATTGCGTCTAGGTCTCTTAACCAATCGAATATGTCCAATTGAATATTTACAGTGCAATCATCAGTAATCTAAAGAGTAAGTGTTATTTACGTGGGCAACATATTACGAACACACCTGGAAGTGCGGACTGGAGACGCACTTGGCGAGCTGCTTGAACAGCGGGTCCATGATCTTCTGGAACTCAGCCGGCTCGATCACGTCCAGAATCTCCTCCATTTCATTCAGGAACATCACCTCTTTCGGCGAATGCGTCTTCGGCCAGTATTTTAATAACGCCCTGGAATTTGGAAATCAAAAATTCAGTGTTGACCTAGTAAAAAATTTAATGCCCAAAGGTCGTCTTATACCACCAACCGTTTTTAAAGCAGGTCTCATAGACTGTATGGGACCACTTCCTCATTTCATAAATGAGCATTGAAATTGAAATTTGTTAGTCACAAAGGTGGGCAACTGTGGTGTGGTATCTGAAAATTGGAAGTAGTAGCTCATATTTAGTTGTGAATATGGTTTGTGTTTGCCTTCTAAGCTTCAGTTATTTATATTTATATGGTTAATAATCCTAGATTCCTTAAATGCTTTGGCACTACACTTGGAAGATATCCTTCGAAAATGTTGACAAATAAGCCAAGCGAAGTGCCAGCATAAAATGAATTAAGTACTGATTTTTGAATAGCCAGATAAGTTTTACCTGACAAATGATTGAAATATCGACACTAATTCTGCAGTCAAATGAAATTTCATATCAAGTGATTAGTTTGGCAGTTCTTCTCGCCAACGAATCACAACATCACACACGAGTTTCAGAAACAGTAGGAAGTCACCATTACATGCGAGGTTAGTTTGATCATAAGCTACATACCTAACGACAGGCTGTGTGAGCGAGGGATCCTTTTCTAAGAACTGCACCACGCAGTACGCGAGCTGCGGGTGATACACCGACAGAGACTTGGCCTTGTGAAGCGGTAGCAATACCTGGAATTAATTACATAAATAATATCATTAGAAAATAAACAACGCGTTTTTTGGATACATTGAGACTTGCTGAACTCCTGGCTAAATAATATATGCCGCTCGGGTCGATCTTTAGGATAAGCCTTGCTTGCCTAGGTTGGTCCGTGAATGGGTGACCACCCATTACATACCGAGTTTCCTCCGTGCCTCGAAAAGCACGTTAAGCCGTTGGACCCGGCTGTCATTTGTAGGTCTTTCGACACTCGTTACAGGTAGTCAGTGTCAGGAAAGTCTGACAACCAGTCTTACCAAGGGTACGTAGTATTATATTATCTGTGCAAGGGTTATTGTATTACCCAGTACTGGAGGCAAAAATACTGGTATTCAGCTGGATCCTGTTAGACTAGAAGCCGACCTTAACATAGTTGGGAAAAAACTAGGCAGATGATAAGACTTGCTGAACATCATTACAACAACGGGACAACCAGGGGAAACTACAAAAATCACAGCGTTCTGTAGGTGGATTGGTTGGATCACAGTTCCTGGCTAATAGCAGTGAAGCTGTAAAACATCGATATGTCATATATCAAATCAATCCTAGTCACCTGTAGTGACACTCTTGGATGAAAAAAGAGTCATTTTTAAAAGCGAGTCAACATTCAATTTTCAAAGGTCAGCTGACGCGTACCACTAGAACTGCTTACAACTTTACTATGCTGCACAAAAACTACCGATCCTTATCGACGGAAGGTAGGTAAATATATCATAGTCTCTGGGCTCTCTAGGTCTGGGCCAGGGATCTCTGTGAGAGGGAGTGGACTATTATCCATAGATAACGTGGGCCCAGTCCGGGTTGGTGAATGTAAAAATGTGCTTACCCTCAATAAGAACATTTTGTGTTCCTCCTTGAGCGGCAACGCGAACCCGTTGATGATGGAGCCGAGGATCTCCAGCAGCTCCGCGATGCCGTTGTGATGCTCCGTCTCGTAGATAAACCTGGATATACAAAAAAAAAACATAAATATATGCACGTTCTTTGTTTATTACGAATGGACTATTGCACATTACATAAAATGGGATAGGTAGAAGTGCCCCACACCCACATTTAACCAGTTACGTTTTATTCGCTTTTAAGCCTATTGACAACAACCTGGCACAAATCTAGACTCCAGAATGTTACGCAATTTGAGATTGAACAATCTCATATCACTGCTTAACCTGGGAATTTAACGCATCCCAACTACAGAACATAACATCGCGCCTGTAATCCCCGTAGGGTTAGGCAGAGGTGTACCTAATAGTACATCCTCATTTCGCCAGTTATGTTTAAATCCCATGTAATAGGGGGCGAGCCTATTACCATCAGCCGCACACGAATCCAGACTCCGTGGCTGCTACTCAGAAATTCATGATGGAAAAACCCAATAGCACTTTGCCCGACCCGGGAGTAAACTCAGGACTCCCTGCTCAGCAGTCACGTTTGCCACCACTCGCTCAACGTGGCAGTCTATCCCAACTGCATAGCTTGCAATGTACATATATAATAGAAAACTTAGTTAAATTAAGTATAACAATTGTATGTCACGGCTGTACCAAGTAGGAACAATTAGGTTCTATCTACCGCGCTCATTAACGGTCAACCACTTTTCACCTTTATGGCCTAGGTAAAAAAGTTGAAAAGTGGTCGACCCTCGATGCACTCGGTAGTACATATGAAAAACATTGGAATTTTATCATAAAAGAGTTGTCAATCACCGTTTTACTGCAGATACGGTCGATGCTTTACAATATGTACTTTTAAAACATAAATGTATGTGGATCTGACATTGCAGTCCTGTGCGAAGGAAACGAATTTTAAAACGAATCTGCTAAACATTTTCAGTCCGCGTCCGTACGTTATAACATCGGAAATAACTCGTGAAGTAGGGACGAGGTTGTATATTTACATAGAAAGCGATTTCCACGTATGCACGGTGGGTGTCGATGTAGCCAGTTATGCAACTCGCTTTTAAATTGAACTGTTTATTTCACACGTTGTGTCTATATTTTTGTTATTACATTGTCTGTAAGGGAATAGCTTCGTTTATAGTTGCAAGAGAATACAATAAAAACTAGAATCAAGGCCTTAGAAGGAAATTTGTTGCAGCGAGTTATCAATTCGAATGATGATTATGTCGTATTAGATGTGATAATATGATATATTAGTTACCGGATTATAAGCGAAGCTGTACTATTTTATTTTAAGGTAGATAAAATAACATAAAATCACGCCTGTTTTCCCGAAGGGGACAATAATAATAATAGTACACCCACATTTCACAAGTTAAGTTGCGAGTTGGGGCAAGCCCATTGCCCTCAATTGGGCACAAATCTGGACTCCGTGGCTGCTACTGTAAAGTTCCTGATGGAAAAACCCAATAACACTTTGCCCGACCTGGGAATCAAACCCAGGACTTCATGCTCAGCAGTCGCCACCACTACAACAACGAGCCAGTAAAGTAAAGAAATATATTGAAAATCCTTATTCTTGGAAGAATAAATACTACCAAGATATAAATGAGAGGTTTTCTTTTTGAGTATAAAAAAAACATAGTTTCCAAGAACTCTCTAGATGGCGTTGAACTGACAACGTTACTACGAGCCAAAGCCAAAACGCTGGAAAAAAAACCACATTGTGGCACTTCAAATACGCTCGTTGACTGACACTTTCGTTTATAATCACAGAGTACATTATACTATATTGATTTATAATTAAAATTACATCTAAGTGAAATGATGTGACGTTCTGTTCCTTGCAGTAACTTAGCAAGTTCAGCGCCATCTATCCAGCGACTAGGGAAGAGTTCAAAAATAAAATCCCTCATTCTGATCAAATAAAAAAAAACCTTTTCAAAATTAAACTATCTGCAATATTTCATAGAGCCATTAATACATGTAAGTAATGTATTTTAAACTTGTCACCTTTAGCTCCATAATGAAGTGTGGACATTGAGTTACATGTTTAATTTTATCACTTGAATGTACAACGAGATGTAATTAGTTGTTATTGTTTGTCACGTTTCCTCATACATAAATAGACGGATGATCATTTGTCTTGTACATATGTACTGGAGGTAAATCAAAACTACTCAAATTTGTGTTATTGTGGTTTAACGGATTGTGGAAAGGATAATTGTACTAGCAAATTTTATTTAAAAGTCCCTCGATAGGATTCATGTAAATAATTTATCACCGAAAATACCTAACAATAATGCTGGAAACTCAAATAATGCAATTATTGTTAATTTTCCTCTTCCTCCTTGACTTGTACCATGTACTTGTGAAGAGAAGATGGATGGATTGTGTGAGGAACGATATGAAGGAGAAAGCATACCGTAATGTCTCCCGTGGGAGAATGGAACAAGCAAACATTGTCCCGACCCCAAGTAGAATGGGACAAGGGCAGGGAGATGATGATGACGCGTAGTGTAAAACCGTCCTAGCAGTAAAAACTTTTAAGCAGAAAATCCTTTGCAGCTGTATTCCAAGGCGTACTAGAGTGTATCGAAACATCTGTCAAACGCAAGGACTTTCAGTACTAACGAACTTTTATCAGCATCAAGTATGGGTTTGGTTTCCTGTGTCCAGATGCTGCACGACGGTACTACATGTTTTATTGTCATCGTGAAACAAACAATTGATACACGCCTTCAAGCATGTGAAGGTACTTCCGTATTGAATGCAATCGTTATCAAAGAATCGGCCCTGTTCGATCCATTGTCCCACTATCTTTGTCTTAGAAGGCAGGTCTGCTGCATGAAATTTCTTACGAAATAAGCAGTACCTTTGTGCTCTTCTATCTTAATGTAATGTATTGTTAAGTATTTTGTGTGTATATAAATAAATAAAGTTTTAAAACTAATAAAAAATTGTGCAGCAAATTCTTTTGGATTACATCTACACTTGATGTTTTTAAGATGCCAACTGTATTAATTGTCCGTTTTAAATTGAAGGGAAAACCTTATAAAATACATAAATACTTAATATGTGCCATGATTAACTTATTTATCATACGTGAATATTGGTTAATGTTTAGTTTTCGCTGTGATTAATTATTTCGATCAATCTTTGTAGCTTATTATGGATTTCAATAAATAATAAACATACTCATAAAGCATTTTAAGGAAAATATATACAGCGTGTATCAGAAAGGTCACCAAACTAAACAACTCTCTATATCGGCCCAGCATCTTTATCGCAAAAAATAATCAGCTGTCCCATACAAAACTTCAATACCTACTCGAACCAAATGTTTTTTTTTTTACCAAATATTCTCATACACGCTGTATAATACTGTATATGTATAATACAGTCAACAGCAAACAGCCCTAACAAAGTTTTTGTCAAAATTAAATTCATACGAGTCAATCATTATTATCAAATATAAAAAAAATGACTCGAGCCCGCTTTCAATATTGACCGTACGTGTCTGAATACCGCAACGCTATCACATGCACATCGACAAGACTTACCTATAGAACACATTATTGATTTGTTTCCGTATGTAGGCTCGGAGTACTAAGAACTTTCCGTATATCCTGTGTAGCGTCGTCTTTAGGAAGTCTCGTTCCCGAGGGTCTTCTGAATCGAACAGTTCTAGTAGCTGTGGACAACGAGAGGGTTTTTGTTAATACAAGTTATATAAGATAAAAGAGCGAACGTGAAGCTAGGGATCGCGAGAGGTTTAAGAAATGGAGACACGGTTTCGTCCAAGAAGTTATATTGAATAGGCCAACGAAAAAATATAACATAACGCCTGTATGTAGCGGCATCGGCACTACATAAACCCATATAGGACAAAAAGTACTACAGCGCCATGAATGCCACAAATGAAGATCTAACATCAAATTCCTAAATGGCGATATTAAAGTTCTCCGCGACTGAAGATCATATAGAAAAACCCGAGAACCATTGTTAGGCAGTAGCGTACCAGACACAACACCCATCTGGTCGGAGTATACTCCCTTATTTGCCATGGGGTATGAAGAACTTTACACTCGGTTCTTCACACCCCTATATGAATAATCCTGAACTACCCCAGATTGAGGTGAATTAAAGTAAATACGTATGTACATCACTAATGTCATGTTCCAAGTCTACACTTTTGAATATGTTTGTATTTTTAAATGATTTTATGTGGCGTACACACAGGGCGTACATTGAGTACGATAAATAGCTTTGAAAAATGAATAACATCTCACTTTTTTTTTCACAAGTGGTAAAAGGCGGTCTAACCTCAAGTTTCTGGAAGCCCAATTTGCTGTTAAAGTTGATTGGTTTTTGTTATTTTAGTAATTCACCTGCTAACACGCGATTTGATGATCAGAGGCTCCACCATCACGCTTTCTAAACGAGGGATAATGGATAATGTCAAAAGTATCCCAAGGCAGCAGTAACCTTAGCGCCTGCTCGCTTGAAAATACCTAGTAAGACTTTTATTGACTTTAGCAATATCATAATATGGACTATGATGTCAAAACCGTTCATTGAACTATATTCTTGGCTTCTTATAATTACAGTGTTTCCAAAATGATTATTGTAACCTAGTTTTTATGTTCTTTCTTAGAACTGAGAAATTGTTTGTATACAAAGTAATCTAGACATTTGATCCCCTAACACAAAAACGGCTCAGATTCTACAAAGGCGACCTTGTTAGTGCGTACTTTTTCCACTATTAACATTCAACACCTTTCACCGCAAAAAGGAGGTTTCGTAAACAAGACTAAATGAATAGATCAAAGGGTAAAGAAGTTTGTATTCACATGATACATGTCGTAAACAAATTGAGTATTGCGATGAAAGATTCATTGAAATCGATCATGTTAGGCTGTGGTCCTCAACACAGCGGGAGCAACGGCGGAAAGCGTTATATTGGGGAAGCTGACTTCTACTGGAACAAAATTGGAGCATATCAAAGAATAGCAGTTACAAAGTAAATAAAGTCGTTGGAAAAACAGGTAGGCTTCACATGTTTTAGAAGTTTTTGGAAAGGGGTATGTCCCGTACTGCGGCACGCCGCGCCTTCGCTGTCTAGCATATCATTTAAAAAAACTTTAGTACTGTTGAAAATATTTAATTTGTATTTTCATTTCTGCGGTCAACTTTTCCTATATCCAGACTTAAAATAAAAACACTTGTGCAAAAAATATCAAATATCATCAACGCATTTGTATAGAATCGAGTCCTTCTAACATAACGGACAGATATGATCGCTGGGGAGTTTAGCGCAGGTGACTGAAAAGTTGTGTGGTAATCGGCTGTCGCGGAATGAGGAAAATGTCGTGAGGAAAGTTTTGACTATGAATGTGGATGGGTGTAACAGTAGAGGAAGACCAAAGAAACGATGGATGGACTGTATGAATGCTGATATGACAATAAAAGAAGAGTCTGATGAGATGACAAGTACTAGAGAAGAATGGAAGAAGAAGACATGCTGCGCCGACCCCAAATGAATTGGGATAAGTGTAGTAGAACGATGATGATACTGGGGAGTTTGTTCTACGCCCCGCTACTTCTTATCAATACTAGAAAGTGTTGAAGGGTGCGGCCGCAGCTACAAGTGCTGAGATCTGCGAGCCATCGCATTTATGTTATCGTTCAAAAAGTTCTGATTGTCAGTCTAACTTGAATTAATGACTTGATGACACAGCTGTCCGCCCGCTACCTCTACCGCGCTGCTATCCGCTGTCACTGTTGACAAGACCTTATAGCTTCCACGACTGGGGTGGGCACTTATAGACAGGTTGAAGTGTATGTCTGCATGAGGAGGTTTATTGCATGCAACGTTTTTTATTGATTTTCGTATCTATTTACGACTTGTTTGTCTTGATACAGCTACCTACTGAATTACTGCACGCTATGTGATACGTACAATGAAGTACAACGGGACGTATGGAGTATACAGTACACCAAAGCCGACATATCGCCATATTAGTAGTATTTAAAAAAATGTATGAGCTAAAAGTTAAGTTGACGATATTACATAACATCACGCTTGTAATCTCCGAAGAGTTAGGCAGAGGTGTACCTAATAGTACACCCACATTTCGTCAGTTTGTGTCAGAGGTTTTTCAATTATGAGGTAATCGCAGCCGCCATTAGTGTTTCACTTACGACGCATTGCTGTTTCTGTTATTTTTTTTTAAATAAGTTTAATGGCCTGGTTGCTGAGACCTTTTAGCCATTGTTTCTGTTATTAAACAAGACATTTAAGAAAAAAAAAATCGTGTAATACTGCCTAGTATAACACGATATTTATAAACGAAATAAAAATGAAAAACAAGCGAGAAGATTACATGAGGAGTTTTAACAAAACTTACTACGGTAAAGGTTCTCAATAGGGTACTTGTAGGTAAGTTGTAAACATGCAGGAACTTGTGAGTTCGTTCAATATTTTCTAACGTTGATATAAAAACAACGGGACGCAATCTACAATCTAAGAAAATTATACAATGAATTTAAATTCCACATTTTGTACGGTAGAATTATGTTTTATCATTGAAAATCAATTTACAGGCGGAATAATTGTGTTGCACATTCTTAGAATTTCACACCTTGTTGAGCGAAAAACTATTGTTTCTACCCATTATTCAGTGGAACTGAAATCACGAGATTGCAAAATATTTGAGGGACTTTAAAAATGTGGTATGTGGAGAAGACCGACAACAATTTATTTTTTTCAACTTTGTCCAAAACAGTGGCATAGTATAGTTCTGTTCAAACTTTATGGCGGCTCGGAAGTTAACTGTGAGTGACGGGCTGCGCATTATACAGGCAAGACGATGCATCCTCTGCGCCCCGTTGATATCTAAAATTGTGCTCTGTGCAGCTTAACGTTAGATGTTCCGAGCCGCCATAAAGTTGGGACCGTTAAACCTGAGTAGACCGTCACTCGTAGCTAACTTCCGAGCCGCCATAAAGTTTGAACAGAACTATACCAATAGGTTGAATAAAACAAAAACTTTCAATAATGTATTTTTTTTTTTCAAATGCTGATAAAACAATATGGGATATAGTGGCTGGAGAGTGTGTGTGAGAGAGAGAGAGAGAGAGAGAGAGAGAGGAGAGAGGAATGGAGAAAGCTGAAGGAGCACAAACGGACATACAAATTATAAACAAACGCCTAATACAAGACTCAAAACTAAACATTCGGTAAGTTTGTCCTAAAGAAGTGTAATAAATAGGTATTTTTACTAATAATCGTGCTTCTATTGCCGATTTTTGCTTATTGTTATTTCAGAACATACGGGGTCGAAGGGACATCGACGCAAAAACGGAAACCACACACTCAGTACATCATACTGAACCCACCCCCCACATAGACAATTTTAGTCGGTTATTAAAAAAAAATCCGCTGTTTCCTACAAAACTGCAATACCTACACGGTCAAAACGTATGGAACAGCTGTTTTTTTTAATAACCGACGAAAAATTTCCATGTGGGGGGGTTCAGAATGATGTACTGCATACGTGGTAAGTGGTAACTGGCTTAGTGTCGCTGTACCTTCCACCCCGTATTCAATTACAATATGGTGTTGAATTGTTGAACCAAATCCGTTTTTTTTTTCCTAGGGCTTGACTCTACAATATTCAATCTAATCAATCAATCTAATTTACAAGGTGAACATTTGTGAGAGACTGGTGCCCGAAATAGGCCTACCATGCCTGTGTTACGGGTCACCAGGCCCCCAAGACTTACAGGTATACAACTAATTTAGATTAATAAATTAACAACTCATGAGAGATGATATTACTTAAATACTAGGAACAGTATGTTGTAAAAAAATAAAAGAAAAATAATTACTCTAGAAGGACATACATGTGTGATTTGTGTGTCTAAGACCGTGTGTGTGTTTGTGTGCAGATAGAAGGTTAACGGACGGTTGGATATTCTCTGTTCCTCTCGCAATTCACCGGGACACGACCTAATTTGCTTTCAGAAATATGCCTACATTCAATTCATAGGTCGTGTAGAAAAACATTACGCTTGGAAGGTCTCTCAACCAATCAGCCCACGAGCACTGGCAGCCATTGACAAATCAAAAAGGCATATAAATCACTCAGCAAGCGAGGATTGCTCTCAATAACGCGATCAAGGGCGACAGATGAATGTAGGCAGAATTGCTACTTACATTATATTCAGTGGAATGTGTTTATTATGTATTGTCGGATACGAACGTATAAAAAACTTAACTGAAAGGAAAGAACTACCTAGAGGTTGTAGGTTATACAATATAATAATGCCTTCAGAATGCTTGTAGCGCTTCCGGGATGTTTACCGATGCGAGGGTAGATGATTTCTTTGCCATTATTCGAAAGCGATGCGCTTCTCTCCGGCACAGAACATGTGTCAGCTCTCACAGCATGTTGAGGGCATTGAGTGACTGTTGGGACTGCCCGATGCTTGGCCGATGGGTGAGAGTGCACGCACACACAAGTCGGTTCTAAGTAGCTACACGGGCATCTAGTTTAATTTATTTCAATTATATTATATTATTCTCTCTATTGTGATTTACTTGTTGATTGTATGTGTTACTAATAATAGTTTAATAAGTATATTTTGTGTTAATACTAACAATATAGACTCAGGTCTGCAAAAAAAAGATTTATTTATTTATTATACAGGGTGTAAGGAACACCGCCGCACCAACGGTTACCACATACTCAGTACATCATTCGGAAATTCAGAATGATGTACACACAGAAATCTTTCATCGATATTTTTTTTTAAATCTGCTGTTCCATACAGTTTGACCGTGCTGCACTTTTATAGGAAACAGCAGATTTTTTTTAACTACCGATGAATTCTATGATCTATGAGAACAAAAGTTGTACAGTTTCATGGTCTGAGACACTACAGCAGAGGTCTTGCGTTTATTATTTTACACCCTGTATTCATAAGCTAGATAATACAAAGTTCAACTTGTCAAAGCAATTACCGTGGTATAAAGTTGGTGGAGCGAGGAACGTAATTTCCAATGGTGCTATTGTAGTAACACAATGTAATTTATTAATTGACCGACTCACTGGTCTACGTGCGACTGTTGTTTCTCAGCTTTATATATTTATAGCGTTGCAGGGTTTTTGCGCGAGGAAATTCTTTGTGTAATGTAGTTTTTCTACTGTTTTTCAGGACAGCGAAGATAAAATTGAACTTTGATAATAATATAATAATATATCTTTATTGAACAAAAATACCTTACAAATTTGCTTAATATCTAGCTCGTGTTACACAATTTGTGAAAGGCGTACAAATATATTAAACCCTGACTCCTAAACTAGGATACCCTGTGTCTTAGGAGTCAGTGTTCTACTGCCGCTTGGACATTATCTTAACCCATAACAAGTTAACAGTACAAACCCTAAATCAGCAGATTATACATGGTAAATACATACAAAATGACATAAACAAGGAAAGAAAAAGAGGTGAATGATAAATGTCATGTTGGCATTTGATGAGTTTGGAACGAGGAATGTGACGAATCGCAGTAGGTGTATCGTAATACCCAGTAATTGGGTTGTGGAGTTTAAGTATATTCAGCTATAGCCGGTTAGACTGGAAGCTGATCCCCGCGTAGTTTGGAAAAACGGCTAGGTAGATGATGTTCTTTAGTAGACGTCTATAGCATAAGCATCGCATAGGGTATAATGTTCCCACAGCTGGGACCCAGGCCTACACTACACAGGACTATGGGAGGGAGTGGGCAGTTATCCACCACGCGGGCCCGGCGCGTGTTGGTAGATGACCCTTGGATGTTATTGATTCTAGGACCTCCCGATCTCACCATGCTTCCCTTCACCGTTTTGAGAGCAGTGGTGATGAAATAAACCACACAAAGTAATGCGCCTGCTAGGGTTCGAACCCACCCATGAGTCGGAGCCGTTACGACTGGCCCACCAGTGCTCTTACTTTAGGCTGAAGGTGATTATGAACCTCTAAAAATTAGTTCAAACTTTCTAGTGATAACATCGGCGAAAAATGCTGCTTATACATACATTGTACAAGTTTATACCTATGTTTTCAAGCAGCAGTTACTATAAATCAATCGCTGAGCGGAATTGCTTTCAATAACAGACCATCAAGGGCGAGACGAACGATGGTGAATATGTACAGTCATGAGCACTGAAATGTATACACTCAGCTAAATTCAAAAGCGTTTTTTTTTTTATCAAATTCGGGTTTTTACTTTGAGATACGACTTATTTCGTAACCAGCGTAGTGTAGTAGAGCATATTAGGCAGCTTGACTTTTTTCCACACTTCCAACATTATCGTCATATTTGAACCAATTTACACAAAACTTTGACAAATTATTCCTAAATCTTCCTCATTAATCACTCTATTGGTGAAAACCGCATGAAAATCCGTTCCGTAGTTTTTGAGTTTATCGCGTTCAGACAGACAGACAGACAGACGCGGCGGAGGAGGACTTTGTATTATAATATGTAGTGATATGTATGGCTTACAAAATACTGTGGTCTAGAACACGTACAACGTTAATTAATACAGTACGAGAAAAATCACTTTTAATTGTTGCTTCGTGTATACATAATAGTCTGCGTGACTGTACACATAATATTATAGATATCTATGAATATCAGTCGTTATAGAAAATAAGTCTGTTGTTTATGTTGGGCCATTCGACAAAGCAATTACTGAGATGTCTAGTTGTTCTAGAGAGCTGTGTAATTTTCGCTGTTGTTATTGTGAGTAGGTATTTGTTTTATGTTTTTCTTCGGTATTGAGATACTTCTTCATGCCCTTTCAGTCACGTCAAAATGTACTGAACAGCTGTTTTTTTTTTTTTAATAACCGGCGAATAATTTCTGTATGGGGGCGTTCAGTATGGTGTAGTGAACACATGGGGACCGGCTTAGCGTCGCTGTCCCTTCTCGACAATACTCCAATATTTTATATTGTTAATCTTATTATTCTGGATAATCGGTATCTTTTTACTCTGGACGCTCTTACTCGCACGTCTTTCTACATCGTTCTCACATATATGTTTAATCTCGACATGAATGATGTAACCGAGACTTTGTAACAACATAATGATTCAAAAGAGTGTCCATGGAGTTTCTTGCCCATTCTTCTCCATAGAGATCTACGCTTTCGAATGGGCAACTACAGTACTTTCACAAGTTATTATGCCCTGTGACTGGGACTGTAGCTTAGTTTTAATATTTTTTTGTGTTTGGACATTCAAAAGTGCCTGTAATGGTCTAATTTAAATAAATGCTTTGAGTTTGAGTTTATTGTCACTTTGTAATCCCCATCATCATGATAATCTTGCTTTCTCTTCGTCCATGCCTCTACCGGGTGGAAAGGACACCGACGCGCGGTCACCACATATTTAGTACCTATCACCCCCACATAGAAATAAAATAAAAAACAGCTGTTTCATGCAATTTGGCCGTGTAGATATTTTACTTTTGTGGGGAGCTGCTGATTTGTTGAAAATTACCATTGAAACATATATATGCGGGGTGCTTATGATGATGTACTGAATACGTGGGTACCGTTTGTGCGTTGGTGTCCCTCCCACCCTTTATATTAGTCTTCCACTCAGTAGTCACCCCTGTTCTGGCCATATTATCATCTATGTATACTAACTATAAAATAACCGCTTTTATCCATGGGAGGCAGAAACTACTGAACGTTTCAATTTAATTTTTATTTTAATACGTGGCTCAAATAGAATGCTCATCTACTCCCGGATACTTGAATCTTATCCTTTACTCTTTTGTTATCAAATAACGCATATTTGTCCCACATTCTCTACTGATCTACAATTATAATAAGGCCTGCGTAGCGTAATCATCACTGATAATATTTGTGTTCTCTACTATCTCTGTTGACTACACTTGTAAACAATTAATATTGACGTCAGTACCTTAGATAAATAAAGAAACCGAAATAGTAGTTTCTGAAAAAGGCATTGCTACGCGCAACTAGTTACTAATTAAAAATAAAAATAAGAATAAAAAGTGAAGAATAAATAAGAATAAAAGTGTTAGTTGGTCGAAACGGTGAGGTGAGGCTCACCCATGAAGATTCTGAACATCATGCGGAGGCATCGATCTAACTAGTTTATAACTATTTCCGGTAGAAAAACTGCCTCTGAAGATAACATCCGACAAGACAAGATAAGATAACAAGAATCCGTTCGGGTGCTTAGACTTTGAAAGGTACCAAACTGACATGACCACACTTCTGCAATTTACAAATTCACTAGCAAAACTACTCAGACGAGATGGCCGAAATTTACTGACGTTCACTTTACACGGATGTAAACGGGTGTAAACGGGCACTTCACGAAGCCGTCCACCAAGAATTCTGTACATCAAACTACGCGACCCTACGCAAAAAATATTGCTGGGAAATGCCTTTTTTTTTTGGGCGTTTTCTGGTGAAACTCAATGTAACGCACTCAAACCATTGTGCTGATGGATGCATTGGATAGTAAACGGGTCATGGAGGTATTTAAAGTAAATTCTTGACCTTAAAAACTAGTATTTAAAAAAAACTTTCCGTTTCTAACCTGTAGTACAAACTTCTGGTCGATATATTTCTTGGCGATGTTGGGCTGGAAGTCTGGCGACTCCAGCAGCCGTAGGAACAGTTCGTAGACCAGCTGTAGGTGTGGCCAGGCCGCCTCCAGCGTGGGCTCGTCTTCCTCAGGGTCAAACTCCGCACCGTTCGGGTTTGAAGAGGGCGGTAATGTCCGGAATAGGTTTATCGCGAACTGTGACAATGGAGAAAGGATTCATTAATGTTTGCTGTAACTGTTGTATGGCTATATACAAAGCGTAAAAGACGTGCTTCTGCTAAAAAGTGAACCATTTCCACTGCAAGTACTGCAACCGTGTCACATCTTTTGTTAATGTGTGTAAGTAGGTAAAAGTGAGTCAGAGCTTTACCACTGAACCGAACTGTTACAAAAAAATATAGTAAACCCACAAATAAATAGGTAATCCATAATTATGTCAAAATTAACTTTTAAACCGAAACATCCACTTTCACATTGCATGCTCACAATAATATTCTCCACCGACATGTTCATTGTCAATTCATAGACAAATTGTCAATAGGCAATCAAAATCCATTCAATACTTGGCCTCTATTGTCCTAGCCCGTGAATTCAACGGTGTACATGTAATTGATATTATAGAATAAATGTATGTATACTATGTTTTTCTTTGCTTGTCATGCCATCAACATCATCACTCTCCTTTATTTTGTTTTTGATAAATAAATATTACAATCATGGACGACGGCAAGGGGTTCAGAAATAATTGTAGCACGTCATGGTTTGTATGTTCTGGCCTACCGACATGGAAAAACGTGTTGGTTAATGTATTATCGAAATTGTACTTTTTTTTTATTTCTTAAATATTAATAGGGGGTTTTTATCCACATGAATACGTCAACTCCATTGTACCTTATCACTACTATTACACCACTAAAATTAAAATATAAAAACAATATTCTTATAGTCCTAATTAATTAGCAAATTTAGCTAATCACTGATTAAGCTGTTGTACTAGACCACACAATTTTTTTGCAACATCTGATTTAGGATTCGCTAAAATAGTGAAAATAAGCCCAAGATCTAAAATATTCAAACCAAACTCCCTAATCAATGAATCTCTTTCATTTTTGTTCTTAACGCACTCCATCAGCAAATGTTGCACGTCCCTTGTACCCTTGTGACCTTGTACTTGCTTTAATACATTTGACAAAAAAAAATACTTTGTAACTCTACTAAGATTGATATCGGTAAAGTAAAACATGTTAGACGTGGACGTTTTATGACATTAAATTGACATTCAACATTATGGAGATAAGAGATTATGAGTTAAGTAAAGCAGTTGCGAGATCAAATATACAGTCTACATATTATGTATCAATATAGCGAATAATTAAATGGTTAATTCGGAGCAGTTTTGTCAATTTCTCCAGTATCTGTTTCTAACTTACCACGTTTGTTTCCAAAGATAAATGTGAATTAAATACATTTCACAGTCTCGCCACGATATATTCAATATCGCCGAAAACCTACATACATAAATATGTCCGGTAGACACCTGAAGACAATCGGAAGTGGGGCTTCGTAAATAATTCCCTAAACAAAACCTTGGCCTTACGAGTGTTCGGAGACCTTTACTAATAATAAATGATAGTGACTTTTGTGTTGCTGTCCTTGATCTATTAAAGTCCTTCGTCCACTGTAACTTTGTGGCGAACTAGCGGTGCCGTCGCGCGTTTAGTGCATCAGCATTGTCTTGCATCTTTTCACTTCATCTCAGGCACTTAGAATTGCAACTCACTAACGTGAGAGATCCAATCACATGTTACAGTGCCTCCGATGCGAATGTTCGCTTCCACCAAATGACGCCTTTACATTACAGCACGAAAACTACACTACTTACTCGAAAATGCGGATCCGTGCATGCTAATGTGATCTTTCCCTTAAGGTGGAATCGCCAGGGTAGCCCGCGAAATTCAAGTTTTCTTACATTTTTTTGTAATTTACCGGTCATTGTCAAACTGTACATTGAACAAAATATGATACGCGGCTGTAATAGGTATTTAATTACAGAATTATAATCATTAAAATCATCAACTATGTCAACTATTTCATGAAAAAGTCATTCAATGGTGTTGTATGAACTTTGTACTATGGTTTGGTTTGGTGTATAATTTTGTCATAGGAAGGCGTTTTTGCACCAGTGCTATCGCGCGTTAAGTAACATTTGCAACACGCGACAGGCTATGCAAACGTGCGTCAGTATTGCCACTGCATCGATACAAACGCGCTTCAGTATCGCTACTGTATCGATGCAAGCGCGCGACTTTTTATGACGACATCGGGGTAAAGCGGGGCTGAGAATGGTGGAAGGGAGCCGCGCGTTTCTATCGTCAATGAACCGTGGCGGTATCGCGATAGTAGCAAGCGAAATAGAATACAGGATGGAAGGTACAGCAACGCTAAGGCGGTCACCACGTATACAGTATGCCATTCTGAAACCCCCACACAAAAATTTTTCGTCGTTTATCAAAAAAAAAAAAACAACTGTTCAGTACATTTTGACGTGTAGTTATTGCAATTTTGTAGGCAACAGTCGTTTTTTTTTAATAACCGACGAAAAATTTCGAATTTCATCATGCCGAAACCCCCACATGAAATTTTTCCATCGATATATTTTTTGAATCCTCTGTTTTCCTAGGAAACAGATGATTTAAAAAAAATACCGATGAAAAATTTACATGTGTTGGAGAGGGTTAGGGGGGTCAGAATGATAATTATACTAAATACGTGGTAAGCGTTTGTGCGTCGGCAGCCCTTCCACCCTTAATATACTCTAGCTACCACTGTAGGCCGCATACGAAGATTTTAGACCTGAACTTAAAAAGTGACAGCAACCTCTGAACTCTGTAGTCTGTACAGGACTACTGTACTCTGTAGGAAACACCGAACCCATTTTTTTTTTATGTATAAATGTTATTACAAGAAATCTACAAGATGAATATCGTTTATCTGTTGAGAATATTTTAATCGATAGTTTTACAAGCAAACCATCGACCAAAACAAGCAGAACTGTACAGTAACACACATTCTCTACGGAAGACCAATAAAACAAAACCGAAAAACCGATATTCAGTTCTTTGTTTTACCTCGGAGGCGCGGACGGAACCCTAAAAAGTTACGTAAACAATTTTCCTTTGTTCAGTGCATTTAAGCGTGAGAAGCCTCGGATACTTTTCGAAGAAAAATGTAGGGTAGTTAAAGAAAAGTTGAAAGTAAATGAATGTAGATATTTTGAGGGCGGCCGAGACATTCTTGGTCTTTGAAAACAATTCGTGTTTCATGAAGCGAGAACGCAAGGGACTCACAGTGCTCGTTGTTGCGTAATTGACTCGAAATTAAAGAGATTCTACTGAACATTCTCACAATATATTTCTATTATAATTATGCTCAGATTGACATAGACAAAGAGAGGCCTCTGCCTAGCAGTGGATGAAGACGGGCTATGGCTGATAATGAACAAACATTATTATTAAGATTTAGAGGCTATTACTTCCGAGTCAAGACGATATACCAATATTTGTTTAACAACGCTATTTCTAGATTTTGCCACTGGGTTGACAAGGTCCACAAATTAAATTAAACTCAAAAGTCTTATTATAATTCCACGAATTAAAAAAAAACAAACGACTTCCAAAAACAAAAAAAATAATAATGAAAATAACAAAATATTGAGTGTAAATAAGTTTCGGACAACAATAAAAAAAAAACAAGTAACTTGTTTGTTTGATTCACATAAAAGGAGAAAGGTTCGGCTCCATTCTGTCTTGAGCCCAGGTGTTAACTAAATCAAAGTTGAAAATTTTATGGAATTTGGCAATCCAGGAATCATTATATGGAATTTAGTGAAAGTGAAAATAACGAAAGAAAACGCACGAGTGTCGCTTTTTAGTGTTCCATAGCCAAACGGCAAAAAGAAAACCCTTGAAAAAAATTGTGAGACCTGAGAAAATATTTTCTGTTACAACGGCAGATTTTTGGTTTGCTCCACTGTCTCACTCAGCCGATGACCAGACTTGTCAACTGTAAAGTTTTTTAATATTTCTTTTCTTGCTTCCTAGATTGTAAAATGCTGCTGAATTTTATGATTTACATACATATAAATTTACAGATTTTTGGGTACATATTTCAATTAGCTGGGCCCAGAAATGCCATCTTCTTATATATGGGACTAGTTCGCGGGGTTCTTCTACCAAATGATAAGAGAATCACGAAGAAATCCGAGTTTATTGAAAAAAAAAAAGATACACGCCGATACATAACCACCCCCTTTTTTAGAAGTCGGTTAATAACTATCGCAGACGTTCGAAAGGGATACCGAGACTATCTTAATCAGAAAATATAAGAATCGCCCCTCACAGCATAGTGAGAAGCGAGTCTTAAATTAAAAACATTCCTTGCAAGGCACCTATACAAAGTCTGAAGCGTCTTATCTATGCTACTACGGAGCCAATCTCGAATCTTGCCGTGCAAGCTAAAGAGCGGTCGCCAGGCTTATCACTTATCAGTTTCAAAGGCGTTAGTTATAGGCTCTGTAGAAAGTAAGTAAGTACTGACTTTATTAGACGTTCAAGAGCTGATTGAATTTTTCAAAGGATGTGCTTCATTAAGGTGGAAACGCCAGGATAGCCCGCGAAATTCAATTTTCTTACGTTTTTTGCAATTAGCAGGTCGGTGTCAGGATATGTTGAACTAAATATGATTCGCAATGGTAACAAATATGGCTCTAGAGTTATAGTCATTAAAATCATCAATACAACCCTCTAAGTTCATTTAATTCGATTGAATGTTTTTTTCATGAAATAGTCATTCAAGGAACTTATTGATGATTATAATTCTGTAAATACATACGTGTTACAATCGCGAATCATATTCTATCTCTCGCAAACGGATGAACCGATTTAGACTCAGTAAATTTTTTGTTTAAAAGATGACTTCATACATATCAAAAAATTGTTGTTGCGTGTATAATGAACAATTTTCATTTTCCACTCACCATATTAACCGCCTCCGGGTATATAGGCTCAGTGATGACGCCCCTTTGTGACGTGACGTACTCCACCATCTCGAGGAGGGCTGCCCGCTTGACCTCCTTCCACTTGAGGTCTGACAGGGGCTCGTCGGCGAAGTCGAACAGCAGGCAGCATTGCTGCAGCTTCTGTACGAAGAGCTGTTCACGCTCCGCCGCTGGTGCATCTAGGGGAGGAAAGCTATGGGTTATTTTTTGTCTGTGGTATCCTTGGTGAAGGAAGGAAAATGTCGTGAAGAAAGTATTGATTGAATGTGGATGGGTATAGGAGTAGAGGAAGACAAAAGAAACGATGGATGGACTGTGTGAAGGTTGATATGGCAAGAAAGGAGGTGTCTCATGAGATGACAAGTAATAGAGAAGTAAGGAAGAAGAGATGCTGCGCCGACCCCAAATAAATTGGGATAGGGGCAGGAGAATGATGATGATCATTGGTGAAGGACCATGTCTCAAGAGACATGTTTGGCTGAAATGATGATGACGGTAATAAGAGCCATATAATTAACAAGACTATTCTTCAGAACTGACACTCTTTGTGTTGTTAAAAGGTTAGTTTGGCTGGTTGACAGTGGTTTTCATTTGAATAGAGAAAGTAGTTCCCACTTAAGTAAATGAAATATTAGTAAATCACTTGAGAATTGTTCTATGTAGATACAGAATTTACAATGACTGAGACTTTGCAATTGTGAAACAAGTTATAGTAGAATAAAATGTAAACATGAAGCATTCCTGTGTAACTATCTCTACTACACTAAGTCTCTGCACTTAAAACAAACTTGATTCGGTTAAATAGAAAGCTCTTAAAACCTATGCACCTGGAAAGCAAAACTAATTTTATTCGAAACCAAGTTCCTACCTACCTTACATAATGTTATTACAGAAACAGCTTCCACCATGCGATGGAAGAGAAATAGTTGCATTCAGCTCTGAGTCCTGTCCCAACTGAAAGTTTCCCGTGTTTCAAATTCACAACACATTACTCGCTTGGAGTGAAAGTTTGAAGCGTGGAATAATTTGCTGTCAAACTAGTTCCCAAAACTGAACAGCTAAATTAATATTGTACTAGAAATTAAGGTGACCTATGTTTACCTACGGAGAGTAGGAGGTCATTTCAAATCAACGAACTCGTTTTCTAAAATACCAAGTCCAATCTCAACTGTACCTTGTTAACCTGGTACATAACATAACGACACGCCACGCCACATAACATGATCTCCGTAACGTAATTCCTTAAGGGTTAGCCATTAGTGTACCTTAAAGTACACCCTTACTTCGCAAGTTATGTTTAAGTCCTATGACCATATGTAATAGGAGGCGACTGGCTAGCCTATTTTCATCGCCCGGGCATAATTATCCAGACTACGGGTTACTTGGAAATAGCTCCTATCTACTACTTAATTTCAAGTTTTGGTGTTTTTTATGATGCTTAATTACTCCGCTTACTCGTCTGTAAAACAATAGACACTTGAGAACCGAGGAGTTCGAGATTTTTATCACGCATTTCAGAACCGACAGCTGAATCTTCTAGTCTCTTCAAAGCCAAAAGCACCCGGAAGCAACTCTAAAAATGCGAGGATAAATACAAAATGAAGGCGCCCTTTACTTGCGAGTCTAGCTAAAGTATACAAAGATTTACGACTCAATATTCAAGCAAAAAAGGATAATAGTTTACGCAAAGAGACAGTTCTGCCAACAATTCAGTGCTTCGTTTCGTAATAAATTTGTCACCCGCACCAGACACCCCTCCAAGGGGGCCGGTGAATTATGTCCTAAATGCGTGCCCCACAGAAACAAAAGGGGACTTTTTAAATAGCTGACGAAAACTTTGTGCGTAAGTACGGGGTTCAAGAGAAATGGTAGTCAAAACCTTTCGATTTTTTTCGTCCGTCGCCCAATTTCGTTGGGAGTGTGAAAGCCGCAAATTAGTAGCGGCGTCCTCGGAATAGCTTTGCGGTTTTCGCGTACTCTGCAAGTGGTATAAAGAGTGAGAAGAGAAGAAAATTCTACTGATTCAAGAATTCTAGAAGATTTCGAAATTCATATGAACATCACGTGAAAATTTCTTCGGTTTAGTATAAACACTGGCCTGCAAAAAAGTTATTGCAATTTTAAAAGTGTGATCTTTTAAAATTGCAATAACTTTTTAAGTACACAAGATATACTTTCGAAACAAAAAGGACTCAAAAAAGAGTTTAATTTTTAACCGACTTCAAAAGAAGGTTCTCAATTTTTTTCATTTTGTGTTTGTTACCTCATATCTTCGTCATTTATGAACCGATTTGAAAAATTCTTCTTTTAACTGAATGGATACACTTCCCGATTGGTCCCATAGAAATTTCATCAAAATCCGTTCTGCAGTTTGATTTTAAATCAAAATAGCTGGAAAAAATATATCGTCCAATTAAAAGAAATTGCGAAATTGATACTTGACAAGGATTTGTGTGTGATACGATACTAAAAAGGGTAAAATAAAAACGTTTTTGCAAAAAAATAACCGACTTCCAAAAAAAACACTAAAATAAGTTGAAAATAACTTTACTTTCGGAAGTCGGTGCCAAAAAAGTCCATGAAACAAACAATAGTCACAGGCTTCCGAAAGTAAAGTTATTTTCCACTTTTTTTTTGGAAGTCGGTTATTTTTTTGCAAGAACGTTTTTATTTTACCCTTTTTAGTTATTGTATCACACACAAATCCTTGTGTACATAAAAACTTCATAGTCGGTAATTTTAAGAAATGGCTGAAAAAAACTTTAAAATCAAAAATAATCATTTTCGAATTACAATTTTACCATTCATTTTTTGTTTTCAAATTTTTTCTTGATCGCTGATTCTTGTTACAAAAGCTAAGTTAGACAACAGCACATAAACTTATTTATCATGCCTCTTTCACCTGAAGAATGTGCTAGGATCATGACTTTTCTGGAACTTGACATCTGTATGCGTCGTACTGCATGAATGGTGGGTGTGACGTTAAGAACGCTCCAGAAGGTGAAGCGAAGGTACGAAGAGACTGGAAACCATTTGAGGAGACCAGGTAATGGCAGACCCAGGTGTACTAGTGCCCGAGAAGACCGTTATATTGTTTCCACTGTGTTGAGAAATCGCCACCTAAATGCAGTTGAAGTCCAGCAACAGCTTCTTCAGATCCGAAGGGACTACATTAGTGACAGTACAGTGAGAAGAAGACTGGCTGAAGCACACCTGAAACCCCGAAGACCAGCGAGTGGCCCCAAACTCGAGAGAGAGCATCGAGAAGCGACACTGCGATACGCCCGTGTGAACACATACAGTGGGATCAAGAAGAATGGTCAAGAATTTTGTTGACAGATTAGTCTCGATTCTCACTTTACACTTCTGATGGAAGGCGAAGTGTCTACAGGCGACCTGGTCAGCGATACCTTCAAGCCTGCTTCTCAGAGTCTAGTACGGTGGAGGCAGTGTACAAGTATGGGCTGACATATCTTCAGAAAGTCGAACAGAGTTAGTGGCCATAGAAAATGGCACTCTGACTGGGGAAAGATATGCCCAGGAGATTCTCAATGAGTATGCAGGGCCGTATTTAGTAAATATGGGTGATGGATCGATGCTGATGCATGATAATGCCCGGCCACACACGGCACGGGTCGTGCTAGAGTATATTCAGGAGGTTGGTATCAGCGTGATGGCATGGCTATCAAGAAGTCCTGATTTCAACCCGATTGAGCACGCCTGGGATGAGCTAGGGAGGCTAGTCAGACCCTCATGGCACTAAAACAGGCCCTGATAGAAGAATGGGAGAATATTCCCCAACATCGGCTCCGAAACCTCGTGTTCAGTATGCCAAATCGACTCGAAGCTGTAAGCAGAGCCCGAGGAGGCAATACCAGTTATTAAAAAATAAATAACATGTAAAACATACTTGTAAATGTTAATTGAGTTTTATGACACTAAGCTAAAAATGGCTATTTTTATTGTTTTATCTTTTTTTAGATTTAAAAATGTTACTAATCTATAATTTACTATAGTTTCAAAGAAAGCTGATAAATATTGCTATAAAACGTTTTTTATTATAAATCTCTAACTTCTATAATTTGAAAAAAAAAAAAAATTATAAGTGTAGTACTTAGTTTTGCAGGCCAGTGTATTTTGGTTTCCCGATGAATCTTTGGTTTGTGGAGATAAAAACACGAGAAAACATAAACTTGGTTGCTTTCGTAGATGTAATGTTTATCTACAGTTAAATTGTAATGTCTGTTTATCTTAGTTTTTTTTTCAGGGTCAAACGATATCAGCCGACGATATGAGGTCACGAATGTCAACAGACTTATATTTTGCTTAGATAAATATTTAATTTCATTTAGCAGTCCATCCTGATATTAATGTAAAACTTGTACTTTAACGGTGGAACAACCCGGTCATTATGCTTTATTTATGAGATTATGTTGAAGAAATTTTACAACCATGAGTTGTAAAACACTGTTAAATGCGGCACCTTTGGTTGCATATAAACAAACATGTTTCCAAATGACAAAACGTTAGTAATATCAAAGTCTTGAAGACAGTCTATAAACAAAGTGTTCATGGTGATGTTGATGAGTTTAAACTGACTGCAAAAATAGGCAAATGACCTCGTGGCGCTAATTTCGCTCATTAGCGTCTATAACAAAGAGGCCGGGTAGCAATTAGGCAGTTCCATGCAGCATGATTTGTCGCTGGTTGCGGTGCAGCGCAAGGACGTCGCAACGTTTCCCATGGCACACATAAAGCACAGGGCCGACCGCTGGCCGCCGATGGGTCGATATATTTCTGCGGCGTTTTCGCCATTTCTTCCACGTCTATACTACATGTACGCATAGATAGTCAATCACTAGTTTCAGCGGTTTCAGTGATTCAGCCGCATTGTTTCGTTCGGCGAGGCTGATTAGACTCTTCAAGGCTGACAGTGACGAGGTGTGGGCGACTACTATGTAGTTATCGCTACTACAACGTAGTTTATCTGCGTCGTACATGATAGTGTATTGAAAACGTCTTCTTTGGCGCAGTTCGATATGTTTTCTTCAGTAACTAGGTATAAACCTCAAATAGACGCGGCCATTTCACACGCGGATGCCGAAAATTAGCCAAACATTGGAGGTGGTTTGTAAACAGAGATTAGGAGCTGCCTTCTGGGCTCGCCGCATTGCATTTGATGTCCATTATCTGCAAAGCTAACACGGGTGCATTGTTGATGTTACCGACGAACCTTTCAGCGGGGGGAGCTGCACCATCAAACTTTCCTTATCGGCATTTGGTATCGTGGGGCGCTCGGGCGAGACGGCGGCCGCGGCGGGGGGCGGCGGGCTGCGCGCGTCCGGCGGCGACGGCGCCTTCTGCGGCGGGCCCTGGCCCTCCATGCCGGAGCCGGCGAACAGCGCGAACCGGAAAGCGCGCGCGACGTCCGACACGCTCTCGGAGCGCTTGGTGGCCGCTTGGCTGGCGACGAGATCGAGGCCCGAGTGGAACGACGGAGACTTTGGGATTCCGAGCGGCGAGACGGCGCGGCGCGGTTTACTCTCAGCGGCAGCAAACATCGCGCGAGAGGGCGCGCGCGCGGCCGGCCCGGCGTGGACCATCGCTTGCGGCGGCCGGCAGCGGCATCCGAGCGGAGGCCCGGCAGCGCCGGGACCGGTGCGAGCTGCGGGGGCGGCCGGACTGCCACGCGCCGGTCTCAGCCGCGACTCGCTGCTGGCAGCGCCGCGAGTGCGCGCGCACACCCGCCGCACCCCGCTCGCGCCCCAGCCGCTCTATACAACCTCGGCTAGGGTTGCCACGTCACAACATATACCATTAACATAATGTCTACATGGATTGTTACTGCAATACAATAACGCCTCCTACACACGAGAGTGAGTCTCAATAGCTGATTGCGACTGTGCAGCACTCTCGTAATGGAGTAGCGGCTGTCGCCGGAAGCGACACCGAGAGCTCGGCGTAATGACGCAGATTCGTATTACATTGTAGCAGCCCTGCAGATATTACAACGATTTTACAAGTCGAGGAGGTCGGGGGTCGCGATCGCGTCACCCTATGAGGAACAGTAAACAAATGGGACTGTATCGCGATAACCAAATGCGTAATGTTATAAACAGCACCGACCGATATAATATTAATATATATGCAAGTAAACATTAATCAGCTGTGAGGCCGTTATCTCGAATGATAATAGTTTGAACGTTTTGCTAATTAGAAAAATAAAAATACTTGAATAGATAGGCGCCAAAACATATTGCGTCAACGAGCAATTCGCAGCCAATAACCGAGCTGGCGATAAATTATAAATTGCGAGTAACGACCGAATGTAGACGGCGAAGGTTTTCTGGGAAAGTAGAAGAATAACAATACGCGGTGGGGTCCCGGCATCCCCTGGCTTGCGGGGAAAGGGGGTGTATCCCTGTGCCAGACTGGTGCGCTCTCCCCTGCACCATCGATCGTTTAATTGACTTTAATTCGTCTGACTCACTTCCTGGATTCATGTCGAGAAAGTGCTTTAGTTAACTTAGAAACAAGATTCAATTTAATTGCATTCGAGATAAGATCGGCAGCCGAATTGGCCTAAATACATTTAAAGTGTCCGAAAAACATCATTGTTATCATTCAATTAAGCAATTAACCTTTCAACCAATCATTATTAAAATCACCTAATAATTCATCGACCGGAAAATAAGATAAAGTGAGAATTGAGATCTCTGGAACGTAACTGGGATAGTTCCTAGATTGCAGAGAAAATTTATGTTACCACTGGGTGCAATTTTCGCGCAATATCGTGATCGTCGAAAGCGTCCGGAATCGGCATATAACATTAAAAGCTTTAGAGTTATTATGGACATAATATTATAGCTTTGATATGGACGGCTGATTAACTTGGTAAAGGAAAGAAGAAAATACATTTATTTGCCTGCAACAGCGGCACATTTTATATCAAAATCTTTGGAGAGGCCTATATTCAGCAGTTGAAAACTTCAGTCCAAGTTGTTCGATACGAATACTTACTTGCTAAACAAGACACAAAATTAGATAAATAAAATAAAATTTATGTTTGACAACCCTACCTGTATCACAGCCTTTACATTTTCTCGAGTTCCGTGCAAATGAAGCAAAATCTAAATCCATTTTTCCGGGCCATACATTTTCCTTCAGACTCTTTGCTAAATTAGAAAAGAAGTTCCGTTAGGGCGGCACTGTGATACGTAGGGATATAAGCTACGGCGTTTATGCACCATCACACCTTATCCCCATGTGGGGTGGGGAATACAAAGGGCTATCATTACCAGGCTTCGCTAAACAAATTGTTTAGGATCGAAGCTGTTTATATGCAGCTACCGGAAGTTGGTCGATTGTTTGCTTTTAATACCTTTACCTTTACCTTTTAACAAGTTATATTAGTAGCAGCTCCTTTCTGGTTAACAATGAAGTACCACTACTCAACTCTCATCTGACTACCCTTTTTCGGAACTATGTTAGGTTTTTGTAACATCGTTACCTCTAATTTGAAGACAGAGGTCTAAAATCAACACACATTTAACCTGTTATGAGTCGCGTGTAAGAGGGTGAGGTTATGGCACAAATCCAGGCTCTCATTTTACTTTTAGGAATATTTCAACAGCGGCGCGAAGCCTTTTGGGTTTTCGTATGAACCTTTCTTTCTTATATTGGTGATAAGTGCTACGGGAAATTGAGGACCTGTGGTAGAAGATTCCCCCAGTTCAAAGTAGCCCCTTACTCACCATGGTAGCTAAAGTGCTGATTTAGCGAGGAAACCAAGTGGAAGGGTCGTAGGAAGCCGAAAATTTGCTTTCATAAGCGGTGCCTCTGGATAATTTATATTGACAGGAGGCTCGATATGGGCAACCTTTTTCTTTGATACAAAAAGAAATGACTTTTACAATGTTGGTGTGAGAAAACGGAACTGAAATCCAGACCAGACAGACACCATAACCAACCATAGGCATTCCGTTTTGACAAGGATTTACTGAGCACAAAATAATTAAAGATCTAGGTTTTGTCTATGAACAAGAAACGATAAAACTCGCGAATATTATAGAATCTTATAAGATCTTGAAAGAAAATCATAAAACCATATGATAAAGTAATAGCGCCACATTTTCGCCAACATTTATGATATCTTACGCCATTTTTTTTTTTCGTTCCAATATGGCGGGTGGCTTTTTATTGTTATCCGTTTATTGTTATCCGTTAGTCCTAAACGAAGTACATAAATAAAGGCTATATTTAGAGCAGTGGTGTGATTAAGAAGTGTGTCAAGGCTTTTGCTATATCAGACAATTTGTTTGTTAGTGAGAAAGCTGACAAACATCCAGACTCGGAACAAATATCTGGAGGTCAGCCTTATTTGTCCTAACTTTGGACGCGGAAACAGAAAATAGCGGAAAAACTAAAATGGAGAATTCTCGAAAGGAGTCGGGGACATTTTGTCATTTTTACTGTAAAACTATTCCGATTTAAATTTTCGCAGATGTAATTAATTTAGGAGTAGTTGACGAATTTATTTGTTTCTCTGGGAAGAAAGAGTTGACTAGTTTTAACTGAAGCCATGTCCTGGTTTTATCATTACTACATAAGTAACCGTCTACTCGACCAAGATCTTCCTAAGTCCCATGTTCGCCAAAACATTAAATCCTTCGACTTCCGCAAGAAATTTACCGCAGCGACCACCCTCGGGAATCCACCTCTGTCTTAATAGAGCAGCGGAAGATATATGTATAGCAAACTACATATATCTTTCTCTACATATCTCTATATATGTATGTCTCTCTATGCATAACTAGACATGGTTGTAAATTTACTCCAATTTAGAGGAGTCAACAACACCGTAAAAACAAAACGGTTTTAAGACTTGACAAATATTCCAAGGTCAGCCTAATTAAGATTAGGCCTTCACTGGTGAAATTAGCAAGATTAGCTGCTGAATGGCGATGAACTGTGCCCTAATTAATGCTCTTAATTAGCTATCGCTGTCCTTTTAAGGATGGGCGCACTTCAAAGTGATAGCACACATGAGAGATGTATAGTAAGTGTAAGAATATGTTGTAGAAATCGAACCCAGAGACGGTCACGGACGATATGCTTAAAATAATAAATGGAGTGCTTACTCAAATGTCACTTACCAGCTTTGTTTTGTTTTCCAAACAGGAAAACTCTTTGATACAGTGAATCATACCGATATGCTAGTTTAAGTAAAAGAGAAAAGAAAAACAATTAACGCCTGTTTCAGTAACACTGGAGATGGTGACACTTGAATGCGTGCCTAAGAGCACTGTTGGATTTTCAACGTTTGATTTGGCGGAGAGTTAAAAATACAACATCCTTAATATTAATAAAAACAGGAATACTAGTAGTAGAGTCACTTGACTAATATCTTCTGTCGCAGCAAAACTTGACTGCTTATATTGTTTTACGCACCTAGCACCCTTCGCAAAGTCACACTGTCACTCCATTTTCCCACATACTCCATGTCCAAACCCCTAGCATACAGCTGTGAGCACGTATAGGTACCTAACATGTCGTATCATCGGAACCATGTACAGTGGTGTCGAGTGATATAATATGAGTAGTTATGTACTATTGCAAAGCACTTACACAAAGTTTAATTAGTACTGGAAACGTTTGATAGAATTAATTACAAGCAGAACCGATTTCAGGGACGCTGTGTCCTTTGATACGGAATGATGTGGTATCTATGAAGTAGTAATAGATGAAACGATGGGGCTATTTGCAAATAACGAGGATAATATCGTGGGGCAAGTTTTGAGTATGTATGTGGTTATAGTAGAGAAAGCCAATGAAACGATAGATGGACTGTGATATGGCTAGAAAGAGTGAGAATGGAAGAAGACACGCTGTGCCGACACCAAATAAATTGGGATAAGGGCAGGAGAATGATGACGAAGAACGTGTTTTTTCTTGGATAAAGAATTTGGTTCAAAACCCGTCTTTAATTTATCATAAAACAGTTGAACTGACACGCTCAGAAGCTATAAAGTGCGGTTTTATAGTATCGAGCAGGCAAATAAGCTAAGATTTCCGGGTCACACGAGTTCGTCGATTCATGCGGTGCACGGCGCACAGTGGATCCATATTGAAAATTAGTGGACATGGGCAACAAAGTTCCAATATCGATTCGATATTTTTTTATGTGATTCTTCATGATATTCCAGACAACTTTTACTCTTGTGAAATTTCTTCTAAAGTTGATCGTTTGTCTGAAAAAAAAAAAATTAGATTTTTTTGTATGGAGCGAATCACGTTTATTTTTTTTTCTTCAATTGTACGAATATGTTAGGTGTATGGCGTGAGTATATGATAGCTAGGGTCATTTTCTATCCAGGAAAAAATATATCAGCGCCGGCCATCCGCGGCCGCGTGAGTAATCATTCGGTAAAAAAATAATATTTTCTATGATTTTTTTTGCCTTTTAAAATCAATTCAAAGTATATTTTCTGTCTCACTTGGCTGTTTTCACCTTTTTAGTTAAATATATAGTTTTAATAGCACATAGGTACTCACAACTAGTAATTCTGGCAGAGGTTAAGTTATTATTGCATGTTATCGGTGGCACCTGCATTGTGATTGATGACTCATTTGTTTGTGCGCTCGGCTAAATGCATAACAAACGAGTCACCGAAAAATAATTGTCTCTGATTGGTTGTTATTTTTTTAACTACCTGCACATTATCTACTGTTATCGGTAGCACCTGCATTGTGATTGATGACTCATTTGTTTGTGCGCTCGGCTAGAAGCGCATAACTAATGAGTCATCGAAAAATGGTCGTCTCTGATTGGCTGTTATTTTTTTTACTACCTGCACGTTATCTATTGTAAAATAAACATGTAATAAGTTTCTGGGTATACTAATTTTATCAAATATACGTGAAATAGTTTGAATTTTTACGGGCAAGACGTTGATAATCATTATCTACATAATCAAGCGTATGTAAAGTATAGTATAAGTTATCGTACGTATGATCGAAAGGAAATTGTGAAATAATTGTAGCCCTGAAAAGGGCTGTTTGTCATATTCCCAGCCCTGATGGGCTTTTGTGGGAATAGTCCATAGCCGGATCACTTTATTTCTTATTCCAGAAGTGGGTCCGGCAAATTTTCGGACTCTGCTATGAAGCATTCTTCTTCCTCCATAATCTCACTGTCACAGGGAGGCTCGGTAGTCTGTAACAACTGAATTGCTTCAGGCAACAACTCACTATGACTGATGAATCACCGAACTCTGTAGCTGTGTTTGACGTTTTCTGTTTATAGTTACTCTGCGACGAAGAACCATCAAGCCCCCATTTCCAGGTCAACTTGAGTTCTTCATTTTGAGACCTATCAACAGAATTCACATCTAGTAAAATCCTCTCCACAGTGTGGTCCAATAGCGCTTGCAATTTAATTTGAGCTCCTTTTTCGGTAATCTCCATACTCTCTTGTGGTGGATAACATCTTTTCTTGGCATTAACGAGCTTTGGATAAGATGGAAAGGCAGCACAGTTTTCTTCTTTCAGAAATTGTCGAAGAGCTAAGTACTTCCATCTCGAGAGCGCAAGTGATGTGTAAAGAGCTAAACACTTATCTTCAGAGACAGTACTTAGGCTCTGCTTTTTGAATAGTCGCTCGTGTACTTCGGATAGCGTTTCTGGATTACTGGAAAGGTATTCGACCACTTTTGCCAGATTCGTTTTGCCGTTGTCTTTCAATTTTGTTAAGTACCAGTGCTGCAACTCTTCCTCGGAATTTTCTTCTACTATGGAAGTAGAACGTCTTTTTTTTGCTTATTACTTAAGTCTTCGAACGGTTTTCTGTGCTCCTTTTCTGTAGATGTTCCCGCTTCCGTAGTACATACTGCAAGATTAGGAACATGGGAATTCATATCCACTGGCTCAGATAAGGCTGTGTCCGAAAAGCCCAACTCACTTCTCAGGTCAACACTGTCACAAACAGGCCAGTTGATGTTTTTTTTCCAACCACTTGCGATTATTTACACGGTTCATAAAAGTTTTTTGATTTCTACTTGACTCTATCCACTTTTTATTTAGGCTTACACAAAAAAGCCAACAGAACTCCTTGATTAGGTTTTTGTCTTCTTCAGAAACTGTGGTATTCAAAACAGAAATTATACTTTCATATAGAAACATATAATTTTTCAGATCACCACCACTTCTTAATTTCACAAAAAGATCTAGGTTGGTACAAAATCCAGCCATAGTTCTAAAGTAAATATAAAAATAAAAGTATTTCACTGTGTTCACAAATAAGCGACAAGAGCGAAACTAGAGGGACTTAGTGAATGTCTTTGTATTTATAGTCAGTGTTAATTACTCAAGTAGTGAACATATTAGCATGACTGAAAATTATTCAGCCAATCAGAGACGAGCATTTTTCGATGACTCATTAGTTATGCGCTTAGACGAGCGCACAAACAAATGAGTCATCAATCACAATGCAGGTGCCACCGATAACAATAGATAATGTGCAGGTAGTTAAAAAAATAACAGCCAATCAGAGACAATTATTTTTCGGTGACTCGTTTGTTATGCACTTAACCGAGCGCACAAACAAATATCAATCACAATGCAGGTGCCACCGATAACATGCAATAATAACTTAACCTCTTCCAGAATTACTAGTTGTGAGTACCTATGTGCTATTAAAACTATATATTTAACTAAAAAGGTGAAAACAGCCAAGTGAGACAGAAAATATGACTTTGAATTGATTTTAAAAGGCAAAAAATTTCATAGAAAATATTATTTTTTTAACGAATGATTACTCGCGCGGCCGCAGATGGCCGGCGCTGATATATTTTTTCGTGGATAGAGAATGACCCTAGCTATCATATACTCACGCCATACACCTAACATATTCGTACAATTGAAGAAAAAAAAATAAACGTGATTCGCTCCATACAAAAAAATCTAATTTATTTTTTTTCAGACAAACGATCAACTTTAGAAGAAATTTCACAAGAGTAAAAGTTGTCTGGAATATCATGAAGAATCACATAAAAAAATATCGAATCGATATTGGAACTTTGTTGCCCATGTCCACTAATTTTCAATATGGATCCACTGTGCGGCGACCTAGTTTCTCGATGATGTCTCAGGATATGGCATTTACGGTGCGTACTATGCGGTAATAGGCGACTTTCGTTGCAACGTGCACTTTGGAGATTTGACTTGGATAGTGGTGGCAAGTGTTTAAGAAATCATTGATGAAAATTTTAATTGGCATTTTCTATTTTAATTAGTATGTCAGTGATGACAAAACAGCAAAAACTGTATTACTTATAAGATCCTAAATTGCTATGTTTTTGATTCTGACTGACAAGAATTGAATTGAATTTTTAAGGGTAGATTTGTCACCGAGGATGAAAATCATTTTGTATCGATGACTTGTGTCTGTAAACAGTACCTACCTACATCTTCACCCCCCTAAGGGATTACTGAAGTGATCGTGCAGTACCATTAAGTTGCTGACTAAATTAAATTTAGAAGTTCAGAGGACATGTTTCGGTAAAACATTCATGGTAATGAACCCCTTAGACGCAGGGATTATTCTAATACAATGGGGACCATACCCTATAAGAGTACCAGAAGGTTGAAATTAGGGATACAATTACTGAAATGGAATTAACTGAGACAGATGTAGGTAAAGATTGTGTATTTATAGTAAACGATGATTGACAAAATATTACTAAAACATTCGATTTAAATAACAGTAAATCCTTAAAGGGCACATTGATTAAACCGCACAATCGGACTAATTTGGCTTAGCAAATTAACCAAAACCGCTAACATAAAGAACAAAAAAACACAACACACAAGGTGAATCCAAAAAAGCGGCAAAAACAAACCCGCCTAATAGGTCCCCTGGTCGGTATTAGGTCATTTTCGTCGCATAACACGTCACAAATGACACACAAAGCGGTCGTTGGCGAGAATTAGGACGATGTCTCTGAAGTAGCATTCACCGTAGAGGCTCGCTTGCAGCGGTAAAAAGCGAACGGAAGCGGAACACGGGCACAAAGGGAAGCCGAGCAAAAAGCATAGGACACATGCCACTTTATATGGCGTTTAGCGTGAAAAGCGCTTTAAGGCGCTTAGGGATTCTTTCAGTGCAGCTGGAAAACGAGCCGGCTTATTATTACTGCATGTTTAACTTTGCACGACTGGAAGCTACTAACATTTTTAAGAAAGATTTTAGATCGGAATAAGAGCTCAAATGACAGTCATGGACAAGGCTATTATCCGTTGTCTCTTATTGCTATAGTACTCGATGAAAAAATGTTAGATTTATTTATTTTGTTTTTAAATATCTACGGATGCTTTAGGCTCCACGTTTGACAACTTTACGTGAGTGTTATTTTCGAAATACAACATCAAAACGAAATGATAAATTAAATGATTGATTAGTTTACCTGCGCAAAGACTAATTGAAGCCACTGGCACGGTGTGGGTTGAGTATAAAAGACTCATCGATCAATTAGCGTTTGTACTATAATTGCGAACTTAAACAATCACCTATTGTGTTGTTTTAACAACGGCCAATGTACAGTGACGTGTAAACAGATGTATGGATTTATCAAAACACAGATTATTCTACGGCATTCCATTGTAATTGTGAATGATGCACACATCATTCCCCCTCAGCCCAATTTATTTGGGCTCAGCCAAGCTTGTTCAATCTTCTTTTGCCATTCCTACTTTTCTATTAATCGTCAACTAATCTTAGTAGTGACCCTTTGTCTAACCAAACAGTCTTTCAACTATGTACATCCATCGTTTCTTTGGCCTTCCCGTACTCTCATAGCCATCCAAAAAACTTTCCTCACGAAGTTTTCCTCATATCTCCACATCGCATGCCCCGCATTTCCGAAACAATTTTGGTTTCACCTGTTCAATATGTAACTATTCACTTTTTGAACGTTATTTTTTAAGTGTTTAAACATATTTTTATAAGTGACTGTACACATATTTGCTACTGCAAAACACAGTTTTACGAAACTTTTTTATCGTGATAGCTCAAACTATAGGAACTTATATCGTAATGATTTGTTGTGTAACGTGGAAGAATAGATATTTGCAAACTTATCTCCGTTTGGTCCAACAAGAGGTATTAAAGCCAAAATATACTGGGACCCAACGCAGTAATCCAGGAGATGTCTCGGTGTACCGGGACAGCAGCCCTTTCTTATTACAACGAATTTAAGTGGTTGATTCCCGTACGTCTCCTCTCCGCTCCGCTCATATCCGTCTTGGTGGAGTCTGGGCCTTTTTAGTTACAACTAAACATGGAAAGAATTTTTGGAAACTTCACCCGTCATAAGTTCAACAAACAGGCTAATAGTCAAAGTAATGATAACATGACCAGCAACACCTATGCGGTATGATATACAATATGATATCCGTCTCTCCAACCTTGAACAAATCAAAGATGGTTGTTTCCACAGCGCGTTTACAGGCGTCAATTATTTTGCTATCTGCGTTGTACTGCAAACCGATGGCGAGTCAGAACGATTATTGTCATTTGCCTTGGAAAAAATAAACAATGATACCATCAAGAAACAAGAATCAAGACGTTGTTCAACTAAATTGCTTTGTGTAGTTTCTGAACGTGAGACGGTTCTGTGTTTTTTGTTCGATGCAATTCAAGATGGGATAATATAGGGTGTGATTAGCTAATAATTATGGATTTTTATATTGGTGAGTGCGTTAAAAAGATGAAATGACGAGTGATGAACCTTTTCCATGTAAAGCTCTTTGTCTCAGCTGTCATTTCCAGGTCTTTGACAGTAAGTACGCTTAGTCAGAAACCCAAAAGTCTAACCATCAGTTTTAACAACGGTTATGGTTCAGTAACTGAGTTTTAGAGATCCGATACGAAGTATCTCCATGCAAAGTACTGGTATTGAGCTGCATCCGGTGAAACTGGAAGCTGATCCTAATATAGTTAGGAAATACTTCAGCATTTAGCTAGAGATGGACCGAATGCGGATTCTGCCGAATGTCGAGTTCAGCCGAATTTCGCGCGTCTTTAGACGGTGACAGGTTTAATTATGTTTTTTATATAATTAGTAAGGGGTCCCTGTTTGGTTTGATGGATGGATGATGAAATTTTTTGAGTGGCAAAATTTCTTCAAAATCCGTCCTAGGAGCAGTTCAGTGACATACAAATGTACGGAAGAATTTAGTCTTTTCTTCTGATATCTTTAACTAGTAGCGAGTTCAGTTGGCAAAATGCAAGATATGGACTACTAGTCTATCCTACATATTAGTAAAGATTTGTTCAACCGAATGTTCGGTCCATGAACCGACCTTCGGCCGAATGGCGAAATTCGGAAAAAGCAGCCGAATTTCAGTATTACCGAATGTGAAACGAACTTCGGTCCATCTCTAAGCATTTACTTCAAATGCGGCGTTTCGGGGTAAAACTTTTTATTTGGTTGAAGATCGAATTGTGAATAATATGAAATAAAAAGGAGTAAATGATAGCGTGACGGTTAACAGAGCAATGGAAGAAAAAAACGTGTTGCGCCGGCCCCAAGTAACATGGGACAAGGGCAGGGAATTTTAAATAAAATAATCTCCAATTTGATCTAATTATGGATCAATCAAACCCTACAAGTAACAAATATTTTCGCTACAGGTACTACATTGTGTTTTTCTTTACAAGCTTATGACGTTACATGTATACCGCACAAAAGATTTAACTTTCAAGTGACGCATGAGCCCTACCCACCCAGCTCCATTACTAAGGACACCTAACTGAATCATTAGGTAACGGTACATACGTGTGAAACAGGTACTAACAAGGACACTGACGGTCGAGCAATTTTCGACCTTATTACTCAGGGCGTAAGGGTGAATAACAAGGACACTGACGGTCGACCACTTTTCAACCTTATTACTCAGGGCGTAAGGGTGAAAAGTGCTCGCCCCTCAGTGTCTTCGGTTGTACATATTAAGCTACCTACGTACACTTGACACCCACGAAACTGTTCGTAATTCGCATACAAATTTCAACCCTGTGTAGATTCGCTCACCCCCGAATTTTGACTTAACATCACGTCTGTAATCCCCGAACGGTTAGGCAGAGGTGTACCTAATGGACACCCACATTTCGCCGGTTATGTTTTAGTCTCATGTAACAGGGGCGAACCAATTACCAACCGAACACAAATCCAGACTGCGTGGCTGCTATTGACAAATTTCTGATGAAAAAATCCAATAACACTGCCCGGCCCTCATTCTCAGCGAAATCACTTGTCACGAAGAGACCAACGGGGTTGTCATATAAGTACGTACAATCATGTTAAATAGGTACGTAATCACATAATTATGTTACCTACGTATACTTGACACCCACGACACCGTTCGTTACTCGCATATAAATTTCACCCCTTTAATAAATTTGTTCAACCCCGAATTTGGAAACGATACTTATATTTGCTTAATACTTACTATAAGTATTAGGGGTTAAAGTATGAAATTGCCGATTTATACTGCAAAATTAAAACTCGTTTTTTTTTTCAAGATGTAACATATTTATTTAATCAAAATATTTACCCTCATTATCTACACATTGCTGCAATCTAATCAGAAGTTCAATTATGTCTTAGCGATAGAACTCTGAGGATCTAGATTCGACAAACTGTGTGAAAGCATTTTGTACTCATTTCGTCTACCGCCCACTTTGAAAATCATTTTTTTTTTCAGCGCCCCACATTTTTTTTTTACTGTTAAATAAAATAACATCTTGAAATTCCCAATGACATTCATTAGTTTGTTAAAACTTGATTGCTCACGGGCTATCCTACGAAAGCTGTGTTAAATATTTTTAGTTTTAATACAATCAAACATGGAAGAAATTTAAACTAAATAATAACTATATCGATGGTTTTAATTTCAGTGAATTTTAAAATAATAGGATAAAATTACAAATTAGTCATCGCCCTCCTAAACCACTTCAACATCCCCAATTTTTTTCTGGGCCCCTTACCGCCCCCTCTAGGCCTCCAGCGCCCACAAGGGGGCGTTATTGCCCACTTTGAGAAAGACTGCGTTAAACCATTCTGCTAATTCCTGAGTAGTTTGACTCGGATCGGCTTCCACCATTTCCTTCAATTCAGCGTTATTCAACTGTGTGGGCGGTCTTCCACGTGGTTCGTTCTTCAAGTCGAAGTTTCTATTACGAAAGCGTTCTCCTCTCCAAACGCAGCATTGATATTGCGAGCCATTTCTGATGCGTTAGATCCGCGTCGGAACTCGAATACAAAAATTACTCGGATTTTCGAAGTATCCATCTTTTCCGTCTAAGCTGAATAAAAAAACAATCGAGATTCGAAAATCGAATGTTGCACATTTTTAAACGAAAAATCTCTTAGGTATAATGTAAAAAAAGTTTCACTCGAATATCTCACACCATGAAGGTTTAATGTCAATTCAAAGTATCTATTACTATAAAACGGCAATTTCATACTTTAACCCTATTACTTCTGTCGCTTTATTACACATTTAAGTAAAAGAGACAGCAGCTTACAATTGTTTGAGAATATAGCTGGCAGAAAGATCCAGCATTGAAAAAACCTTGTTTTTGCCCATTATCATCTGAACATCATCTGCCTAGCCTTTTCCCAACTATGTTGGAGTCGGTTTCCAGTGTAACCGGATGCAGCTGAATTCCAGTATTTTACATGGAACGACTGCCTATCTGACCTCCACAACCCACTACTACACACTACTTAGTACTGGGTAATACGATACACCTTGGTAAGACTGATTGTCAGACTATCGAGTCACTGTAACGACTGTCAAAGATCCGCAAATGACAGCCGGGACCAACGGCTTAACGTGCTTTCCGAGGCTCGGAGGAAACTTGGTATATAATGGATGGTCATGCAACCCCGGACCAGCCTAGACAAGCACGGCTTAACCTGAAGATCGACCCGACCGGCTGTTGTTATTTAGCCAGGAGCTCCTCCTATTATCATCTGATTAGGAACAATATTAATTCTAATCAGACGGAACAAGTCAAGTCCGACCGAAATTCGTTTTTCGCCAGATTACTCGTATACAGTTTCAACCATTTTCGGCTGATAAACTTCATTTACTTATATCAGTCTAATAATATCCTCCTCCTGTACTTAGCGCGGATGTACTTTTTCTGCCTAACAGTTGCGGAAGAGTTCACTATGCATAGTGACGAACTGCAGGCAACAAGGAAAACATCACAAATAAATATTGTGACATAAAAACCTACAACTATTTTTAGAACTGGTAACACTAACAAGTAACAACAACATTTTCTTCTCGTTTCGTGTCGACGACGGGTGTCGAGCATAATTATTTTCTTGTGTTGGAGAAAATGTGCAACGGACACGGAAAAAACAGTCACTGTAGTCCGTGACAAATCATAATCTCGTTGTGGTACTTTAATGGCCTGTTTCTCTCAATTAAAACATCACTTTACAGTGCAATTTTCCTTGACGATGTATTTTGTAAACAAACACGTTTTGAAAATCATGAGTTTCGGCATCATTCACTTATTGTATGGATTACATCTAAAACTGCTTCAACGCTGTGTTTGTTGAAAATGCAAAATTAGATCATATTTTTTTACCAATACCTGGTAACCCAGTGCAAAATCATAGAAATTGATAAAAACGAAATAATCTTGCTTACATAATATTTATATTAGTTTCATGACTCAGTACTATATGATAAGCATAAAAATGCTTATTTACTTTTGACTTATTTCTTCTAATCATTAGAAGTGATTGTTACCAACCGTTTTTAAGAAATGATCCAATCACACGCTAGCATTCGAAAAACGTATATTTTTTAATATTTAATGCATAAATCCGACTTCCAATACACTAAAATATAAGGGAACTAACATTTTGTGGTTTTCGGATCCCATGGCGATGTGAAAGCCCATTTTTTCTATTTCCCCTTGGAAAATGGGCTCCCTTGGCGAACATGAAAAATGACATCCGACAGGACCCTTCCTTGTGAAAATAAGCGCTTGTCACGAAAACAAAAAGTGCTTTGACTAGAGGTTGCCAGGAAAAAATAAAAAATAAATGTTATGTTAGCTCACATCACAGGCATAGTTGCTAGTTGATATTAATTTTAACTATTCTCGTT
The DNA here is from genome assembly GCA_964057025.1 of Standfussiana lucernea. NCBI lineage: Eukaryota > Metazoa > Arthropoda > Insecta > Lepidoptera > Noctuidae > Standfussiana > Standfussiana lucernea. Next base: position 11,166,182 of record OZ059806.1, on the reverse strand, counting down.
ATTTCGATGTTTAAAGATATTAAAAATGCGCGAAATGTTTTTAGACGTTAAACATAAGAATTTTCACCATGAGATGCATAAAAGCTCGCCCACAAAGTTGTATTTCACGTCGGGGTACAGACCATTAATCACAAAAGTTCCGACTTGCACTCACCAGGGGTTCATAACCTTGAGGCAATTTCGTACATTCCCCACACATAATTATGTGAAAGATTAGAAATGACTGACGTATATTGAGCTAGTTAACATTTTTCTAAGTCGTAAATGTATGAAATGCTTGGTTCAAGAATTTATTTCTCCACAGACATAAAAGCAAGTAATTTAAAGGAGAAATAAAACCGTACTTTAAAAGCAGTAGCCCACAGAGTCATAAATACGTATTCCTAGGTTAAGTCGGAGGAGAGTTAAAGAGGTGCGTCAAATTCAAATTTTACGATGGACTCAACATTAATTAATGGGCACTAGTTGGCTGTCAGTTCAAAGTTTAATTAACATATAGATGAGTCGTGCACTGTAGGTCAGTGGTACTCGTGAAGTAGCTCAGCTGTGTTTGATTGGTATACATTCGATTGATTTCTAGCATAAATAATTAAGTATCTGACAGAATATAAAGCTCTCGAAGATATTCCTCCAAGTTTTCGTCCGCATTCTATTTTCATACCCCATTTTATCCGATAAGGGGTTGAGTTTACAAAATCAATTTTTGAGGGTTTACCGTAAAAGTGGTGCACCTCGGCGGTACATCCCATAAATAAGAAATTTACTCAATTTCAGAGCTCCTCTCGGGAGCTTTACCCCTGGTTTCTGAAAAAGCCTGTGAAATTTATACATTGTGAAGTCTCAGGTCAAATGACTGGATTGGCTGTTGTTATTTCGGCCTGTTCTCATGAGAATGCCTTGGCCTGTAGAGGTATGAGGAAGAGGGTGTGAAGTTCCTCAACCCCCATAGAATAGGGAGGATATTCCGACGAGACGGGTGTCGTGCGTACTGGATTACTGCCTAAAGGTATTGATCAGGATTATCAATCTTATCTTATATATCTTGATGATGAGTAGTCATCATCATCATGCCTAGCCTTTTCCCAACTATGTTGGAGTCGGCTTCCAGTCTAACCGGATGCAGCTGAATACCAGTATTTTACATGGAGCGACTGCCTATCTGTCCTCCACAACCCAGTTGGTACTATTAGTAGTATTTTGAATCTTACTGCTACATATTATAAATATGAAAGTTTGTGAGGATGGATGTTTGTTGCTCTATCACGCAAAAACTATTGAACCGACCGAAAATTGGCACGCAGATAATTTATATCCCGGATTAACATGAAGGATACTTTTTATCCCGGTAGTACGATCCTGTGGGGCAATTACTGAATTCCACGTAAGCGAAGCCGCGGGCATATGCTACTATATGCTAATCTGGCTGATAAGGCTGCTTGCGTGATGGAGGATTAGCGTGACATCATGTAGTACATCTAGTTCGTACGTCGTGTCGTAGATGGCGCCACAAGCCTATCAGAAACCAGTCAGGCTGCGCATTCTCAGTACATCCCGGAACTGTTTTATAAATACATAATTATTGATCTTTGTACGCTTTATAGCTAATAATGTAACTGCCGTAAGTCAGCTTAGCGGCAAGGCTACGTGTGTAAACGAAGACATACGCAATGCTTTGTAAGCCGTTAAGCAGATTAGTGTCAATACATAGCTCGACATGTGTCTTAACTTTAACTTCAAGCTAATATTCGCACTAGGTCAGAAAAAACCGTTTCGAAAATAAAAAGATAATAATTGCATGGATTCTGCATTTAGAGATGTTGATAAGTGCTTTCTTTATCGGCAGGAAAATAACCGCGGCTCTACCCTACCAAGAAAGCGGTTTTCAATATCGAATGGGTGTATAAAAACTCAATTTTCTGGTGCACCTATCCCATTCTCGAGTAGTTTTGGGCCGGACTTCCAATTTGATCAAATGCGAGTTGAATACCAATATTCAATTTTTCAGGAGTTATGGCAGTATTTGACCTCCGCACCCAATAGATAAATGTAGTACTGGGCAATAGGTTCATACTGATATTTTGCCTAGATATTGGCTAGCTATCAGACCGTTCAGTATTAGAATATATCACATTTAGATTTTGATACACATTACGTCTGAAGAGTTTTGTTAGCGTATTTATTTGACCCTGTATTATTGCACTGTTGGATTTTTAACTTTCCGCTAGGCGCTGAAAGCTCAAATTAACAAAAGTGCTATCAAATATAGGCATTTGACGGCTGATTCCTTTTCCGAGATCACGATGACAGTCCCATGCATGAAGTTGTTTAATTTGATGGTCTGAAGCGCACCCTTAATATTATGAACCTGAAGTGTCCCACTGCGGGGCACAGGTGACTTTCCATTTTCCTCTGTTTTCGTCTATTTGGGCCCAATCCTTTAAATTAGAATATTTCTACGAAATTACTCGACTCCTCTTAACTCATGTTATTTCAGCTCTTGTATTTGATATGAATTCTGAAGGAACAATCGAGCGACAAAACTGAATGAATGGTTTAACATTATACTGTGTCATCAAACATTTCATTTAAACCGTAATTTAAACATAACAGTTCCATTCAATACTGTTTTCCTTGGGAAAATTACAGTCATTTTAAGATCTCTGTAGAAGTTTCCACGTTTGTTTACATTCTTTGCATATGAAGATACTTTGAGTATCAATATAGAGCAGACAAAACATTCATAAACCACTTTTTCATTCACCTTCTGCAAAATATGAAAGTGCGCAATATTATAATCCTATTCGTCATCTGACCTCAACATATTCTGAACAAGACACTCCTAGGACAAGAATATGGCTGGGGTAATTCTGTCAACAACAACCACATAAATTCTATTGGCATGAGTTTAAGTCAGTCGAGACAAAAGTTTATGTATATGGAAACAGGGTGTAAAGTACCGCATCCTCGGTTGAAGAGGATCCTCAACCAGACGGGCGCTGTGTCGGTGTGCGACAGTTATTGCCGGGTTTTTCTGTTTTCTATCTTGCAGAGAACTCTAGTAGCGCGATGCAGAATATTGATTTTAGTTCTTCTTTTGCGCCATAGATGGCAAACTTTTTGTATGTTCTATCGCTGCGTCTACAAAAGAAAACCGTTTTGCAATAGTCAATCGTATGACGTTAAGCCTAGTGTACGTTTTACTTCCTATTATGATAAGACCTGCGTACAGCATGTCTGTTATGGACTTGGTATTCCAAGGAACGAGAGACATTTTTGACCTTGAGTAAGGCACGAGCTTTCCTACCACCAATGAGGAAGCCACTAAGTAGGCTATTTTCTCGTTTATGAAACGTACAATAGATTTAGGTCCCGTCAGATAAAAAAGTTATGGATCTATGGAGGTCACCAGTCTAGAGGTATGATGAACCGGATGAAAAGCTCCTCATACTTCGTTCAAAAGGGTCGACCGTCCAAAACCAGACGGATGTTGTGTCTGGTGGGCTACTGCCCGACAGTTGCAGTCGGGGTTTTTATGTTCTTAACTCGCGGAGAACTTTAATATCGCGATGTAGGATTTTTATTTTAGTTATTAATTTGCGTCATAGATGTCGGTAGTGTTTTTTTTGTCGACTAAATTTATCCGCTACACAAATATTCATAGTTGATAGCTGCCTGTCCAAACAACTCGAGATACTAGATCTACTCGTTAATCGTCGGCAGTTGGTGAGATGCCTATTGATCCTGTGAGAATTATTTGGGAACGGCTACGGGAATCTGCTTCCTGCTGCCTGCTAATGACAACGAAATCTGAGCCTTAATTGTGAGCTAAACATCAACTAAAGCCATTTTTTTGCTGATATGATTATGCCGTATCATTTCACTGCTGAAGTCTGATCTCTACGTGAAAATCTTTATATTAGGAGAACTTACCTTTAATAGGTGGTAGTTTCACCAGCTCCTGGTTGTGACTGTGAACGTTGAATCTGCTGGAACCATGTCTTCGGGGCTGGCCGTTCCAGCCGGGAGGTCGGGGCCCATCGGCGGAGCGAGGGACGATCGGCGCGGGAGGAGGTGGGCCCGAAGCTAGGGTCGAATGCTGCTTCTCTGGACGAGTCTGGAGATGTGAGAAAGTTGGAATGAGGATTTATTTTTGGAGAAGAAAAATAAAGAAATATACTGTGTACGTCGAAGCTTGCAGGAAGCAATTTGTGGAGAGGTACTTTACTTTTATCACCACTTTTCCAGCTATAGATATTTATAGGATAGAGATACGAACACGAACAAAACCTACTTATCGATCTGTTGCTTCCGCGGTATAGAGAATCCTCTGTAGGAAGCAGCAAGTCGTTTCTTTTCATCTGATAACTTGATAGAGATATCATATAGATTGTGTGCCGTCAACATGCCAAAAGACTTTTCTAAATATTTACTTGTACCGGCCTTAACTTAGTGTCAAAGATATTTATCTCTCCAAATATCTTATTAGTTACTCATTCTTTACTTAAATTAAGGATTTCGCGTGCCTAAATTAATATTCTGGTAGGGACATTTTAATTTACAATGCTGAAGTAATTTACAGCTTTCAGCTAATTAATTGCTTAAATATTTAAACAGTTCTATATCAGTATATTAAATAATAAAACTTAGTAACAATTAATTAATTACAATTATTATTGTACTGATAAAATCTGTAGCTTTTAAAAGCGAAACTGAAATAAAATAGAACATGACATCAGTTAGTTTTACGACTTCGTCTGTAATTCCGCATACGAGCACTTTATGTTATGTGCCCCTGGATTTAAATGATGTTATTATAGCAAAAGCATTGGCTTGAATATTTGACCGTAATTATTGTTGGCAGCATCGTGGCTGATGAGAGATTTTATGGAGAACTCTAATTGTGTACGGAAAGAACAACTTCTTGACTGCATTATAACTACGTAAATAGATGAACGTTTGAAGTTGTATTTGATTTGTAAAGGATAATTTCATTCTTTTCTTAGACAAAAATAATAAAAAATGTTTATGATTTGTGGTACTTTCAAACTTACTCAGCAGCTAGGGGTTAAGGGTGTTATTAACCCTTAAAATAACCGTTATTTTTCTGGCCTGCCGTTTAATTTTTGGGTACAATATGTTCGAAACCTGAACGATGTACAGGTGCTCCTAAATTCTGTGGATCATACTAAATAAAGTGCACGCTGAAGCGCGGTGCTACATGAATATTGTCGTGTATTTTAAAGTCACGCTTGGTGTTGAGAAATTTTCGTCTCGGAGCAAGACAGATAGGAAATACCGTGGACAACCATGCAGCTTGTGAAACTTGCAGAAGTACTACAAAATTCAGTTTACAGAATACGAGCCTCCACTAGGCCCAAACTAAAAAAAAAACATTTCCTTTTCACCGTTAAAACAAAGCTTGGAAAGAACAAAATCATAAAAATATGTTTTGTCAAAGAAGAATTTTCGTACAATTTTCACAAATTTCTTTGCAAACATGGGTAATTGGTACATAGATGTTTTCCCTCGTACATATTCTACTTCGTCGCACACTGTTCACTAGTTTTCTTTGTAGTTTCATTATAAAACGGTGCGGTATGCGATATTGTCGGTTCGTGCGTTATTGGAGTCCTTGGAGAAGTCAAGGTTTCTTCGAATGGAAAGAAAATCGAAGATCGAAGCACTAGCATCGCTCGTACATATTTAATGTAGATCACCTTGGCGATTGTATGACATTACTACATGAGTATTTGTTTGTAAAAGAAATGTTTATATGAATTTTGTTATGCTTGTCTGGAAGATATCGCTATCAGCGATAAGACCGCCGTTGTATAAGCATAGAAGTAGCAATATTGTCAAATACCTGTTTTTTTTTTGTTTGTGGTCAATTAAGTATATTCAATCTTTCTCTTTCTATAATCAGTTCTTAAAATATTCTTTATGTATCCGATTCATACGACGAATATAGCGATTACGGCCTGGTTGAGACTCGCGCAGACCAGGAGAGCATGCCACACAAGGGGTCCAACCTATACTCAGCATTGTGTGGAAAAAGGCTGCCGATGATGACGATGCTGATGAAAAGTACCCCGCACTGACGTTAGATTTTAGATTGACAATGATCTCCCACCAAGGACGTGGAGCTCGTGGCTAAACGCTAACAGCCGCACGTCGAACTTCAAGGTTAAGCTGCGCTTGCCAAGGTCAGTCTGTGGATTGGTGACCATCATTACATACCGAGTTTCCTCCGTGCCTCAGAAAGCACGTTAAACCTTTGGTCCTGGCTGTCATTTGTAGATCTTTGGATAGTCGTTACAGTCAGTGGCCCGAAACACTGACAACCAGTCCTACCGAGGGGTATTTCGCAGTACTAACTGGCTTGTGGAGGTCAGATAGACACTCACTCCATGTAACACTGGAATTCAAACGCATCCGGTATGACTGGAAGCCGACCTTAATCAAGTTGAGAAAAGGCTCGGCAGGTGATGTATGAACTTCCAAATTTAATGTGGCGTTCGTTACCTTTACAGAAATTTCCACCGCACAAACATCCCACGATTTATTCATAAACCAAAAGATTACAAATCAATCTTCAATTTCCAACAAATACTCATAAATAAAACACATAGAATTCTGAATGCAGTACATTTTCGTGTGGAATATTTCCGACATTCTAGTTTAAAAGCATTAAAGCTAGGTATGTAGGTTAAGCTAGGATGTTAAAACGTGCTGTACTAGGACAGCACGATCTAGCATAGGTGCTAGACTAGGAGTGTACACCTCACTCCCCCACGGGACGAGGCCCGCAGGTCAAGCGAGCCGGCACTAGTCCGGGGCAGAGGAAGTCGCATTAGTTCCCGCTGCCCCCCGACGCAAGTGTGCGAGGGAACACCGGTGTGGTTTTAGTCAGTACGAGTCTGACAGACCCCTCCGCTCTCCGCAAGGCGGAGGACATCCATTGAGAATTTCCACATCGTGGGAAAAAAAGGAGTCTAGGAGTACCAGATTTGGTACGTGGTCGGGAAACGAGAGGGACTCCATGTCAATGCTATTATGGCACATGAGGGGGAAGCTCTAGGGTAAGAAGCTGTGTACTGCAGACACCTGTAGGACACAGACAGCCACTGAATTTTATTGTTTTGACTTGCTTTTAAACGGGATTTCGGTTGTGCGGATTTTTACATCTGTCGGGAAGATTTTACTGTAATATTTGATATACAGCGCAGCAATCAGGGTTTAACACACAAAATTCATGGAAATCCGTTCAGCTTTTTCGGCGTGATAATGAAACAAACATAAAAGCGAGCATTCCTTGCAAGCAATTTAGATTAGTAGGCGACCCCAACATAGTTAGAGTTGGAAAGGCAACGCAGGTAATGATTATGATGAAGATATTCATCTAAGTAATTTCTCATCTTCGTTATACGGAAAATAAATATAATGCAATCCTCGACAACCTCGTATATTTCTTCAAGAATACAAAGTTTAATTTACGTAACATCAACTAATGTAACATGTGTTTTACTATAAAATGGTAAACATAATTTACATACTTCGTGTGTAGTCAAGAATTATAATTAAATGTGTTGTTTTATAAGAATAATAAGTCTTGCACGAGGAAATGAGCACGAAGACTTCACAAGTTAATGAGAGGTGTGTTAAAAGCGGCATAAAGAAAATTATTTTGGAAGAAGATCCTTCTCTCAATGCACTGGGAATGTTAGAAAAAAGATAAATATTTATTGGTTCGTTCAAAAACAAACCAAAAGAGAATTTATAACAGAACAGCCAAGATTTGTGGATGCAACGCTGTGGGCGTGGACCGATACTGTAAACATTTGCGCTTATTGGAAAACAGTAGCCCAACAAATGTCAACGTATTTCTAGCGGGGAATTATTTACGGGATGGTCCATACCAAGGTTTATTGACAATGATCGATGCAGCGACTAATATGTATTCCGTTCGAATATGAACGGAACGTGTCATCGATCATACAATGACAACTAGCGGCCGCTTCGAGCATTCCAACAGTTTCTCATTTTGCAGCAGGTGATTCCCCAGATGAAAAAGCAACTGGTTTTTTCCAACGATTTCCAATAAAAACATAATTGCTATAGGGAAACTCCTTAGGTCAAAAGCACTTAATGAAATCACATCCAACAAAAGCAAACAAATAAACAAAACAAACTCCAGCCCTTCGAATAGTCCCAAATCAAAATCGATTTTCCTAAATGAATTATGAAAAACTACGTGGGAGGGAGCTGTAACAATCTATACGGCCAATCAGATATACAATGTCAAGGTTACTGTGAAAAGTACGCAATCAATACTCGTATAGTTCGATAATTTTATTTTATGTTAGTAGGTGTAAAGGCGCGGATTCATTTACGGCGTTTCAAGACCACGAGCAGCGATAAAATGTTCGCGTAATGTGTGTATCATGTTGCACCCCGCAGATAGATTTAGCCAAGAAACTACATCATATGTCTTCGTTTTAATGTTGAAAGCTTCTAACCATTATCTGGTGTCACGATTTTTATTGGAGATGCACTGTGCGATAGGTCCTGTCGTTTTATTCTTGGCTTTAACTTGCCAGTCAGGCCACGAGTTTACGATTGTAGCTTCATACATAGGGATACTACATTGCTAGTGAGTGTTGGCGTAGGAAGTGGTCTGGATAGTATCGTACATAATCGTAACAACCAGGAACCTCGAACAGAAAACGATGCTCGCCAATTTAAACACCGTTAATAACTAATAAATAACAACTATACCAAGAGTTATTGGTGAAATCCGCTTTGCTGGCGTTTTTGGTGAAGTATTTATTTTGCAATTAGTTGGTAGACTTGAAACAATGTGTATTACTAAATTATCTTGCATCTCTCGCGCCTTTCACGATACAGGTATTGAATGGGGCATAGAGTTGGGTACCTGCCACATATTTGTAAAGAAACTAATGACGTGGAGGCAATTAACAACTACTGTAAACTAGCGACCCGCACCTGCTTCACACGGCGCCAATTATCGGGTCCACTTCTATATTTTCAGCTGGCACCAAAGACACATATTCACAAAATTTCATTGAAATCGGTTGGTCGGGTGGTTTCGGAGATTAGCGTGTACAAACTACGTACATAGTGATTTTTATACATATTGTATATTTAAAAAAAAAGCCAATAAAGTAAGCTTATTTCATATTATGTATCCACGTAAGTAATGTCACCGACTCGACCGTACCACTTTCTCGTGTGCGATTCGGACGCGTAAATGAAACGTCACCTCAAACCTGTAACGTTTACGTAATACCTCCTTGAGTCCACACAAGTGCCGCACTTGGCGAATTATCATAGCAAGACAATGTTATCTCAGGTACAACGAATGGATTTGCATTCTTTTATAGATTGTTATGTTCCTTCATTTAACTTTCAAACACATTTTTGTTATTAAAAAAAAAAGTGGTCCGCCGATGTCGGGAGCAGGCTAAGCTACCGGTGGTTAGGGCTCCAGAGACAGGAACCTCCTCACAATACGGGCCTTATCGAGGAGTACTGCCTTCTAAATGAGGCCCTTGATCCAACCGTCTTAGGAGATAGCCTCGAAAGATGTTCGTCGAGGCACTTGGCGATCTGGCCACAGGCTGTTACGACAATCGGCACAATGATAGCCGAGCCCACAACCTAGTGGATGGTTTATTGATAGTAAGACCAGTTGTTAAGTGGTATCAGTCCCGACTTATAAGTTATAGGTCGTCGGTTCGATCGAAAACAGGCACATTACTTTGTGTAATTTATACTACATAATATATCTTTGTGTAATCTATTGGCTGATTATGTTTGTAGATATAGCTTGTTTACGGTAGAAAACCCGTTAATAAGCTCAAGGACGCCGAGATAAACGTTAGAATCGCATGACAGATGAATCAATCTCGCGTGTGTCAAAGAGTCTAATACTTATGCCAATGCGTGTGCCCTTGCACTTGACGCAACAATGACGTTTGACAATCAAGTCCGTTATCACTAACTGTCAATGATCACGATCAAACGTGACATAACGATCATGGAAGTGAATCATCATCTGCCTAGCATTTTCCCAACTATGTTGGGGTCGGCTTCTAGTCTAACCGGATGCAGCCGATCATGGAAGTGAATATCAACAGTTATTTAAAAAAAAAACATTACGGAAATCTAGATGATAGATCATCGTGATGGCCTTTTCCCAACTGTTAGGGTCGGCTTCCAGTCTAACCGGATGCAGCTGTATACCATTCACGCCTAAACGAAATTAACTAGTTTCAATCCCAATCCTGACCCCATATTTGCAGCTGTGACTCGGCTATCCATTTGTTTTTGGCAAGCTCCATCCAAAAAAATAATGTAAAAAGACGAGATCCAAGATGTAGGAAATCGTTTTATTGATTAATTTCGGGTGTAAGGCTAATTTTAAAACAAATCACATAAGGATTAAGTTTCACTTTAAACAATTTTACGATCAATCTCCTAAAAAACGTAACCTCTGAGCAGAATGTTCCGTTGGGTATGCAAAGCGAATGGTATCACGGCAGCCGCCGAGTCTGGCCGTGACGTAGAAAAACCACCGTTACTCATACGACTGATATTAAAGTATATTAGGAATTCCAGATGCTGACTACTTTTTGATTAATCAAATCATCGCGAATTCATGTCAACTTCTTTGGTATAGTGAATTTATGATCAGAATTTGTGGGCCATGCCAATTCATGAATACGTTTTTGGAACAAAGATGCAAGATTTTAATGCGCCGTCCATTGTTGCTTGTCTGAACTTGATTTTGGACACGCTGTTATGTTAATTTTGCTATTGAATATTCATAAGAAGCGTAGAAGGTGTGAAACAGCTTATACGAGGTTACATTTTCGCATCTCTATTTATTTTTAGACATCAAAGCTTACCGTGACGGGTGAACGATTTCGGCGCCTCCGAAACATTGAGGAAAGAGAGTGACTGGTCAGGTTCGCCGACGATGCGGCTGACACCAACATTTTACACTTTATCCAACACTATCACATACACTGAAACCGGCTCATACCCGTTTTCACTGCGCACTGAACTGTAGCTATCGGTTACAACTGCATGTAAAAGATAAAACTGAAAAAATAATTTTCTCGTCACACGAAAGGACATGAAAGCACAAAGACGAGCTAAAGCACAATGAAACCGCTTTGTGATTTCAAGAACAATAAACTTTTACTATCATGCCACATAAAAAAGTTTCACTGCAGTGCGCAGTAGTTCGTATTTCGCGAGAACCGGCAAACCTATCACTTTTCTTCGTTTGGTCAAAACACGGCGAACTTTCTCTGCAAGATTACCATTATGTGAGTCATATCAATGCGCCGATATGTCAACGCACGCGGAAGAGAACGAAAACGAATTAAATATGGAAAGTATTGCCCGGCAGAACTTACGGACGGAAAGGACCATTTACGGACGGCGGAGAATCGAGACCCCTACCAAGTTGTTTGTAAATTCACTTCGAAATTGGAATCAATAGCAAAGAGGAGTAGATTGAAAAGTTTGCAAGGTGAGACAGACTATTCTGGAAAAGCGTCACGGCTGCAAACCTCGTTAGTGAGACGAGCTGGCGACGGAGACAGTAACTCGATCCAGAGCGCGCAATCTACTGCATAAATTAACTTGTAACCCACTTCGCTGAAATTCTTTAAATATTTTACGGTCCTTATCTGTTGTTAGTAAATTTTGTGACATCACTGCGGCTGTGCTAAAATTGGGGTATTAAGGTGCAATTAAAATATCGTCAGTATATTTAATTTAAGACTTGGGGATGCTGCGCGGGATTACGTACAAGATATGATATACGGCAGCACTTTTAGATACACTGGTGGATCGTAAATTTAACTTAGTGTACGCGTGTACACAGTGGCCGCCACGTCGCTGTACTAATCGCACAGGAATCGGATTTCTAAATCGTATTGTGTATTGTCGAATTACAGTCAGTTTCCTACAATTAAACAGCAAATTGCCACAACTAACGTTACGTTATCGTTAACCGATGACCTGGTTGCATTTATTGGCGAATCGTTATTAACTTATAAATAACAAGTATTAATTTGTCAAAAATTAGTTTAATAACTAAGGATGCTAAAATAGTAAATGTATCGCCCAATCTTCAGGTGGCTCTCATTCCAAACAAAAGTAAGCATTGGAATGGCAGCATCATTTTCTTGGCTCTTGAGAACTGAATATTTAGAAAACATAGATATAAGAAAGATGTCTGTGAGAAGAATTTTTGTATGTTAAAAAACCCTACATTCTCAAAGTTTGGCAACTGTTTGTTACGTTAGTAAACTTTTGGGAAGTTGTCACCAAGCATGAAGTCAAATCATCCTGAAGCATTTTCTTTTGCAACACAATGTCGAGAAAACCCATATTATCTCATTTTGAAGACTTCTTGAACGAGAAAAACAAATTATTATAATTTGGAGGAATTCGTGAGTAAGCAGTAACAGCAGTTGGAATGAATTAGAATTGTAAATGGGAACGAATGACAGTATAATATTAAAACGATCAGGGAAGGTCTTGGTCGACCGTACAGCGATAAAAATTACCGTTCCTGGAGATTCTCTCCGACCAAACCAATTTGGCTAATTGTCCAAAAGTATTAAGCGCATTTGAAAGATGTCAGCGGGTAGACCTTATCGAACTTCAGAATTGTGTATTCTATAAATATCTCAGAACGTCTTTGATCTTGGCACGTAATTGCCAAGTGCAAAACAGATTTAAGACATCAGCCACTGCAATAAAACTAGATCCTACAGTAAGCGCAACAAAAACAGAATAAAACTCCTTGACATGAGAATCAGTCTTCAAAACGTAAATTCCATCCAAATTTTCTTCGACAATGATTTATTCTAATTTCTAACATCCGTAAAACAAAATGAGCTAAAAATCTTGAACTTTAAATAAACCAGATGAGCAGCGCAAACGCAATGAACGTCAGTGGAACGCCCACATGAAACATAGAAAGCAAACAATGGTGCGGTACTCCTATTTATAGTAAATCTTGGAGATTTTCACGTTAATGAAGGATGAGAGAACAGCCAGAAATGTAATTAATTGGCATTTCATAGCAGCATTGCGTTTGGCAAGGGCAGTAAATGATGATTGTGGAAAATTTTGGAGCATATGCCCGTTGCAGTGTATTAGGACCCATGATCTGTTCAACCATAGATACTATGTGTTCATGCCGTTTACACTCGGCGAGCTTATAATAATCATGAAATTTCCCACTGCTGGGTTTCTGTATGCAAGAGGGAGTGGGTCTTCATTAACCAGTCTCGCCCAGTGATGATATAATTCAGCGACAAACACAATACAATCGTAAATGATGTTGATAACCACTTAATTATCGCATGAGCAATGGCCGTTATTAATTAAACTATTAAATTCCAACTTTTCACGTAAATAGCTTCATTATTTAAGTAGATGAATGCAAATGCGCAAAGATAAGTCCCGTTCATTTTCCTATCAAGATATTATGTTATTGTTACAACAAGCGACGCCCATATTGTTTACATTCGCGATAAAATGAACAAAACAATGTGTAAAGCATTGAAAAACGGTGGAGATTATATTATACTCTGTACGATGACAGCTGAAAATAGATGTTGTTTTGGAGGCTCTATTTGAACAACGATATTCGGTACGCGGCTTATGTCATTATGTCTCATGTTGTTGGTATTTTCAGGGCGTATTGGCCACCGTGACGTATGAAGGCCGGCCCACAGCATGACGCCCTGTTAACAGTAATGGACAATTCATTAGCTCGATTGTCAACGCGTAGTCCACGCTGCATAAATATATTTGCTCGAGAGAAACGTTAATCAAAGAATCTCACAGAAACTGTAAGATGTTCATTGTGTAATTTATTTCAGTCGTCGCCAATGTTGGTTTTACAAGCTTTTGACCCAGTTTTCCGCCAATAAACAATGTTCAATTTACTATATTTTAATACAAGTGGAGCGTACGTAATATTATGAGCAGTTACGTGAATTAACGAGGAGACAAAATTAGACGAGTGCAAAACGACGGATATGCGTAATACGGTATGAATAAGACATTGGTTTTGGACAGCTCAGATATATTATGCGAGGTGTTTCAAATAGTTTCAATCTTGGACATGTGCCTGTGTTTTGTTTACATGTCGAGCAAAACTATTTCTGCGGATGATTGAAGAATTAGCGGGCACGGCAGAAGTAATTTTATGTATCTAAGGACGTCATTCTACGCAGGACTACGGCCAGAAGATAAAAACTTGACGATTTTCTTAGGCACCGTTTAATTTTATTCGTTTTGGACCAACTAGGTCAGAAATCCTATTTAGGTAGCATACGGATATTTAGAAGGAAACTTTGAAAACCAGCCAACTGGAACATGATATCCAGAATAACAACCCCGATATGTATAAAGTATTAATGAACGCGCTAAACAAGTCAAGTTTTTGAGGTTACTGACGCAAGCACTGGCGAAGGTCGGGACGATACTTAATTGTGTTAATATAAAACAGATCTATCTGCAATTATAGCGCACACATGCGATAGTGAAAGTTGCGTAGCGATAACAGACTATACTCTCGCGTTCTACACAGAGAAATGTATTAGTTATTCGTAAAGATTAACATAATGAGCGCAGTATTTGAGGACATGCGAGTGGCACACATTATGTGGACAAATGTGTAGCTGTTTCTCAAGCCTGTCGGCAGGAGAGGGATGGAGGAAATCAGCAGATGCGAGCCCGAGAGTAGGGTCGACTTGGATTGATTGGATTCCGACGTACGGTGGACGGGAGGTGTCGCCTAAAGGATTCATATTCAAGAGCTTCGTAATTTGATTTGGATCATGTTTCATTATTTGGGTTTCGGTGTCGTACGTTGAAAATAGAACCATTTTGCTGAGAGCACATCATGTCACACGCGTGGTGCATTTTTCCTCGCATTACTGGTCTTTAGTTCCGGTATTCAGAACTTTAAATTGAATACAAAAATTGTGTTTGAAGACTTCGGTCTTTTCAGAGAGGATCTTGGTCTTTGGGGCGAGAAGAGAATTTAGAAAAAAAAACGTATCGAGGTATGTTAGAACTTCGGTTAGCAGTTATAGAAGGCAGCTAACATTAACCACTTATAGTAAAAATCCAGCAGAAGAATCGCATCAATGAAAACAGCGACGCAAACATACATACAAAAGCGACGGAATTCCAAAGATCTGCCAACGTGAACATAGCAAGCAAACACGGAAAATCACAATACGTATGTCATGTGCAGGCGAGAAAATTTCAAATCACAACGGAATAATGGGAATATTTAAGAGAGGGTAACCGGACGCGCGGTTGCGCTCCTTCGATCGCGTCACACGCACTGGGCGGGATAACCAACTCATACGAGATGCCAAATCCTCACAACACCTACATACGAAGACGAGCTATTTACATATCAATGATAAACATCCAATGCGCTATCTCCACGCAATAAGACTCAAAATGCAACTGCAGAATTTTCACTTTTTGCGCGAGTACCCATTTAAATGTTTCGTACGTTTTTTGCAAGTTTAATGATGAAGATTGATGTGAAGTCGATTTTCTTAGTTCTGATTTTGTTTTATGTAAATATTAGTGTTTTAAATTTTGTTGAATGCTTATGTTTTGACTAAATACATCCTTCATGAATGCATATTTTAACATCATCAATGGCATCATAGAATGTAAACATTGTTTTGTACTTAATAGATTAGTAATAATAAGGTAATAACTGTCAATACCACTTCTACACCTAAGAGGTATTGCCAGTTATTTCCTTATCCTTGTTTCATTTAAATTGTGGTTAATTCAATGCTAATTGGAGAAAACGTTTGTCATTCAAGTACCTTGCCAAGTTTGAGTACTGTATCTAAAATTGTACAGCCTTCTAAGTAAAACATTACATTGAACTCTGGACTTTAGATTTACCTACCATAGATAAAAAAAAATTGCCCTGGCCTCTGCAAATTTATTATAGATAATATAGGCAATAGACTTGGTATATCTGAATGCTATAACATTGGTTAATCAATCCACAAGATAAGCTAATTATTATTATATGTATAATGAAGAACTATGTCTGGTTGACATCTATAGGCTTGCCTTGTATTAAATTGACTTAAACATAATTAGTGAAATGTGTACTACTGGTAGGTACACATCTGCCTAACCCTTCAGGGAATGTAAGCAAGATATTCTGTAATTTATGTTGAGATAACTACTATATTTAAATACATTATTATTTATAACTTATTATGATGCAATGAAAAGTACCTCTATTTATAACATTTTATTTTTATGATAAAAACTTTTTCACAAAGTAAATGTTTTAATTGCTTCAATATAAACAAGTTAGTAACTATCTCTCTTCCATTGTTATGTGATGTACTCAATGTCAGATACTTTAGCAAAAGAATGTCAACAATACCTCTATGAAAAGACATTATTAAATACAATAAGACATTTAAAAAAAAAAACAAGGTTCATCTATCAAAGAACGCATATACAAAGTATCGTGTCCGGGCTTAACTGCTGAAGAGTTCTTTTGTGAGGAGACGATGCTGGCTGCATGATTAAGTCATATATGTATGTCATAAAAATGTATTGTCCCTAGAACCAAAGGTGTGTGCAAAAATTTAGCTCAATCAAAAACCAATAAGTAGTTGATATATGGTTTGCAAATTTCCACCAACCCACACAGGGCTTAGTTGTGGATTATGGGTCACTCAAATGCGGCCTACCCATTTAACGTCTTTTCTTTGGTATTGATTGTTTTGTCCTTGAGTTATGATTTGAGCTACCCGATAGCAGACAAATGCTTGTACTGACTGGACAGGTCCCCCAAATCTGTGTGGTTCTTACTTCAAAAGACCATCTCGGACACTAATCTGCGTGGTGCTCATGTGACTTGACCAATGTCTGGACTTGAAAAGAGACAGCGGCCTCTGAGTTTGTTTCGACTGATTCTTCCCAGAGAAGTCAGGTACGAAACATCCCCCCATCTAGTTTTAAAACACAACATATGTGATGTGTGAAAGGGTTTTTAAAATCCATTTACAGAATAAATATGATTTATGGTTGCACTGTCTCTCACAGAGTGGATGTCTCATCATGCTCTATCAGTTGTGGGAAATGCTGCTGGCTGATTATTTATAGATTAGAATTACAAAAAACATTTCTTGTCTGAATGCTGCAATTGCAGTATGATTTGTCTGACCATAAAACTCTATACAGAAATAATCATCCAATTTCCATATGAATAGTTGCTCAAGAAAACTATTGTTATTCAGTTAACATAAAAGGAGTACTTCACATTTGTTACCAGCTTGCAAATATAATGAAGTGGCATTGGAAACGTGAAGTGGTTTTTGTAGTATCTTAATAATATCATAATTACATCTCTGTTATTCAATGTTTTACATAATTAGTTACTTTTTTAATGAAAAAAGTTAAAACCAATCAGAATAGAGTATCAACACAGGATCCAAGCTGCAGTCAAAGCGGATTGTGGAAACCTCATTTCCATATGAGCCGTGTCCTGCTTTCTAAATAAAGCCCTAGGTTGAGACTCTTGGCTAGTGAGCAATAGCCTGCCACAACTATCTTATATTTTACTTAAATTAGTTCTCCCTCCAAGACCTGACCCACAAGCTGTACCTTAGATTTGTAATTATAAATAAAACATCATTATACTGTCAGTAAGCCGACCTTCTGTCTTACTCTTTGTGCACTTTGAGGGACCTGTTCCAAGCCCCTCCAACGCCCTCAATGTGGCAGCGTTCTGATTAATGCTAGTTTGACTCAAATAACTATGGGAATCATGGACATTATGAATCACTTGTCAACTACATACCTCCAATACATGTTTAAAAAGTTCTTTGGGTATGTTACAAGCCCTATTCATTGACTATAGGTATAACACAGCTAATTATAGAGCCACAGCCTTGAGGAAGCCCCTAATTTCTGCTTATAAGACTTCACAATTAATTAATGCATTACTGGGTGTAGAGTTTTTCTTTCACTGTGTTATATTCAATGCATCATATAAATGAGTTGTTGATCACAATCTTAACAGATTCTTGTAAAAATTAATATTAGAAAAGATGAAGAAGTAGTCAACTATGGGATTGGTTTTTAGATTTTTGTATCAACTCTGGACATGAGAAGCATAAGGTTGGATGTAGAATATTCTCTGTATTTGTAAGTCCTACCTTATGCTCAGAAGCATAAGGTGGGACTTACAAAACTCTCTGTATTGGTACATCCGACCTCATGCTACTGATGTCAGGAACTATCCTGGCAGCCGATTCTGTAGGTATATGGTTAGGTTTTTAAAATTAAATGAGCTATGTGAAAATGAGGTTATTAGCATATATGTACTATTCAGATTTGCATACCCTGTAGGTTCTATTTTTCTTCTTATATGGCAACTGAGCAGAAGTTGACTATTCTATATGCCAGTGTCATGTGATGAACTCTGTATGTTGTCAGCAAAGTAGCTGCCTTTCATTTGACATAATTATGTAATTGTTTTATTTGGTGAAATGGTGCTGGAATTCCTTTAATCTTTAACCATTTTCCTTATTTTTAGTATAACAAATATTAAGATTCAGTATGAAAACTCTTTTGGCACACATAATATTTTCAAGAATTATGAGGCTAGTGGCAAAATTTAC
The DNA here is from genome assembly GCA_964057025.1 of Standfussiana lucernea. Taxonomy (NCBI): domain Eukaryota; kingdom Metazoa; phylum Arthropoda; class Insecta; order Lepidoptera; family Noctuidae; genus Standfussiana; species Standfussiana lucernea. Next base: position 11,147,439 of record OZ059806.1, on the reverse strand, counting down.
AGGACCTAATGATGACCATTTTGAGAAGTCAGCAAATAGTTATTAATCAAGTGATGACTGTTTATACTTTATATCCTGGTGCGTACAGCCAAAGAGGTTAGCTGAAAATAAGTTTGATTCTTATCAGATTAACTACAGAAGATTAAACAATTGTGGAAATGTACTGACCATTGCACTACAAAATGAAAACACGCGCGACTACACACGAAGACTTGACTTGATGGGTCAGGTCTTCGTGTGTTGACTAACGACACATAATATAAATTAACCAATAAGAATTGAATACTATTACGGACATGGTTTTTTTCTTCTACTTAATATTTAAAAAAACATCCTGATGACTTCAAAAAGCAGTAATCAAACCCGTTTTTTTCGACTGCAGTACAAATAATGTTCCTCGGTATGGCAAATTTAGGTTTTATACGAGTTCAATAAGCAGGTTTTGTTCGTTTCTGGCGTTGAAAACATCGGGCAAAGCAAGTCGGCCAACGGGAAGATAGTGCGATCTTGCAAATTACATTAAAAACAACTCACCTCGGCCTCACTGTCGCCGTTCTTGTTTTTATCAACTTTGGTCTTCATCGCCTCCTGCGAACAACAGCTTCCACTGAAACCCTCACAACACACGCTAATCTGCTTCAAATCACCAATAAGCGGAGACTTTACACACGTAAATTATGCAGCACCGCATACCATAAACGAACTGAACTGACATGGCATAGTAGGTATTACGACGATGGAAGCGTAAAATGCCGACAACGTAAATTACCGTTTTTTTACAACGGTAAGAAAATTATATATTTTTAGGGCGTTATAAAATTCTCTTTTATACTTAAACTCACCTTTTCTTTTTTCGGCATATTAAATTAATAATTAAAGCTTTCAATACAAGTTTTTGATAACATTCGCGTGGAGAGTTTACATTTTAGTTGTCAAATACAGTGTTCTGATTGGTTGAGAACGGTCACGTGACTTCGTTGACGTTGCACATAGTGATGTGAACAATAACAAATATCGATTTATTATTAATAATCTAAAATTAGTTATCTTGGTTGTTTCCAAGATTTCTGGATTGCCATGGCAAAGTGAAACTAAAGATATAATAAATATGTAAAGAAAAATGGTCACTTTTTACCTGATAAAAAATGCGAAATCGCAATCGACAGTAAATTCCCTTTGTAAAGTACCTACCTGCTGGCATTATTTTGTAATTATTATTACCTCAGAATTTGTTTAACAGTTTTGACGGTCACCACAGTGGTGATTCTCATTGCAATAAAGTTGCTGGTTCCTTGCTGTTAGAATAACAACAACTGTGAAATGTATCGATAAAGTTTGTTTCTCTTCGTGTAAACTTAGGTATATTATCCTAACTGACACAACCAGAACCTTCTTCTTCAACGGTTTCATAGATGGCGCTTTGTTAAAGAATTTTCTTTTCAGTATTTCTTCTTATCGTTTTTTTTAAACATAATACGAAAAACTAGTCTAAATAGCAGTTGGCGAGCAACGAGCAGCAAGTGTGTAGTTCTACTGGCAACGAGCGAGAACTCACTGGTATGGATATGTACCAATCGAGTGTCTCTAAGCCAGTATTTTGCTCGCTAAGCAATCATCATTCATAACTGAGGGAGTACTTTCTTTGATAGCTCCTGTGACCAAACGAAAGTACTCAACGGTGATGTTAACAATCAGCGATAAACTATGTTTTTTTTTTATCTCTACACGGGTCCTACAATCTTTTGTTCACTCGACTGAGGAAATAGTCCATAGCTAGTGGCTTGCTCCTTGGCGGTGGAACAGGTGCCTACAGCTTCACATAAAAATGGATCTTAAAAAAGTATAACATCAACATGACCATTAAGATTGGAGAGTACACTAGGTGTTGACGGGGTTCATTTCCCACAGTACGGCCGGTCCATGAGGTCAAAAAATATGGTCGGCCGCTTCCGCAAAAAGCAAAACTTGAGACCCTACAAGTTTGACCAATAACTTATTGACCCTCGCCAGATCCGGTCACGAATATGAATTTTAAGTTCTCAATTTTGCTCAACTGGATCTCCTGATTTCGTTGCCGGTTGCTGCCATTTGTAGCCTTAAGGCGCTCCCTCACCACGGCATTCGCTTGTAATGTAAATGTAACATACAATACAGGCGAATACTCCCGGCGAGGGAGCGCCGTTACGTGTAACTGCCGTTTCAGAAAGAATACGGTCTCAGGCCCAACTTACATTGGTCAAAGACCAAATAGTAGAATTCTCAAAGACAGTCTGGGCCTAAGGTCTGGCCAGTGGTACAAGTACAGCAGTGGTGAATGGCAAAAACCTTGACAGTGACTGTTGACTCGCTACTATCCGAGGGGTTTCCACCATAGTCCTGACCCATTGTACTTTTCTACTTCGCAAAAACTTGAACAATGTAAATCGGGCTTTATTCATACAGGCTTTCCAAAATGGTGTGAAGTGTATTAGACTCAAGTGCTTTTATCTGGTACCTCTGGTGGCTTAGAATACCTATCCAAATCAGAAACCAATTTAAAACAATGTAAAATTAGTTTATTAAATAAATTAATTAACAATATATCATAGACATAGAATTTATCTCTACTTCTTCTTGTCCTTTTTGGTCTTCTTCACTTTATACGGTCCTAGCTTAAGGCGTACAAGAATGCCACGCCACCAAGCCTGCACAGTAATAGCGGAATTCAGCATCTTGTCGTGGTATTGTCGTGCTTTCTCACGTTCTTCCTTGAAATGAATCCATTCCTTCATTTTTACGTCATGCCGCTCGAGCTGAAAATATTTAAGACTTAATAAGAGGTAAAGAAAATACTTTCCCCCAAGTCATGCACCATGTCAGACATTTGATGACCATTGATGTTATTAAATGAAAACGCGTTCATCACTAAAACAGGGTAGGTACATTCGATCTATTTGAGACTAGCGGATACCCGGCGTGTGCTACTGCGCTATAGTGCCTAATGCATAGTTTTAGTGGTTTAGAACCATATTCGTATTATTGAACATACACATCACATTTATTGAACAACACGCACATCGGTTGAATAGTTTCAAATTTTATAACGGACATAGGTAGAAATATTTTTTGTGTTTTAGATATTAAGATTGTCCATGGAGATTCATAACCATTCTTCTCCATGGAGATCTACGCTTTGGTATGGGCAACTAATCTCCTTTCACATTTATTATGCCGTGGGACTGGACGGTAGCTTCGTCTTTTGGTTTTTGACAATTTAAAAGTGCTTGATCTATTTGAAATGCCTTGAGTTTGAATTTAAAATGTATCACAATGATCGTTCTCCATTTTACACCTTAGCACTGGACTAGCTCAATAGACCGTTTCAACCGCTTATTAACTAGTAGCTGTATAACCAAGAAACCAATTAAGAGACCTATGTGCTGCAGTGAATTGCTATAGGATATGTCCGCCACCACAGTTCGTGTATCACATAAGTACCTGCCATGTTGACCTGTTTGCAACAATCATGGATCTCCTGAATACCTGTAGACCTGTTCGCAACAGATGAGAATGATAATTATGAATATTTCTGAGAAATCGGGTCATCGATTAGAGGAATAAAGGACAGAAGCTGTTGGAAAGACAGAATAAGTTAAGAAGTTAACCGTTTCTTCGTAGTTTACTCTTTTATCACGCATGTCTTGGTAATTATTTTTCTTAATTTGTATTTTCAGATCAATTTTTTCCATATCTGTGTCGAATTTTTCCATCCATTCCTCAATTTTTTCTAATGTTTCCTTAAAAAAGATATAAATTTAGTATATAGAAAGGAACCAGAAAGACGAATGTGTTCATAGATATATAAGAAATTCATTATTTGTCGGTTGCATATGTAACATTAATTGCTAATTATTATGTACTAACGTTAATGGTAATGGTGACCAATGTTTCCACTTCAGTATGCACTCTTAATTCATGATCAGTTCTCTGTTTATAATATTCAATCGTCGATGAAGGAATATATTCGATATCATGAATTGTTTGATTATGTTGTTCTGTCCTAGCTTCTTGCCAATTATCCGTGTAGCGGCTGCGGACTTCAGCATACAAGACTGAATCCTAAGAACATAAAAATTCAACAAGTAAATTCAATGTCGTTAATCAATTGAGTTATCCAGGCAGCCCAAAAGTAAGTTATTTTTAAACAAATGTTCAACATTTAATGATTATGTTATTCAACAAAAAGTAAAAGTAGACCACTGTCTACTTTTACTTTTTGGTTTTTACTAACACTTTATTGGGCTTTCCCATCAGACACTTCTCAGTAACAGCTCACGCACAAGACTTGTGCTCATTTGATGGCAATAGGCTCGCCCTGTTAGATGTGACTTAAATACGAGAGGTGACATGAGAGTATACACCTCTGCCTAATGGGGTTGGAAGATTTTTGTATAAAGCGTGGTCTGCCTAACTTCCGCCTTTTTAATTTATTTTCAAAATGAGGTCACGAATTAAACCAGTGTTAAACAATAGCTGACATCAATACAAACAAGTTTTGTATGAGAAAAAAGCGTCAAGTTTTCAAGATATAAGTCATAAACGTTAGGCCGGCCAAATAATTCAAAGCCCTTTCAGGGATTATAGTTGTGATGATAGCAGAAGTCATTGAAAAGTATATGCAGACTTACTTCAACATCTGTCCTAAGTTTTGTAATGATGACTTCGGTGTCGTACAATATGCTTTTGATATGGTTACGGTTCTGTCTCACTCGTCTAGACATCTCTTTACGAAGCCTATGCGGAAAATAAATGTTTAGGTAATCAATCTAGTATTCCATAACAATGCCTAGGCCTAAGTAAACGAATCTATAATAAAAATCTTACATTTTATTTGTATTTTCTTCTTCTGCTATACGTATGTTGTAGCGTTCACGGTTTTCGAATGAACTGATGTAACTTAACAGAGGTTCAAAGTTAAAGGAGTGTGCTAAACCCAAATATGTTGCAGTCATCACTGCATTCACATATTTCCTAGAACAAAGCATAATCAATAGTGTAAAAATAAACTAAAAGCCTACAAAAAACACAAAAAGAAACTGTTGGGTACCTGTCTGCGTCAAGCTTCTTTATTTTGTAAATCGTACAGTTAAGATTATTATGGTCTATCCCATCGAGCTCATCTTTAACATCATACATACTATACACGCCATATTTTATAGCTTTCAAATAATCAATATCAGACATTGTCCTTATGAGAGCCAGCCCGTTGTTGCATCTTTCTGAAGATATTAATTAAATCAATATTTTTTTTAGAATCATCGTATATTAACTAAGTTACCTAAACGATATTTGGCACATGAAAATGATACCTACCTCAGCACCGCCTGGTACAGAAAATATACTGACATTTATTGCCTTAGTAGTTTGATCATTTTACTATAGTATAGACAGTGACGGGTAGGTAGACACGAAATCAGCTTAGACACCATTAATATTTACCAAGAATCCACAGTTGTGTCATCACATCTTCAAGAATAGATGAAAATAAAGATGTCAAAAGAACCTGGGTGGATCTGTTGAATAAAAAAAAAAACAAAAGCAATAACTATTTTTTCAGTAACTTATATCAATTTGAAAATAATCAAAATATTAAAACAAAAAAATATTACCCTCCAATGGTTGCAGCTTTAGAAATGTTGACTGAGTCATACAGTCCCGATATTGATATCCGACGCATATTCATGGTCTATAAATAATAATTAATCATTAGATACCTCCTTGTAATTAAAAGCAAGTTGTCATTTCCATTTTCAGGTGGCTTTTTAGAAAATATAATATTCTCATCTCATCGATATCGATACTTGTGATGGGTGAGAGATAACATCACTATAGCTATACCTACTGAAATTCGGTATCGTTTTCAGATATTTCAGCAAATGCACAAACCGTGCGAAGCCAAAGAAAAAAAAAAAAAAAAAAGATATTTCAGCAGAAATACCAACCTTACTTACAGCATGTACGGTGAGCAACGAGAATTTTATTATAAAACACACACCTCACTTTTTTGTTTAAATAATAAAAAAAATCGAATTAAAATTACAAAAGTAGGTACAAAGAGATTTAATTCCCTTCAATTTAGTTAGATGATTATTATGGTGGATCCACACAGCCCCGGCGGCATTGCCGGCGGCTTGACCACAAACAAAGCAGACGCGGCAGCAGTAAATCGTTCAAGTCATATTTCAGTATTGTTTTGCTTACCGTGGTTGATGCAAATTATAACTTTTTATACATAGATATCGGTTGCAAAGGGCTCATATCTGATGGTGGAGTTCTACGTACCTAACACTAATTTATTTCAAATGATACAAGATGAATCTGCATACTTACCACAACTACAAACATTAGAAGGAAGAAATACGCCAGTGCCTCTGTAGGCTATTATCCTACCTACAGTTTGGTCGCTCGGCCGACTTACGAGTCGCGCGGCTAGCGGCTCGACACGCCGCCGCCTCCACCCCGCGCGCGAGACGCGTCCCGCGGTCGCCCTGGCAGTCCGCGCAAACCAGCCATAGTGCTAACTAGTGTTTTTCTGTTTTGATTTTTTATATTGTGTTATATTATTTTATTAAACTTTCATAAATAGTTAGAGCTGTGTTTATTGTGAAGAGTTCCAATTCCAGACCACCAATAGACACACACACTCTACAGTGGTGACCCCGAGAAGTTAACACGTGCAAGTGCTACCTACCTAATATAGTGTAAAATACGCGGACTCATAAACTGTTATAATAAAGGATAACTTTAGTGACAAACAAAATGAATAATACCGTGCAGGTGAACGTGGATGATGCAGAAAAGTCTCAAGATGTTTTTCGAGTAGGTGTGCGCGTCCCGCCATTTTGGCCGGAGAAGCCCGCGATTTGGTTCGCACAAATAGAAGGACAGTTCGCGATATCCAATATTACGGCGGACACAACCAAATTTTAAACTGCTGTCGTTGAAAATGTTTACAGGTCATTCAACTTATCTCGACTTATTACGATGTTATCCAGAAATAACAAGACCAGCTGGATCACAAAATGTGCCAATTCACAATACAAAACACCACATTAGAACGACGTCTGGCCCACCGGTAACATCACGACCGCGTCGTTTGGCACCGGACAGACTGAAAATCGCAAAAAAAGAATTTGAGGAAATGTTACAAAATGGAACAGCTCGTCGCTCTGAAAGTCCTTGGTCGTCCCCATTACATCTCGTACCGAAAAAAGACGACGGCTGGAGGCCATGTGGCGATTATAGGCAATTAAATTCACGAACCATACCTGATCGGTATCCAGTGAGGCACATCCACGACTTCGCATACCAGCTATCAGGATCCACCATATTTTCTAAAATTGACCTCGTGAAAGCATTTAACCAAATACCGGTTTTTGAAGACGACATTAAGAAAACAGCGATCACAACACCATTCGGACTTTTTGAGTTTACTGCCATGACTTTCGGTTTGAGGAACGCTGCGCAGACGTTCCAAAGATTTTTAGATGAAATCCTTCAGGGATTAGACTTCACGTTCGGATATCTAGACGATATCCTCGTGTTTTCAAAAGGGGAGACAGAGCACGTTGGGCACTTGACACAAATATTCAACCAGTTAAAAAAATATGGAGTAGTAATTAACACCAACAAATGTGTCTTAGGTGCTAGTGAAGTTACTTTCTTGGGTTATCACGTATCTGCAGCTGGTATACGTCCCCTCCCAGAAAAAGTAAAGGCGATCCAGGAATACCCCCTCCCTAAAAATGCTAAAGAGTTGCGAAGATTTCTAGGGATGATTAATTTTTACAGAAAATTTCTCCCTGGTGCCGCTCAAATCCAAGGCCCTCTCAATCAAGCTTTAAGTGGCCCAAAAATCAAAGGAACAACGCTCATCACTATAACACCTGAAATACAAAAAGCGTTCGACGCATGCAAAAATAACTTATTAGAAGCCACTCTCATCTCACATCCCGATCCACAAGCTGAGTTAGCACTTTTTACCGACGCTTCGGATGTGGCCATCGGAGCGGTCTTACAACAAGAAATAAATGATAGCTGGCAACCACTGGGATTCTTTTCTCGCAAGTTATCTCCTGCTCAGACGAAACATAGCACTTACGATCGTGAATTGCTCGCAATACATGAAGGAATAAAATACTTTAGGTATATGGTCGAAGCGAGAACATTTAAAGTGTTCACCGATCATAAACCCATTACATTCGCCTTCACGACAAAAAGAGACAACTGTTCACCTCGTCAACACCGCTATCTCGATTATATCTCTCAATTTACAACTGACATCAACCACATATCAGGAAATGACAACGTAGTCGCCGACGCATTTTCACGACTGGAAAGCATCGACACTACCATCAACTACAAAGAACTGGAAAACGAACAAGAAAACGACCAAGAATTACAGAGTTTGCTACAAAACAACACGGCGTTACAGTTAGAGAGAGTGAAAACTATGGATGCCTACATTTACTGTGACAAGTCTACTTCACGTCCTAGGCCATTCATCACACCAACTTTTCGAAAAGCAATCTTCAACAACCTACACAATCTCAGTCATCCAGGCCCCAACGCTACTGCCAAACTAGTGTCAGAAAGATTTGTGTGGCCTCAGATTCGTCGTGACTGCAAAACATGGGCTCAACAATGCACTGATTGCCAACGCAACAAAGTTACCCGCCATACCCACTCTCCTCTCTCCTTATTCCCTGTTCCTTCTAACCGTTTTTCCCACGTCCACCTTGACATAATAGGCCCTATGCCACTTTCTGCTGGTTTCAGGTACTGCCTTACAGCTGTAGACAGGTATACTCGATGGCCAGAAGCCTACCCTCTAGCAGACATCACAGCGGAGACCTGCGCTAGCGCTTTCATTTCTGGCTGGGTCGCTCGTTTCGGATGTCCAGAGAAAATTACCACTGACCGAGGAAAACAATTTGACTCGCAGCTGTTCCAGTGCATGTCGTCGATCATAGGCGCCTATCATTGTCCCACAACAGCTTATCACCCGCAATGCAACGGCCTAGTGGAGAGAATGCACAGACAGCTGAAAGCCGCCATAATGTGCCACAACAACGCGCAATGGTCGGAGGTGCTTCCTCTTGTTCTCCTGGGTATGAGGAGCGCCTGGAAGGATGATCTTCAAACCTCTTCAGCTGAATTGGTGTACGGTGAGCCACTGCGATTACCTGGTGAGTTCATTAAACCAGTAACACACAACATCGTAGATGAAGCAGACTTCGCAGCACGGTTAAGAAGACACATTTCGAGACTGTCACCTGCATCAACATCCGGCCATGGTGAGAAAACGTTTTACGTGCCTAAAGACCTAAATACTGCCAGTCACGTGTTCCTGCGGAAAGGACCTCTGAAGAAGTCTTTAGAATCACCTTATTCCGGTCCACACAAAGTCATCGAAAGAGGATCAAAAACCTTCACAATAGACGTCCAAGGGAAATCCACAACTGTTACCATTGATAGGCTAAAACCAGCCTACATGGCTAACAACAATGATAGCCCGAAAATACCACCGTTACCGCAACCACCATCACCACCGCCGTCAGCTTCGTCGCCAGCATCGCCACTATCGCAGCCAGAAACTACCACAAGAAGCGGGAGAACTGTCAGATTCCCGCGACACCTATTTCACTATCGACCGTGAACCGGTCTCAGCGGGGGAGTGATGTAGGCTATTATCCTACCTACAGTTTGGTCGCTCGGCCGACTTACGAGTCGCGCGGCTAGCGGCTCGACACGCCGCCGCCTCCACCCCGCGCGCGAGACGCGTCCCGCGGTCGCCCTGGCAGTCCGCGCAAACCAGCCATAGTGCTAACTAGTGTTTTTCTGTTTTGATTTTTTATATTGTGTTATATTATTTTATTAAACTTTCATAAATAGTTAGAGCTGTGTTTATTGTGAAGAGTTCCAATTCCAGACCACCAATAGACACACACACTCTACACCTCTTTATTTCATCGGTGATGACGCATTCCCCATCGAAGAATATGAAACGACACCACTCTCATCGAAAGCCGTGATTGAACTGTTGCCGCGACTGCCTGCGGCACTTGCGCCCGGCGTTGCTTGTGGTCAAGACGCCGGCAATGCCGCCGGCAGTGCCGCCGGGCTGTGTGGATCCACCATAATTAATAGCAATGTAAATCGGTCTTACTCAGACAGTTTCCTACCGACGCGGACGGCTAAATACCAACTGTAGAGAGGTACACTAGCGACGGTAGGTACGGGCTGTTTGTGAAGTTGAAGTGAAGCATTGGGTATTGTCTTGTTTTTCACAAAATAATTTGTACTATTATTGTTTTCCATAATCGTCCCCACTCATAATATTTACTTGCACTATTATCATATAGACTTATAGACTAATAACGCTTGTCATATCAACTTATTAGTCATAACTTTTATTTGCCATAAAATAAGTTTCCATAATAACATGTGTTCTAATCATTAGTTTCTATAAGTAACACATTACATAGTCGATACTTGACATAAGCAACATTTAATATAATTTAGAATCTAATCTACTGGTCCAGGGGCGACGGATATCCCGAATCCGTCGCCCCTGGACCAGTTTAGGGGGGCCGGAAGAGGGCGTTATCTGCCCTCTGCCGACGCCCGGTGCGTCTGCTGCGGGATTGGCGGGAGCTCGTCATCTCCCTCCCCCTTTCCGCAACTTTCTTCTGCGACATGAGCGTTTCGCAGAAGGACATCACCGCATCCCAGGACTCTACGCTGCCAACCATCGAGCGAACAACAGTCGGCAGCGACAGGTCTCCTCCCACCTCTGCAACGAGGGCACGGCGCGGCTCATGCCACGCGGCACATGCGGCCAGCGTATGCCGCGCCGTGTCCTCCAGACAGTGGACACAGTGATGGCACCGAGCGTCCGGCTCCCTGCTTATGCGACACAGGTACTTCCCGAAGCAACCGTGCCCCGAGAGCACCTGCGTCGCCCGAAACCTCAGGGAGCCGTGCTTCCTCCCGAGCCAGTCGTCGAGTACTGGCCGGATCGCCTCGATTGTGTCGAGGCCGAGAGCCAGGAGAGAGAGGAGGGTTTGTGAGAGGCGGGAGGTAGGGAGCTCTAGCCTCCCCCGCCACTCCGCCACCATGACCTGCCGGAGCTGAGACCGACGCAGCGTTATCTGTCGCTGCACCAGCCTCTCGCCCCGATCCTTGGCCTCCTCGCGCCACTGATGTAGTGTCGCGAGGGTCTTCGCCTCCAGGTCCCACGGCGGGGATCCGGCCAGTACGCAAGCCGCCTCGTAGGAGATCGTGCGATATCCCCGTATGACCCTGACGGCTATCGCCCTCTGCGGTCTGCGCAGAACCGCGATAGTGCGGGTCAGGTCAGGTCGCAGTTCTAACCTAACCGCGGCATACGCTGGCCGAGTGTGCCGCGTGGGATGAGCGGCGCCGTGCTCTCGTTGCAGAGGTGGGAGGAGACCTGTCACTGCCGACCGTTGTTCGCTCGATGGTTAGCAGCGCAGAGTACTGGGATGCGGTGATGTCTTTCTGCGAAACCGTCATGTCACAGAAGGAAGCTGTGGAAAGGGAGGATGAGATGACGAGCTCCCGCCCATCCCGCAGGCCGCAGTAGACGCACCGGGCGTCGGCAGAGGTCGGACAACGCCCTCTTCCGAAAAACTGGTCCAGGGGCGACAAAAAGAACGGTTTCATAGTTCAAGTGTAACTGTACCTACTGATGCGCTTCTTTTACCTAGTTCAGCTAAATTGTGGCAATGAAGATCAGGCTTTGATGTGATGAATTGTAGTGCTTAAGAGTATACCAAATCATGAAAGAAACATGGTCTGTGACTTTGTTGTCGAAGGGCTAGTTGGGGGCTTCAAATCATTGCAAGTAGCAAAACGGTGGCATCACGGCGGCACGAAATCTGCGGATCAGTGGCTTAGGTGTGTATAGGGTTGCCATCCGTCCGGGTTTCCCCTAGTTTGGAGAGCGAATTTAAAAAGAGTCCGGTTAAAACACGGTGAACTTTTATGTCAGGGGGAATCCAGGCCTGTCGAAACCGTGTGTGCAAGACGTGGCATTGGGTTCGCTCGCTCTTATATCATATGTTTTCATAAGCTTTCCGGACTGCATAAGTCCAACATTAATGCATGAATGGTCAAAATAAAGTACGGACTAACTTATCGGAGACCTGGTACAAACGATGAATGCCATAAATAAATTAAAACATGACGTGAATAAAGCCGGAAAATTCGAGTGAATCGGTTTCTTCTAGGCAAGCGTGCTCCACCCCACCCTAGGCCACATCATCGCTTCACATCAGGTGAGTTGCGGCCAAACACAGGCGTATTTAGTATAAAATACAGTAAAAAAAAACATGAAAAAAAAACATTGTAACGACTGTGCTAACGATTAACCGCGTCCAAGCCAACTCAGGTGCAGAAAATTGCCGCCAACCGGTCGCCTCCGCCGCGCCCTCAATCCTATTTTGAAGATACGTCCTCACTATCCATCACTTAGGTAGCTCGTTTCGCGACAATTTTAATTTCTATTGTATATAGTTTTCTGGTGTTGCTGGGTTTTAGGTGTCCGGGAAAAATCTCAATTTCAACCAAATGTTCGGGGTTCTGAAAGTTTTTGTCCGGTATTGTCAGTATAGGTGATGGCCACCCTAGCTACACACCTAGGGTTGTAGGACCCCTGCACATTAACATTACCGCCAAGGCTACAACCAAACTACAGTAGGTAGGTACCAAAGCAGTACCTAATTATCCACTAGCCGGATCTACGAGGATAAAAAGATATAAGATAAAAATAATTTACCGAGTTTGACTGATCATGTTCAGCATTGTGTCCAGAGTGTGCAGGATGCAAATCTCCTGATGGATCAAAAGCAGCTGCCCCATGGCCGGATACTTTAGGCATTACTAATAATCAAATAAATTAATTACCATAAAAAATACTTTATCAAGTTCTCATAAGTTTTTACTCAAAACTGTCTTTTGTTAAATACGTTGACATTAAGTCAATGAAATGACAAGTGATATAAAATTATGACAGATATAAAAATATGTACTTTATAGAACTTTTACGGCCAGAACTGGCCAGAACATGGTAGAAGGACGATTCAATATCGTATGATATACGATTTCAAATTTGCGTATTTTCGGCGCGTATAAGCTCGTTTTTGAAGCGCGTCTACCCGCATATATTCGAGGCTTGTTTCATGAGTGACTCGTATTAGCGTTGACGCGCTTATATGCTCGTATAAAGGCCAGCGCACACCGGCACGGCAGATTTTGTCACAGGATACCGGCAGCTACCGAGACATCCCACGGTATTCGCTTTCGCTGCCAACTACCCAAATGGCTCGTCTCAGTTCGCATTGGGCACGTAGCAATCTTTCGTCGAATACAAGTTTGTCAAGTATTCCTCAGTATCGTTTTTATAAAATATGGATTACTATTAAAAACAAAAACATATTACTTTTCCTCGTACCTATTTTACTATCGAATGTTGTATTACGTAAAATTTTAAGTGAACGCATGGTTAGATAACTAAGTGATGTCAGACTAAATCCAATATAACGGACTCCCAAGCATAGCAGACTAGTTATTTTTATACACCCCCATGATATGTTAGCCTGCCTGAAGTGCGTCTTTTACAACATGCAAACATGGGATGTAATAATGGTTGAAAAAAAAAACAATTTTATGTTACTTAATTTAATACTTTATGTAATCTATAAAATAAATATAGCAAACTAAACAATTATAGCAAACAAAGTAATAATTAATAAATCAACGACATAACAAAAAAACTTTTTAAATAAATTAACAGTTACACGACTAGTGATGCGTGCTTGCGCTTCCTACACTAATGTATCGATATTCCTTGAACAGTTTAATTTGCAAAAAAAAAACTAGAATTGGAAAAATTGGTAAAGATAGGTAGGTACTACCACGAACAACAGCGGCTGACAACTTTTAATTTTAACCCCCGCCCTGAAAAATTTTGTTTACTTTAAGAGTTCAACCGCCAGTGTCCGTTTGGGTACTTAAATCAATATAATGTAATCACCGTCCAACTAAGAGATGATTAAATTTAAAATGAGAAAAATGGACGGTGGGTAGTTTTGTTCATTTCTTCTTTTTCTTATCAGCTTTAGCTTTCCCTTTTCTCTTCAAAGGTTTGTAGGGGCCCATTTGTAAACGCACCAGCAGACCACGCCACCAGGCTTGAACTATAATGGCGGAGTTTGTCATATTGTTCGAGTACTCGAGGGCCTTCTGGCGTTCATTCTTGAATTGCAGCCAGTTCTTCATCAAAGTCTCGTGGGTAGCATACTGGTGATAAATTTAAAGTATAAAGTACTTAATGAACGTTTGTTGCCCACTAAACTACATAGTAAGTGTAGCGACAAAGCCAAATATAAAAAAGGTCAAAAGCGATATCTATGACAACAAGGAATCCTGCATTCCTGTGTAAGACACATCATCCGTCTGATTGGAGGGTCCTCCCCTTTTCAATGGATGATGAGGAACTTCACACCCTGTTCTTCATACCATCTGTGAGTGTGACAGTTAGCCTGCACCATACCACTGCTGGGCAAAGGCCTCTCCCCATGACTTCCAAATCCTTCGATCTAGGGCTAATTTCGACCACTGGTCATTGGTTCTGTCCAGCTCGTCCCGCCATCTCCTGCCATACCATCTAAACTGTTTTTTTTTAACAAATCTTTTTCTGGTTTTTGGTGGAGTAGCTAGTTTGGTACACTAGGACTAATAATTAACGATTGCTACCAATGAAGAATGATTACCGTTTCTTCCAACTCTATTCTCTTGTCCATTGCATCTTTATACTTATTCTTTATTTTCGCGATCTTGACTTCTTGTGCTTCCATGTCTTTGTCGAATTTATTCATCCATTGTTCCACTTTCGCTAGTGTTTCCTGCAGAATATGTAATATTTAATTGTTATTTTCATACATACGTACATTTTGTTCCCCTCAAAATGGTTGAGTTGAATGATGGCTGATCCATGCGTCATGTTCGTGAACGGCGTACGTGAACGTAAAATGTGACATTTGTGACTGGTCATAATCTTAGTTGCCACGGCTTATTTGAATTAACTTTTTTCATATTTTTGAATTGTCCTTTTTGTCTTTACTTGGGACACTTTAAACGTGCACGTCTTTCTTGTTACATCGTTCTCACTTATTCTACAATTTCAACAGTGATGTAACAAAGGTTTTGTAACAATATTTTGATTTAAAAGTGTGTCAATGGAGTTTCTTGCCCATTCTTCTCCATAGAGATCTACGCTTTGGAATGGGCAACTACGGTACTTTCACAGTTATTATGCCTTGTGACTGGCTAAGTTTCCCTTCCCTAACATAAAAACTGATCTGTATAGAAGAAACTGTTACGACATGTCAATTTAATTATTTAACAAATTACCTACTTAAACACCTTCCCAATACTTTATTCCGGAAGAAATTGTACGCCTGGATTTAAAGAAATTGGATTGTAAGAAATTGTAGTTAATAAGTAAATGTTTCTACACGACCAACGAATACCTTAGTTATAAGAACAGAAAATTATTATAACACCTCACTATGTTCCTATTAGTGCAATAATAGGTAGTTAAGTTAATATACAACATAAAATGAAAATGAAAAACAGAGTACCTATGTATAGCTATGTACCCTCTCTATGTACCCAATTCCTTTCATTGTTATTTTATCTTATGTTGTTATTTTAAGTTTCGTATACCATACATATTATAATAGTTATTATAATATGTAATGTAACAATTATGTACCATCTATGTACCATCTATCTACCCTTGTTATGCGAATAAATTATTTGATTTGATTTGATCTGGGACTGTCGATTCATTTTATTCTTGTTTTTGTTTTGACACTTCAAAAGTGCCTGTAACTGGCCTACTTGAAATAAATGCTTTGATTTTGATTTTGACATAATACAGGTGCTCTGTGGAGACAGAGGCGTAGGTGTGAACTCGTGAATTAGTCGATTAAAAGTTTAGATTCCGGGCTGCTTCTAAGGATTTCTGATGGAAAAATAACACTTTACCGACCAGGTGGCCCACCATGACGTCTTAAAGCAGGAATGTTTTAATGTAATTCCAGTGTGGGAAAGAGACAGAGCTATACAGGATAGCAGGATGTCTACCGCCATCTCTTTCCCACATAGGAATAATACTAAAACATTCCTGCTATAAGACGTCATGGTAGTGGCCCACCATGACGTCTTAAAGCAGAAATGTTTTGGACATCGAATCCAGGACTCTGAAGCCATTCTCATTTCCATCCATCTGGAGCACATCAGGACTGACATGAGCCAGTCTCATTTACGTAAGTACTGCACTGCCAGATTTGCAAGCAGGATACTTAGCCCTGCTACCAACCGTCGAAGAAAAAGAAATCCTCTTACATTGATGGAAATGTTGACAAGCAGTTCAACCTCAGAGTGGATCCTCTGCTCCTGGTCAGATCTTGCCTGATAGTAGTTGATGTTATCCGACCGAGCCGACACCATGCCCAAGTTCTTTTGATCGTGCTGTTCCGTGCGCGATCGCTGCCAGTTTTCCATGTACCTGCTCCTTATATGCGAGTGTATTTCTGTGTCCTAAACATTGAGTTGAACTGAATGGAGTAACTGGTCACGATTTATACCCGGTTTCCACCAAAGCGGAGATGAGCGAAGCAGAAAGGGGTCGTGCAAGATTCGACCAATAACAAGAAACACAAGAGATGTCATATGCACGGTCTTCAACCTACTCGTATACCTATGTGATTCATGGTCCATTCCCGGACGTATCCTCTCTGCTCCGCTCGTCTCCGCTTTGGCAAAAACCGGGCCTAAGTCGTTCACGGATTACAGCGGGATTCAGGCTGAAGCTTGATTTTAACCAGAAAGGTTATTGGGCAAAAACAAAAACTATCGCGAGTTATGCTATGCAGGAGTTATAGCCAAGTGTATAAAGGTCTTGTGAAAACGATTGAATCCACTTTTTAGAGCGTCGAATTTATACCCTCTTCCTCCCGAGTTAAGGTTTTCACTCGATGATGAATGTATCTATTATAATATCTACTTACTTCGACCTTACACTTGAGATGTTCCA
This sequence comes from Standfussiana lucernea, assembly GCA_964057025.1. Lineage (NCBI taxonomy): Eukaryota > Metazoa > Arthropoda > Insecta > Lepidoptera > Noctuidae > Standfussiana > Standfussiana lucernea. Next base: position 11,130,272 of record OZ059806.1, on the reverse strand, counting down.
CTGTCAGATTGGTGTCGTAGAGGACTGTCTTGATGTAGTTCCGTTGCTGTCTCAGATGCCGCGACAGCTCACGACGAGCTCTAACATATTAAAATGTTTTTTATTTATGACTACCTACAAAATGGTATAGTTGCAAGGCCAGGAATTTGGTTCGTAGGGTAAAATTGCAGAACGGATCAACCAAAAGGTTCATCATTAAACAAGAACTCAACATCACCATCATGCGCACTGGCAGGATTATTTCCAGGGGCACTCGCTAGGTTTTCGTTTGTCATTTCATAAAAGGAGTAACTTTGGTGTATATGTATATGACTATGTATAGGAAACCCTGTGATGATTGTAATTTATTTAATCAATAGAATGACTTTGCAATCGCACACGACAATAGAATGTACAATAAAATCGACCAGTGCAGTCCACCTGGTACTGAGTTCCTGGTGTCTACTGTTCGAGGGAAAATAAAGGTAAATATAATACAAACATTCTATTCCTGTCTTCTTCTTCGATAAGATTGGCTTGGTACAAATGTCGGTCCACAATTTCCATGTTAGTGGTGCTGAGACTGTTATAGCAACGATATGCCATCAAATCTGTAAATGTATGCTGCAGCACATCAGTCAAAAACTTTCTGCAAGAAAAAATACATTCCCAGGTGTGGTTAGGAACGGACTATGGACGGACGGAGTATGCCTCGTGGCATTGTCCGTTCAAATATCATACTAGTGTGACATTCGAACTATTTGAGGACGTAGCGTAATGATTTGTTTTTTGTTGGGTGTGGTTTTTTTCCTCTGAGCAGATGTCTGTGACCTCTGCCACCGATGCGACAGAGTTGCAGCTCGTGGGTTCGAATTTGACCAGACAGGCGCATTACTTTGTGTAATTTATTGCATTACCACTGCTTTCAAAACCGTGAAAGAGAACATAGTGTGGAAACCGCTATGTATTAGAGCCAAAAATTCGAAGACATGTGATGTGACATCTGCACTGGGCCTGCAAGGTGGATTATGGTTCCTTGCACAGAGAGAAAGCCTGTGTGCCAGCAGCGGATACGTTATAATCTGATTATGTAAGTAGGTACCTGTCAGCAAAGAGTTTGTCTAGCTTGTACCGATCGGATCCCAACATCAGAGGGTTGATCTTGTCTATAGGGTCCTGTACCCGATGCTCCACTTGGAACTTCAAGGCGAGATGGATACCCATGTCCGCCATTGTTTTCATGATCCGCAGCTTATTGTTGCATTCAGCTGGAGATGGGTGCGGAAGTGCATTAGGGAGCGTTTGCACTGAAGAGGTGCCGAGCGGGAATCGACCATTCGAGCAGGAATGGACTTCATTCAACCAATAGTTTGATCGATTCCTGTCTGAATTCTCATTTCATTTTTTGCATTTTCTTTGGTAGGATTTACATACATCATACTTACATAATAAACGTAGCCGTGTCAAAGCGTCACATAATGTACAAGCGAATAGATGAGAGTGTAAATATGTAAGACTGCAAAAAAAGATTTCATTAAGGCAATTACTCAATTTAGAAGAGAGAAAACATTAGGTACCAAATTAAGAGACTGTTATTCAACTGCACGGAAAGCCGATCCAACGCACTATACCTTGTTGGGAAAAGGCTAGGCAGATCATTATCTGACTATGGCTGTGTTAAGAGCGTTTACGCCGTCCATGCGCTGTTTGACTCCAAAACAGTACTTTTCAAACCCTTTAATACCATCAACCCTTTATTTTACAAAAATGATAATTACTAATAACTTTAGGAAATTTCGTTGTCTCAATAGTTGGAGAGAAAAATATTTCAATTAATAGAGTATTGGTAAATTGTATCAAGATAACTCAACAGAGGTTTTCTTAATTTCCCTTTTAGCGTCAGTTTCGACGCTCTAATTATAGGAAACCACTGGCAAACCTAATTAGTTTTTTTTTTTTACCTATTGTTAAGATCCTAAGGAATATAGTTGGAGAAGAAAATTTTTTGATTTAGGTTTCTTAATATAAGAAATTAAAGTTCAAACAATGTGAAATATTAAGGAATTAAAATGATTTTTTCACCGATATATCTTACTTGATTTAATATAATAATAGCATAATATAATAGAAGAACATATGCTTTAAAACATCCAATTTAAAATTTCAAATAATTTACAGTGATTATTTTTCTATAAATATTTGAAAACTACTATAAATCACTGCGCGCGAGCAATTTCAAATCAGACCGCCGCGAGGCTTTCTAGAGAGAGGACATGTCGCTCGGCGCTCTGCCTGACCCGAGTTGACCTTAGTCGTACTTGGAAGGATAGCGGACGTTTATAGTGTGATTAAAAAATCTTGGTACTTTGATGATTAAATTTTTTTATTATTATTTTTGATGACTGACAATATTTTTAGTGACAACCAATATCTACCCAATTTTTTTACATACGAATTTTATTTATTAAAACTTTTACTTATTTTTTTGTAAATAAGAACATAAATTGTTTTTAAAGTTAACGCCAACCTATTGTATTTCCCTCATAAGAGGTGTCACTAAGAGGAACATCGCGTCAGGTTAAAATATAATATAAAATAAACGTAAGTAAATCCGTATAAAGTGATTTATTTGAATAGAATAAGAAATATTTATTAATCAGTCACAAATCAATAATAATTAACGAAGTTCGGTTTCTTTCTAAAGTTTAGATCAACAAATTCATGTTTGAATAACTAAAAAACGACTTTAATATTAATCATAATTATAGCTATACTTGCAATATATTATTGAATACTTATTTTATGCACTCGTACTTTAGTAATCCGTGTACGTTCAAATTCAAATTCAAATTAAATTTTACTACAACAATTGCACTCGAACGGATCATAGTGGGTTAGTTTGACTATAGCGCGCGAGAGCGCGCCAGCGCTATACACACAGGCACGCGCGCTTCTGTGTGTGTAAAAAATGCATTGAATTACCTAAACTTGACTTCGCGCGATAGACGTAAACGCTCTTAATGCAAGGTATATACATATATACGGACCCTTTACGACGCTGACAGACAAACATTCTGTACAGGAAACTAAGTTACTGTCGCAAAAATCATTGCTGGGAATGTAACGCACTCAAAGCACTGTGCTGATGGATGCATTAAATAGTACGAGGGTTGTGGAGGTATTTCAAATAAAGTTATAAAATTAAAAACTAGTAACTATAAAAAAAAGTAATAAAGTTGGAACTTTGACCCCCATTAACTCCGTAATTAGAAGGTCCTCAGGTATGGAATGGTCTAGAAAACAAAATGATCACAATGTCGGGGAGAACAAGACCTATCGGTTTCATTAGGGGGGGGGGGGGAGGTGTATTTTTATATTAGGACTAGCTGCTACCCGCGACTTTGACCGCGTGGAAATTTTGAAGTGTTTTCAAGAGTAAAAAATAGCCTATGTCCTTCCCTATGATATTATCTATCTCCTTGCCAAATATCATAAAGATCCAATCAGCCGTTTAGTCGTGAAAAGGTAACAAACAAACAGAGTTGCTTTCGCATTCATAATATTAGTATGGATAATGAGATTCCTCTCACAAACTTTTTGAGTTTCCTAATGCTCAGTTTCTGTAGGTCATTTGTGACCTGGATGTTGTGCGGTAGACGATGACACGCTTCGTTTGTATGGTATGAAAAGTGATAATGTCGACTCCACCACCGGCCCCGAGGCGTCTCCGTGCTCTGTGGACTGTGACAATTATCTTGTGAAAAGCTTACGGTGGCTCTTCTGCTTGCTTCTCACTGGGTTTTATCACTATAACCTGGTCGTGGCACTGAAAAACAACCGGTAACTTTAACTTCTATGCAGTGATGTTAAGCTGGAAGCCCAAGGGTAACCGCAGTGGTTGTCCAGTCAGGCAAAGATCTATGTAGGTATATAGAATTAAATCAAGCCAACTACAGTACGCGCTGGTACGGTTGGGTAGCTTAATCTGTTGGCAATAGCCCACCAGATACAACACCTGTCTGAACGGTGGATCCTCCCTATCAAATGGGAGATGAGGAACTTCACACCCTGTTCCTCAAACCCCAAACAGCACCGAGCTGCAACCTCAGGAATCGCCCAGCTTTTTTACTTTTTATTTTGAAAACAGTGCCCCACTCTATGATTTTCTCCTGTATCGTGGTTAAAAACATTTAAACTCAGTCGAACAGCCAGACCCGGAACAACTTCCTGTAGGTCATACAAATATTTGTTAGGTGCAGGGATCGAACAAGCGACACGCAGCGCAGCAGCCAATAGCTCCGCCACTGCGCCAACCGTGCCGTCCAAAAAAGCACGGCTGGCGCGTTAAACGATAGTTGTAGTAATAGTTTAGTTGTATTATTGGTAATACATACATTTTCGAGTTTTTTTCCGTTAGCCGAACTCATTTTTGGTTGCGATAAAATATCTTCCCAAAATTTTTAATTACTTATATAAACAGGATCTGCAAAATATACATTTTAGAAAAGATCATCAACTTTATAAAAAATAGCATTCGTAAATTAAATTAAAATCATAAGAAATGTGTAAGCCGTCACAAAAAAATTATATATTATTGTCAGTTTGACTTAAACAGCTGTACCCAAAAGTTATGTTATACCCATAGATCTAAGAGATATCCCAAAGTTCTATCGCGATGGTTTATCTTATCACTAACCTCTTTCCAAAAATATATTATAAGAAAGTGGAAGTTTAAAATGTTTTCTGAAAGCTTTGGTGCACGGTATTCGTTGTGGCCTCAAGCCCTGATGCGAATCCTATGCATTGATGAGAACAGTTTATTGAATACTCGGCGTAGATTGCAGTGATATTATTTATTCTCCTTAGTATAGCGTGGCGATTTAGTTATCAGTAGCCCTACCATAACTCCTGAATGCTGGAACGTTTTAGTTCTATTTCGAGGGACCATCCATCTCTCTCTTGAAATAGAACTAAAATATTCTTGCATTAAGGCACCATGGTAACCTCCTGAATCCTTCAAGAAAGAAAACCTACCCGTCATTTAAAAAAAAATCCCAAAATGAGCAAATATTAAATACCAATTCGCGAAAAAAAAATAGCATCGATGTAGTCTATCACCCTGAATAAACAGGGTGGCGATTGTGTAGGGTTGTGGCTCTGAGGTTAAATAATTGGTGACGGGGCTGTAAGGGACCTCGTGCACTACGCGCCCACGACCAACACTTTTGACCGCAGAAGCGACTCTTGGTCGAAACTAGACAGAAAGTTTGGTCGCACGACCTGGCGTCCCACTAGTTTTGTTCCAAGATGGCGGCCGGTCAAGCGACGAGTCGTGGCTGCGTAGTGCGCGAGGTCCCTAAGTAACACTTCCTAAACTAAAGCACGGTATATATGTAGAGCTTACTCTATGCAGTTTGGTTTCATATAGGTCTTTGAAGGCAGACATATTCGGCAATTTTGAGCCAATCTATTTCTTACACAGGTCAGCACCGAAATACGATCACTGTAAGGTCAAACTGTCACCTAACAACAAAGTATTGACTATTATTCGATTAAGTTATTATTTAAATCCATGATGCTGATGCATGGCCGACCCGATTGCGAGAGAAAAATATATCTTTCATCTACCTAGCCTTAGCCAACATGTTGGGCCGGCTTCCAGTCTAACCGGATGCAGCTGAATACCAGTATTTTATGTGGAGCGACTGCCTATCTGATCCTATCTCCACGATCCTCCGATATCCCTTGGTAAGACTGGTTGTCAATTTCGGGCCACGGACTTCCGATCGCTGTTAAAACTGACAAAGATCTACAAATGACAGGCGAGACCAACGGCTTAACGTGCTTTCCGAGACACAGAGGAAACTCTGTATGAAATGGATGGTCACCCATCCACAGACCGACTTTGGCAAGCGAGGCTTAACCTTGAAGATCGACTCGTGAGGCCCGGACTCCACACAGAAGCGGAGACGACCGGATCGGAGAGAAGTATGAAAAACGACCAATCACATTGGTTGAAGTCTTCATCGCGTTTCTCGTCTCTCCTGTGATTGGTCTAATCTTGCACGTCTCCTCTCCGCTCATCTCCGCTTTGGTGGAGTCCGGGCCTAAGGCGGTTATTATATAACGACGAGGAAAAATAAACGAATACATATATTCCAATGTAAAATTTAATACCAGGCTCTATCCACAAAAAATAATTTATGACTTCAACACAAGTCAATTTCGTTTAATTATAACAAACATTTGTTGGACAATCATGTCATAATCGATACAGCATATACAAAATCATAATCGGCTAAAATTAAATCACACAGCTTAAACTTACTGATTATTATTTATACAAAACTTAAAACGAAAAGTTACAGTGGGTAGACCAAGCTTAATTAACACTAATTTCTGTATTAAATTCAATACTATACACACAACATTTATAAAATCAAGTTAAGTATGTATATTTTTCGTTTTAATATTTTTTTTTATTTACACCAATTTCTTATAAAAGTGTTGGTAAGAGGTATTTTTTACATTTTCGTCAAAATTTTGTTGTTTTGTGGTAAAATAGACTATTTTAATTTTATAACTCGGTGGAAATTGCCGTGTAGCTTAAGTCTAGCTCACTTAAGCCTTCTCAGTCAGGCAGGGTGGTATGATCGTATGACAAAGTAACAGATATTCCAAGCGAGTTTGCACAGAGTAAACACATAGAACAGAGTACCAGATATAGAGTAGAAAAACAGTATAAACACAACTGAGTAAAGAATAATTCAACCAGTTTGTCGGTACAAATATTTACAAGATTATAAGACGGTAAATAAACAAATATGTAGTTAATATAAAAACAAATAAATAAAATGTACATGTTGAAATCTCATATACACGTGTCGAATTAATATTCAGTCTTAGCCATTCTCACTGTTCACTGATGTCAAATCTTGAAAGTATATTTCAGATAGAAAAAAAAGTTTCAGGGAAGTTTTTATCTCAGAGCTAGCTAAAATTCATAGAAAATGTCATTATTTGAATTATTAAGTAAACATTGGCGTCCAATAGACACAGGAAATAAGAATAATATACTTTTAAGTTATAACATCAACAAACTAGCATAAAACATTGAATAATTCTGCATAATCGTGCATCAACTAAATATAAACATGATGTCTATAGCGCTCTTTACATTATGCTAAATTAGCTCTTTTTACAGTTTATAGAGCAAGGTATAATTTCCGTGTGTTTTGTGTGTGTGTGTGTGTGTGTGTTTCTGTGTGTGTGTGTGTGTGTGGTGTTTTGTGTGTGGTGTGTGTCTGTGTGCGTATATCCACTCATATTAGTGTTAGGGCTGTTCATGTCATGCTCTGACTGTGCAATTAGGTACTACGCGCGGATCGTTCGGGACGCGGATCATCCGGATAGACGACGGTCAGCAACGCGGACGGTCCGTGCTCCAAGAGGCCCGAAGCGGATCAAGCTTCAGAGCTCAAATTAGCACAATATAAAAACCGCTTTATAGCAGACTTGCTTCAATAAAATACACTTCAACAAAATTAATACTTCAAGGGCATGGAAAACAATAACCATACATTAATAAAATATTAAATTTATCTAGAACTATCTATTTATATATTCTATCTAACATTTATGACTCTGGTGTCTGTTGACATTGAAATTAAAATAAAATAATATTTATTCGTATGTGTTTGACTGCAAGGGTTGGGTTAAGATGCACTCTTCACACACTTTTAGAAATAAATCGTTTATTTGATCTATGTATATTAGCCTAGATGAGGCAGTCATACGGTGCTATTTTTGACAGAGTATCTATTGCCAGATATATTTGATTGTATTCCAAATTTAAAAAAATTAGGAACTGCAATGGAATGACTATTACTATTATAAAATATTCTTTTATAATAATAATTATAAAAGAAGTGCAAATCTACGTTTTTGTATACAATATTTGAAAATCAGCTTTGCTGTGCCGACTGCTTTATGGGCTAATGTTCTATGGTCCATATTTTACAGCACGTGGACACTTATGGGTCACGCAGTAGTAGACGAGATACTAAAATCTTCTTCAAATAACAAGCACACGTCCTGTGACTGTTATACCATTGACATAAGGTTTAAATTGTCGTGCTTCGAAAAAACCGAGATCTGATACGATACCCTGACAATAACAGCACGTTTTTAGAATATGGGGTCAAATTTGATTAGCTAGTAAAACTCCGCAGTCGTGACAACATGGATATTTAAAAACTATGGAACAGAAACGAATTGATGATCGTTTTGGGGTCAATGACTGCAAATAGTGTAGAGTAGTTTGTTTTTTTTTTTGTCAATTCTGTGGAGTTCAGCTAGCTAATGAAACTTGACCTCGTATAATATGTTCCTATGATATAATTTAGAATAGCAGTGTTATGGGCTACGCAGTCTGGCACTAGGTGCGCGCGCGACTCCGTCTGTGGCGTGCGGGGAGCGAGACCCCCCACGGGTACAAACATCACTTACTTGATGAGGGTTGGCCGCGTTCTTCTGGAAAGAAGAGATAACTTTGTTAATAATAAAGTTGGTATAGTATCTTGACTTGGCTCGCGAGGTTGTCGACATGTGGGATGTGGACTCAGCGTTCATTGTGCCCATAATCGAGTCAGCTAAGTGTGGGGGGTCGACGAAGTTTGACAAGGGGTGGGAGGGGTCCTATATTTTGTGACGTCGGGATAGAAAATCTTATTTAGCTAAGTATTAAAACAAAAAAAAATTGCAACTATTAATGAAAAACCTAAAAATATTTCCAACTATTTGTATGAACATGTAAAATGCGGTACCTTTGTGCTCTTTTGTCTTTATGTATTTTTCTTGTAATGTGTTTTGTGTGTACATAAATAAATAAATAAATAAAATTGCAAAAAATGTGGCGTCACACTAGGGAGGGCGGAGTTCCACAAATGTGACCAGCTGTGGCAAGGACTTGAGGGGGTCAAAAATTCATTAAATTCAAAATAATTTTTGTTGGTGTCTGAAATTATTAGCTTATGTCCGCGGCATCGCCCGCGTGGAATTCGATTATTGCCCCAGGGGATCGTACTACCAGGATAAAAAGTAGCCTATGTGTTAATCGAGGTTATGAACTATCTGTATGCCAAGTTTAATCCAAATCCGTTCAGTAGTTTTTGCGTGAAACAGTAACAAACATCCATCCATCCACCCTCACAAACTTTAGCATTTATAACAGTAGTAAGATTCTACCGGAAATATGTGCATATCTAACCAGCATGAACTATCTGAAAATCTGTACAGAAACTTCACAGACAGAAGCATTAAATTATCCTTTTTACCGTCCCACGGAACAGCTTCGCTTCCTCCTCCACTCGCAAATATAAATAAATCAATGTTTACATGACTGCTTTACTAAATAAACAGAGCTATACTAAACAACTATAAAGTGTACAAATTAACGATCTATGAGTAATAGGATAAGGTCGAGTGTGTGCTGTTTAAATACCGCTGCAATTGACTAGATACATAAGTGAGGCATTTTCCTGCTTTCGAGCGCGCGGGTGTTTCCCTTGTAAATGCAACGCAGTAGATGTTGCAAGTTGAAGAATTTTTATGATGGCTATTTGTTTTATTCATCATCTATGGAAGATTAACAGCTGACAAAACCGAATAAAAATAGTATGTGAGACTGACAGCCAATGATAAGTCTTCACTACATAGTATAACACAAAGTCGCTTCCCGATGTCTGTCTGTCTGTCCCTATGTACGCTTAGATCTTTAAAACTACGCAACGGATTTTGATGCGGTTTTTAATAGATAGAGTGATTCAAGAGGAAGGTTTATATGTATAATACATGCATATTATAGTAGATCAAACATTAGTATCTACATTCCCCCGTGCGAAGCCGGGGCGGGTCGCTAGTCACTTATAAAAAACAGAATAAAAAAAAAATATAATAGAAAAGATTAATGATTGGAAATGTCTATAACGTTGAAAATTATGAGAAATCAGTGCAAGATATCATTCTTACAACTAAACTAATACCTATTATAAAAGTGATGAATGAATGAAAGTAAACGTTGTCACATCTTAACGGCAGAACTGAATGTGAAGTAGTGTGAACTCAATAGGTAGATTTTTGGGCACATAATCCTTAATTTTAAGAACTATCTAGCACAAAAAGAAATTAATTATTTAATTAACTAATTATTTTAAAATAGTTACTCAATTAACTAAGACAGAAAACTTCAATTAGATCATAATAAAAGTAAGTACAATTTTTAAAATTGTAGATTTGTGTGTTGTTAAAAATCTTATCAGATTTTGCTATTTTTCAAACAAGGTATTGAAATTTTATTGCTTGTAAAACATTACTATTGCGTATTTCGTGTGAACCTATTTCGTACTACTAAAAAATATTGATTACCTAGTTGTTTTATGGGAAATGGCCTTTATTTAATGCGTACTTACTAACAATCTTCAAGTTTTTTAACCTTTTGAACGCCAGAGCATAAACACACGCGCTTACCCTTCACGCCAAGGCACAATTTCACCGAATCCAAATTAGTCGTGTTACGCAGTCCGTGGCGCCGTGAGCACTTTTTGATTTGACGTCCAAAGGCGTCCGTGGCGGTCAAAAGGTTAATTATTATATGACCCCAAAATAAACTGTGATATGGGTAGGGGAGTGCTCGTCATTTTTAGTTAAATTTATTTGTGTCTAAAATCTTGATAACATTAAATATATATTCTCAAGTTTCGATAGTTCCATACCAGATTTCAATCTAACAAAAATGCAACCGATTTGAGAACCTCCTGCTTTTTTTACAGTCGGTTAAATAAGAAAAAAAAGAACATCTGATCAAAGATACTTACTGTAGTTTCGAAGGGCTTCCTCTCTTTCGTGAGCGTCGAAGTACCACAACGTGATGGCATATCTGGAAAATGCAAGCGTGGTGGTCAATTAACATAATTGACACATCACCTGCCTAGCCTTTTCCTAACCATGTTGGGGTCGGCTGCCAATCTAACCGGATGCAGCTAATTACCAGTATTTTACATGGAGCGACTGTCTATCTGACCTCCACAACCCAGTTAGTACTTGTTAATACGATACCCCGTGGTAAGACTGGTTGTCAGACTTTCAAGGCCACTGACTACCTGTAACGACTGTCAAAGACCTACAATTGACAGCCGGGACCAACGGCATAAAGTGCTTTCCGAGGCACGGAGGAAACTTGTTATGTAATGGGTGGTCACCGATCCACGGACCAACTTAGGCAAGCGCGGCTTAACCTGGAGATCGACCAGAGCGGCTGTTATTATTTAGCCATGAGCTCCTCACACACATAATCGACACAGTGTGTAACTTATGACGAGACTGCTGAAGGATTAGCATTGTTTTGAGCAACCCGTATAGGTCAATAGTTGTTACAGCGGACATAAAAAACATGGCTTTGGCCAGTGCTCGCTAGTGCGACTACTGAGTATGAGGTCCTCGGTTGATTCCCAGGTCGGGCAAGGGTTGTTGGGTTTTTCCATCAGGATTTTCCCAGTAGCAGCTACTGCATCTGTATTAGTGACCGTTTGACGGTAATAGGGTCAACCCCTATTACATGGGACTTGAAACATAGTTCTGCCGAAATGTGGGAATACTATTAGGTACACCTCTGCCTAACCCATCGGTAATTACTGGCGTGATGTTATGTTACCAATATAGTGTAATAGTAGTTGTATAAGTTCAGGTTTTACTATCTCAAAGCTTACGTCTTCTAGTAACAGGCACGACCCACAGATGTCGCCACTGGTTCCAAGTGTAGCAGATCGAATCGGATAGTAAAGAAAATTATCGTAGTAAAAGAACATTTAATTATTTTGCTAACCTGGTGCTATAGGCAGGTTGAACCTCGTGCGGATTCCGCCTATCCGACCAGAAGAACAGCATCCGGTCGAAGATCGGCGCTATGTCTGCCACTTGATTCGTACCTTCAGGGAATACTCTGTGGACACAATTTAGTCATGAAAGAAAATGTGTAAGGCCAAGTTTATGAAAAAGAAAATTAGTAATCCAAAAAAGTTTTAACAAGAGCCAAAAAATACAAAAATAATGGCAACACTGTTTTTATTTTTCGCTATGGCAGCACAACTCCTTAATTTCTGTATTTATTACGGTTTTCATTAAATTAATTAGATTTAATGAGTCGTAAACGATCAAAACCGAGATTGAAAAGAAAATGGTAGCCTCAAAGGTTGTTCTCTATCTAAAAAAACCGGTCAAGTGCGAGTTGGACTCGCGCACCGAGGGTTCCGTACAAACCTGTGGGTATATAACTTTTTTTTATATGACGAAACTAAAAATTTACGGTTTTCGTAATTTTTCCTATATCTGTACTATAAGACGTGACTTCGTACAAAATTTCAAGATTCTAAGTTCACGGGAAGTACCCTGTAGGTTTTGATTCCCGTGCGAGTTTCGAAAATTTGCGGAAATTTGCGGCCTAAGTGGCTGTATCTTTTGATTGCGTTGACTTAGAAGGTTGATTTTTCTACAGCTTCCAGGGACAGTAGAACTAAGTATCATATAGAAATTTCATACCTCTACGCGTTCCTGAGAAAAACGGTCTTGACAGACGGACGGACGGACGGATGGACGGACGGACGGACAACAAAGTGATCTTATAAGGGTTCCGTTTTTTCCTTTTGAGGTACGGAACCCTAAAAAGTAACGCAATCAGCCTAAAATTAGTGTAAGCCCAACAGCTTGGCTTACCCTCATAACCCACTACTCTTCATGATGTTAGGGTTTCTAAAAAGACTGCTTGCCGTATTGTTAGCCACTAGGCTTAAACCTGTGCTGGTGTTGGGACACAGCCTTGAGCTAGCGATCTGTAAGACGGAGTGGGCCGTGAACCACTACAAACACCCGCCTCAACTAGTTTAAAAAAAGAAGACGTGTAAAAGTGTTAGTAAAAAACTATTTGCAAAATGAACATCGTTTATCATTTACGCGGGCCCTTTGTGGGTTGGTAGACACATGTCTTCGTTTTTTTTTATGGTTTTTGGACATGCCGGCTTCAATAGCAGTGGTGATGAAACTACAACTCTTAAACCAAGCGCTCCAAATTACCCTCCAAATGTTTAAAAATAAATAAATGAAAGTTATTTACCTGAGCAATCCCCCGCACCGTTTGACGTCCCAGTCGAGATTCAGATAGTAGATGGCGGTGATGCAGCGGCCATCTTTGTTGGGGTTGTCCACGTGCTTCACGTAGTGACTGCCCGAACCTGGGTAACACGCCACCATCGCCTAAGGGACAAATGAACATTAGAAATACATGACAATTAGAAGTTTTAGATAAAAATGATGTTGGAAAATGACTACAAAATTTTGTAGTAATTTTTTTTGAAGGTTGCCTCACTCTGGTAATTTATCGTGTATCGGGTGCGTTTACAAACATTTAAACTCACAAACAGCCAAACACGGAACAACTGACTGTAGGGCATCCAAATAATAGTTTCGTGCGGGAATCGAACCCGCGACACGCAGCGCAGCAGCCAATCGCTCAGCCACTGCGCTGTCAAGTAAATGACGTTTTATTGCATAGGCTCTGGGAATCAGCATAACTTTTAGATGTTAGAGCTGGGAAAAAGGATATGGAGCACCAAACTTCCCAGATGTTTTAAATAATCCATCAAAATAAATAATCATTTTAAATTCAATAATTAATTGTAATGATATGGATAGATTAGACAATATTGCAAAGATAAAACCCTGACAAATAATAATCATAATAATCGTTTTCATTCAAAAGTAGCCTCAACCGCAGATAGATGTTTTCCAAAAATATACAGTCCTCCATGCTCTACCGATATGACGTAATCACATTGAAGTCATATCAATATTCCTCGTTTACGGTAACCCATATTACCACCCCCAGTATTCGACAGGGCCTCGCTCATAAAGGAGGAAACAAATTACGCCATCACAGAGAGTAATAAAATTAGTCCTATCGTGCATATTCCCACAGAATAATATCTACAGAAGGCTAGGTCAGGCATACATCGAGCGAAAACTAACGCACGGTAAATGGAAGCCAGTCGGGAGTGCGCTTGTACTCGCTGTACTTGAGTCTGTATTCCAAATTGAACAGACCCGGGTACAGTTTCGAATAAGTAGATGTTTTTTTTTTAATAGCCACGTATGTCCCACTGCTGGGCAAAGGCCTCTCCTATATCCTTCCAGGTACTCTTCTCCTGCGCCACCTCGAACCAGCCATCGTGATGCGCGTCTTGGTCATCTCGCCAATAGATGTTATTTCCACGTAAACAATAACGACTTTACGCTACTGTAAATTAAGTTGCTTTCACCATGGCATGGCTGGCTATGACGAAAATGTTTCAAGTCTTAGTAGAATTATTTTACCAAAAACTCACAATTAGTATTGGAAATTAAATTGCTAACGAAAATGACAGTTTTTGCTATGTATGAAACAAACTTTCTGTGCTATTCTGTGATATTACTAAACTGCCACGGTGCCACCTACGCATTCCTTATGCCGACTCATATTATATGATGATAAACATATGTATATGCAAGGCACGTGTATCATATACTCTCTATGGTACTTGGGAAAGTAGAATTTATATTATACTCCATAAAGTATTGAATTGTATAGTGACAAAAAAATGGTTTTACGGCACATTGGACAGTAAGACCAATTATGTACCTACAATAATATGTTAATTAATGTTTAATTGATGGACAGAAGGATTTATTTGATGCATGGCAGATTCAATAGATGCATATTACATAGGGCATCGAAACGGGTTTTACTATGGGACCAAAACCCGTTTCGATGCCCTAATAGTATAATAGTACATTAATTAATTCACAACAGATTTCATCTAAACATCATACATAGATAAAACAACAAAACCACGAACAATAGGTGATGACAAAACAGTATTTTAAATAAACAATTATACGTACTGTAATCCAATATATATAATACCCAGATTGCAAACATAACAAAAAACAAATACATACTCTTAACGGGCAAACATTATCTTGAGCAATTAAAAGTGCCTATTGGAATATCCACGTCGATGAAAAAGCGAAGCGGGCATTATTATATAATCTCAATTAATGAATCATAAAATTGAGGAATAATATTTAATTAAAACAAACCGGATCTAGGGCCGTCCAAACTAGTCGAAAACAGAAATAATAGCCAAAACTCCGAAAGCATTTTGGCTTGATCATTACAATAGGTTTATTGGTGGAGATTCATGGGTAACTCTGCTCTGGAATGTATAAATGTGGCGTTGTTCCATAAACAATGGGACACTTAAGGGTTTATGTAGTCGTCAACTCTGCTTAAAATTGATTTTTTGTCTAGGTCAGAGGTGACAGAAACAGAGTCGACGATGGAGCCAGCTTACCCAGAAGAAGCCTGTTTACTCCTAACTTTGAAGAGATTAGGGTTAAATGCGTTCGGAAACACAGACGCAGGCATTTATGATTAGAGCACCATATTTTTTTTTACCTTTAAACGTCTCTCCATTATTATCTATAGTTTATAAAAAACCTCACAATATCATGTCCTGCCTGTCCTGGGTGCCTAACATGGCCGCTTTAGCTGAATCATAATCGGATAATAATATGAATCACGTTATTTTTTTAATGGTCACAAACGCAGTTAATATTATGAATTTTCACTCGTTTATATCCTGCCTGTCCTGTTTTCTACACAGGAGCTGATGGACACTACTGAAGGTGTCAAACTCGACGCCAAATTCTGGGTAAATCAATTTAGATTGCCATCGACACAGCAGCGTAGCGTGGGTTATGGCCGCCCGGGGCGGACCAGAAATTCGCCGCCCCCTCTATCTCATCATTTAGTCAAGAAAGGTAGTAAAAAGTCACATAGCATTCTTTATAAATATTATATAATGCATGCATGTACATATGTATTTTGTATGTCATGTTCAATTGCTAATATGGCCGTGTAATAATGCCGTACCGCAGCGAGCGAAGCGAGCCCAAAAAAATAACTTAGCACATCGGTTGGATTACATTTTATTGTGCACTATGCCCGCGGCTTCACCCGCGTGGAGTTAAGTTATTGTCCCACGGGATCGTACTGTCAGGACAAAAAATTAGCCTATGTGTTAATCCAGGTTATGAACTATCTGTATGTCAAGTTTTATTTAATTCCGTTCAGTAGTTTTTGCATGAAAGAGTAACAAACATCTATACATACAAACTTTCGCGTTTGTAATATTACTAGTGACACGCCCCGGCTTCGCACGGCTGCAATGTAGATACTAATGTTTTCTCTACTATAATATGCATGTGTTATAAACCTTCCTCTTGAATCACTCTATCTATTAAAAAATATCGCATGAAATCCGTTGAGTAGTTTTAAAGATCTAAGCATACATAGGGACAGACAGACAGACAGCGGGAAGCGACTTTGTTTTATATGTAGTGATTAGTAAGGATTTTATTTTAACTAGGTATTCTACAAAAAACTTCTACATCTATATAGATATAGAAGTTTTTTGTCGACTTATGCATAAAATTATAAAAGCTTCAGAGATAACGATGCAAAGGCGAGCTCAAAAATTTGACCACTCCTCGGGGAACAGATTACCTTTTCACCATTCAAACAAATGGCATTTAACTTATTTTTAGTACCCATGCATGAAAGATTCGGAAAAAAATAAGAAATCTTAGCTGTAAGAGCGAGCGAAGCGAGCTAGAAATTTTTAAGCATTCCGGAAAAGGTTAGATTTTCTTATTACCATGAATACAGATTAAAAAAAATGTAGGCAGCAGGCTAGAAGAACATACCGATTGTATCTAGAAAATACGGGGCGGGCAGGCGTAAGGACATAAATACGTAAGGCTTGTATGCAAAGGGTGGCTCGTGCCGCCCCTCGCAGTCTGCCGGAGGAAAACACGTCACTGCTAGTATAGGTTTTAGGGCGGGATTCGTACACAACAGACACACAAAAGTCGATAAAAACTCGCGTATATTAAAATTACAAAATTTCACAGTACATACAACACTAGCATTAGGTATACATTTTTGGCGGGAACGCCTGAGCGTTAAGTACGCGCCCGCTCGCGAGTGTGTTTAGGACGCTACTGGTCATGCGGCACACGGTGACCGTTGGCCGACACGCGCGCGGACAACATTGTTGTTCGCGCGCTTTATGCAAGTGCGACAGGGATAGCATGAAGTGTAGCGATGCGGACGGCGCGCGATGATGCCATTCGCTTCGCGCGATATTCAAAACTTAAATAATTATAAACTTACTACTAAGATACAAAAAATCAAAGGAGTTGCCTACATTCCACCCCCTTGTTCCTGAACACACTCGTCAGTAGGCAACACAACTATTTTTACAACGGGTCGCTTCATCAAGCCCCTACAGGTTCTTACAGTAACTACTCTAATTTGGCCATCACGGCCTGGGTGGACTGCGCTAATTACGCCCCTAGGCCATGCATTACGAGGCTGATGCTCTTCTAAAATAAGAACCATGTCTCCCACTTTTACGGGTGGCACTTCGTGCAACCACTTCTGACGCTTTTGGAGGGTTGGAACATACTCCTTGAGCCACCGTCTCCAAAACATGTCTGCCAGAGCTTGGGCTTTCACCCATGCCTTTCTACTTGTTAAGTCCGATGCATCAAAGATACCTAGCGTGGTTGCACCGGTAGCTGTACCTATCAATAAATGGTTTGGGGTAAGAGCGATGGGTCCATCGGGGTCCATACCTACAAAGGTTAATGGCCTACTGTTTAGGGTCATTTCCACCTCAGCCATCAATGTAATTAATAACTCCTCTTTAGGCGCACGCGCCGACAAAATAACTTTAAGTGCGGTCTTTACTGAGCGGACGAGCCGCTCCCAGCACCCACCCATGTGCGGGGCCGCGGGGGGATTAAATTGCCAAGAAATGCCCTTGGTAACCAAGAAATCCATAGTTTGGTCGCTTTCCATTGCCTGAATGGCAGCTTTCAGTTCTGCGTCAGCACCGACAAAGTTCGTGCCTCTATCGCTGAACATGATAGAGGGTTGTCCACGGCGAGCTATTAAGCGTCGAATCGCCATTATGGCCGAGTCAGCTGATAACGAAGCCGCGAGCTCGATATGCACACCACGAGTGACAAGACATGTAAAAATTACACCCCACCTTTTTTCACGGCGCCTTCCTATTGAAACTTCCATTGGCCCAAAATAATCTACCCCACAATGTACAAAAGCTCTTCTAGTATTAACGAGTCTAGCGGCTGGTAGATCACCCATCTTGGGGAACGAAGGACGAGCGCAACGGACAAGACAAGCCTGACACTTAGATACGGCGGATTTTACTGTACGTCTCAACTGAGTAATCCAATATTTTTCTCTTATACTGTTGATCACAGTTTCAGTATTGGCGTGGTGAGCGCGCTTATGATATTCAAGTGCAATAAGACGCGCAGTATAGCTGTGCCCATCTAAAATAACGGGATACTTCTCGTCAAACATTAATTCCGGTGCAGCACTCAGGCGTCCTCTGACTCGAAGCAACCCATCACCTTCATACAAAAAAGGATCTAAATCGCGAATTTTACTTTCCGCAGGCAATGCACTTTTCGTCTTTAATAGTGCCAACTCCTTCGGAAAAGTCTCGACTTGACATTGTTTCAACAAAAGAATCTCAGCCTCACGGACGTTGCCAACTGTTAACGTCTCAACCTGGTTCTTGCGACACATACCTAAAAAAGCAAGAACTCGACCTGCAGTTCTAACAGCCCGTGTCCAACTGGTAAACCTATCGACATTAAATAGCGGAACATATTGCTTTACAAGGTGAACCTTCTCAATGCGTTCCAAATCCGTATCAACAGCATCGTCGTACTCATTGACCGGCCACTGGTCTTTATCCTGGTATAAAAAAGTTGGACCTGTAAACCACAATTTACAATTTGTAGGCCAGTTCAGTTTCGTGGCTTCATCCGCGGGATTTTCTGCTGACGGCACCCAACGCCACTCACTTGGGTTGGACTTCCGGTCGATTTCTGCCAATCGATGTGAAACGAACTTCTGAAAATCACGAGGATCCGAATGCACCCATTTTAAAACGGTTTTTGAATCAGACCACAAGTACTTGCGTGTTATTGTCAAGCCCTGCTCTTTAACGACGGTACAAGCTAACCTACACGCCAACACAGCTGCCTGCAGTTCAAGACGGGGCACGGATATTACCTTCAGGGGGGCGACACGAGCCTTGCCAATAACAAGTGAGACGGTTACTTTGCCAAAGTCATCCCTACCTACAAGATATGCTACTGCAGCATAGGCTGATTCACTGGCATCACCAAAAACGTGTAATTCGACAGCAGAAGGGCCAAGCTTGTACCACCGTGGCACACGTACGTTATCTAATTGTTTGATATCATGCAGCCACTTTTCCCATTCCTTAAACTCGTCCTCCTTAAGTTGATCGTCCCATCCTATACCAGATTTCCATATTTTCTGCAACAAAATTTTTGACTTTATCGTGTAAGGATAAAGTAAGCCTAATGGGTCAAAAATACTCATAATAAATCTCAGGAACTGCCGTTTGGTAGGAATAACTTTGCCCTCAACTACATCTGGTGTAACCTTTTTGAACGATAAGTCAAAGGCTAATTCATCTGACTCTGGCACCCATATCATTCCTAAAGTTCGTTCACCATTAAACGGAGACTTATCAAAATTTATAGTACCTGGCACGACAGCTGGTAATTCTTTTCGAAGCTCTGCAGAATTGGTCACCCACCCCCTGATAGAGAATCCACCAGCGGAGTGTATCATGGAGACATCTTTGATCAGCTGACGAGCACTATCTATTGAATCAACACTGTCTAGGTAATCATCCATGTAGTGGTTTTCGTGGATGGCTTTGACGGCCTCAGTATGTGAATCTCGGAACTCACTAGCATTTTTATTCAAAATATGAATGGCTGAGGCAGGCGACGACTTAGCACCGAAGATCATCGAGTCCATTACATATGTATCAGGATCGCGCCCTCTGTCCCGGCCTCTCCACAAAAAGAGCTGCGCGCCCTTATCTTCCGTCCGAATTTTAATTCGCAAAAACATATCAGCTATGTCCGCTGTATAAGCAATTGGGCCAGATCGGAACTTGAACAGAACACCTAATAATGAGTTTAACAAGTCAGGCCCTGTTAATAAATAATCATTCAAACATGCACCTTTATATTTGGCCGCGGCATCATAGACTAATCTAAGTTTATTTGGTTTATTCGGGTTAATGACCCCAAAATGCGGCAGGTGCCATACCGGGTTAACACTGAGTGGATTAACCAATCGCCTAGCATAATTCTCAGAAATTAACCTTTCAATTTGACGCGAATACGATTCAGCATAGTCGGGATTTTTATCCATCTTACTCTCTATCCCGCGTAGACGCTTCACAGCGTAATCGTAATTATCAGGTAAGTGTACCGCGTCACGTGACCATAGTAAGCCTACCTCCCAGCCCCCGTCAACACGGCGGCTAGTGCTATCTAGAATCTTACAAGCGCGTTCAGTCTCGACATTTTTACGTGACAATTCTGCGATACCGATTGACTCGAGCAAAAATTGTTGTTTCACAAGTTCACTTAAATCATCTAAATTATCATTAACGACATTAACCGATTCATGACCAGACTTATCATAAATACCTACAGGTCCATGAACAACCCACCCTAACTTCGTAAGTGACGCTACGGGTTGTCCGGATTTACCTTGTCGTATCTCCTGGTTTACTATTAACTGCCAATTGTCTTGCCCGATTAATAGCAATGGTTTAGCGCATGACATCTCACCACAATCTAGGTCTCGTAAATGTTTATATGTATCTATAACTCTGGCGGAAATACTTTGGGTCGGTAAGTCTAAGTTTTCAATCGTGCGTAACGATACATCATGACACAGGCCGTTAGGTCCACGAATTAGCGCAGTCACCCTACACGAATTCTTATCGATAATAACATGACCGCCTGCACTTACAATTTTTAACGGGGATGATGGTCCACTTAACTTACAAATACTTGAATCGATTAACGACACAGTGGCACCATCATCAAGCAATGCATAACAACTATATTTTACATGGTTCACAATAATACTAACAGGAACAATTTTTAACAACGTTTTAGTGTTTGTACATCGCTCACCCACACTCGTTACCGACTCAGCGTCCGACGGCGACTGTAGGTGGGGCGCAGCCGTCTGCTCCGCGGCACCCGCGGGTGGGGCTGCGGCGCCGGCGGCGCTCGAGCCGCTCGACTTCTCGTAGTGGAGAAGTGTGTGATGCGGAGAACGGCACTTATCACATCGTTTTGCGCGACAACGATAACGAGAATGGGTTTGCACTAAACATTTAAAACATAACTTATTTACCTTCACATAGTCCCACTTATCTCGTTCACTCTTATTTATAAACATCTCGCACTCGGGTAACCGGTGACTCGCACTACTACACAACACGCACACACTCGATTGCGACGACGTACTTCGCGATGCACTCGATAACGCAGCTTCCTCGCTGGTGATGTGAACACGGTGAATATGTTCGCGTTGTTGTCGACGCGTGGAGTCGGCGCGCCCGCGCCCCGCGCGCGAACTGCTATCAGCGACGGCAGAGCTCGCGGGGTAAGCAGGAGCGGTGGTCCGGTTGCGATGACTGTTACTATTTTGCTCGGTGCTTATGTTCAGTGGTAGATAAAAAGCTGACGCTCGTGACAAATAACTCAGAAACTCGAGTAGTATATTTATGTTCGGCGAAACACGAAGATCTTCGTTGCTATTGATGTTTTTTTTCATAACAAACTCGCCGTACTGCGCTTTTTGATAGTGGGTTAATTTGCTTAGGATTTCATGAGTTAATTGTGGGTTGTTGATATAACCCTCGGCTCTTATGTTTTTTAACAAGTAAACACAATTTCGAACGACGCACGTCATATTTCGAAGCTCGACGCCACTGTCGGACACCCTCGGTAGACTTCGTATCTTATTTACAG
Source organism: Standfussiana lucernea (assembly GCA_964057025.1). Taxonomy (NCBI): domain Eukaryota; kingdom Metazoa; phylum Arthropoda; class Insecta; order Lepidoptera; family Noctuidae; genus Standfussiana; species Standfussiana lucernea. The sequence goes on along the minus strand of OZ059806.1, from coordinate 11,108,225 downwards.
CAGTTTCCAGAAGTAGATTTGGATGTCCGAATTCTTCCTCGAGGGCGTCTATAACGTCTATTGGGTCGGACCCGGTACTCAGCAGACCTTCGACGGCACACTTTGCCGCGCCACGGAGCGATGCTTGTAGTCGCACGGCGTTTTCATACGAGCTATACTTGGACGCGGTGGCTTCGTAGGTGCGTCGGTACGCCAACCAGTCAACTGGGCTGCCATCAAATATGGGAAGATCATAATTCTGTCTTGGCCGTTTAGTCATGCTCGTAATAATAACGTCGGCTAGATGCATGATGTCGGAAGCTGCGACGGCGCCGGCGGTGTTGGTGGCCCCGGACGGAGCGACAGGCGCATATTTCGTAGCGGGCGGGGAGGAAGCCGCCGCGGGCGCGAACGACGCGTGGACGCCGACCGCGGTGTACGGCGCATGCGCGAGCCCGCGCGCGCGCTCTCGAGTTAGGCCTTCGGTCGAGCACGCGCCGGCCGGCGCGGGAGGCGCTGGCGGTAAATCCAGGTGCTCGCATGGGACTTGACTAGAGCTTATCCACTCATCTACGTTATTAGGACCACTGCAAACACTCGGAGCGTGATGTTCTGCTTCTTCGTCTTCGATCTCAGCGATGTCTAATGCTAGTTTTTTTCTTATTAGTTGTTCTTTTAACTTGACGAGTTCTTCCTCGGCTTTGTACTCGGCACGGAGGCGCAGCGCTTCGCGGCTCATGCGGCTTGATCGCGACCCGGTCGACGCGCACGTGGCAACAACCTCACTACGCGGGATCGTAGTGACACACGTGGTATCCGCTCCAGGTCGTAGCTCAGCCTCAGCGTGGGCTTTGCTCCGTGTGACAACACCAGCAACGCGGCTATCCATTGTGATCCGGCTCGAAGGACCAATTTATAGGTTTTAGGGCGGGATTCGTACACAACAGACACACAAAAGTCGATAAAAACTCGCGTATATTAAAATTACAAAATTTCACAGTACATACAACACTAGCATTAGGTATACATTTTTGGCGGGAACGCCTGAGCGTTAAGTACGCGCCCGCTCGCGAGTGTGTTTATGACGCTACTGGTCATGCGGCACACGGTGACCGTTGGCCGACACGCGCGCGGACAACATTGTTGTTCGCGCGCTTTATGCAAGTGCGACAGGGATAGCATGAAGTGTAGCGATGCGGACGGCGCGCGATGATGCCATTCGCTTCGCGCGATATTCAAAACTTAAATAATTATAAACTTACTACTAAGATACAAAAAATCAAAGGAGTTGCCTACAGCTAGGTTGTCCTTGTTTGTACAACGTAGTCCCGATGATAATAGTAATTATCAGATTTTATAACTATGACCTGACGCTGCCGCCTGACCCGTTTATCACCTGCTGGCTCCACTTTCTGCCGCCCCATGAAATGCGCCGCCCGGGGCCATGGCCCCCCCAGCCCCCCCCACCTTTGCCCAGTGCATCGACACGCTAACAAGTGTTTTTTTATGGGAAATTTGACAGGTGTCCGTGATTGGTAGGATAATCACGTGCAAAATATTAACATTGCTACGCGCCTAGAAGACATTAAAGAATTGAATAGATAGCGCGATGGGTGGTCCTATTCTGTATGGTATACTTATAGAACTTAGCTCTTTAATAGTCGATTGAGGTAGGCCTATTCATGTTATTGCCAAACTAGGGCTAAGTTTTGGCAACTTGAATTGAATACATAAATGGACAGTGTGTTGGTTTTCTTTTGGGTTAATTTTGGATGCATTACCAGCTGACAGCGTTGAAGAGTTTTTGATGCCCTTTTATGGTTTAGATTATTTATGTTATAGTTTTTTTTATTTTATTTTAATAATGTAATGTAATTAGTTTATTAAATTGGTAAATAAATTGATGCTACCTTAAAAAAAATCAGAATGTTTATTTATATTTTGATTGATAAGAATGGTTTTATATCGTTTTTTACATACATACAAACATAAACTCACGCTATTATCCCATAGGGGAAAGCAGAAGCTACACAATAACATTTTTTTTTAATGGCTGGTGTTCCAAAAAAAACCCTTGTCTATCATCAAAGACATTATCTACCTTTATATGTTTTGTATTTTACTAAAATGTTTATAAAATGGTATTTCCGTAAACACCAATACGCAATACCACAGCGGCAGCGTGCCAAATTATCAAGACCAATGTTATCAGATTACAGCTTATTTAACGCGTAAAACTACCAACATTGTATCTTTATTAGTTCTAGAAAGTTCAGTAGGTTATGAGGAAGTAATTTCAGGATCTCTAAACATTGCCCTTTCTCCACAGAAAGTTTTTAACAAAGTAATTTAAATAAAAATAAAAAAACAATAGCAAATTTCCATTATACAGGGTGACTTTTTTTTAAATTATAGATCAGACATCATAGCTAGATGCTTAATGACAAAGAACCTCCTCCGTTTTTCGAACTCTGGACAAATGGCAATGGGTGTTGTCTCTACACAGCCGTTCTCCTTAACCTATCTTCAAGTTCACAATCAACATGGCCGCCTATTCATCTCGTAGGTAGTCAGATGAGACAGTAAAATCATCTGTTTCTCACAATAGATTATTACTGTTACAATAGATAACGGAGATGTTTGTTATTTATTATGCTTTGGCAAAGTGCGCCACTGTTGGCTGATTTATGTGGTAGGTACTCGTGTCGTTTTGTCGTCATGGAGGAGTTTTTATTGTTCAGCTACCATACTTTGTGGTTTTTAGGATATACTATGGGGACTGTCCTTTTTTCTCCAGAAAAATTGTCCTAAACACTTTTCATGAACTCTTTTGGACGCGTTACTTAGTTTTTGGTGCAGTCAGTTGGTGTGCCGACTCTTAAAAGTTAGCTGTGGGCGAAGGAATGGATGTGGCATATGTCCGCAAGTTTTGGCGCAACTTGGGAGGAGGCTCATGAGTCATGTCCCACACTCTACTCACGTACATGTAACTTGACCAGCATAACTTGAGACATTAGGGTGGCGCTGCTAGCTAAATGAAATGTCATCCATCCGTAACATTCAGTACATTTCAAACAGTTCCAAATTCCACCATGTCTCAAGATATGTTGTTCTAGTACCAACTTTTATTTGAGATATCAAGTGGGTCAGATAAGAGAACCTACGTATTGACTTTACGAGTACTACGGTTGTGGATATTTGTTGATTTGGCGAACGGGTTGAATGAAGTTCAGAGTTTAGGTCACAACTTTAAAGAGTGTTAAATTGAGATGGTCTATGAAAGATTTGTTTTTATAAACAGCTTTAATTCCAGATCAGTTGTCGGAAGAAAAAATATGGAGGACTGTCCCCCCATTTGGTAATCTTGTATTTTAAGTCTGTGGTAGCTATGCTAGCGCCATTTGTTTAACAGTTACAATACTCATTTAACATCCATTTAATTTTTACCCTTTTTTGATTCTACCTACTTCAATTGCTAAGCAATGTAGGCAAAACAAAAGACTATCGTTACACAAAAACATTTTGTTTTCGCGGCAAGTTTTCCTCAGCCTCTATCAAAGGGCCAAGTGCATTACTTAACTAGGTTTTCCCTTCATAGCATGTGCGTGAAAAAAAAAGAATATAAAGTCTGTTTTTCCAATTGATGATACTTACATATTTCCATTCAAACGAATATTTTCTTTACGAAGGTGTAAATTTAAATCATTTTAGAATGACATAACAATGGTTGAGTTGTAGCACAAACTGAACGTTATCTGCAGGTTTTAAAGTTGTGAAACAAAAAAATGTATAGTTGTTTGTTTACATGTTTGGAAAGTAAACCGCGGATGCAGATTGTGTTTATGCCTACCCCAAAATAAGAACCTACAATACTACTACGATTGGGTATCACCCGCGAGCGAATCAACTGGTTTTGTTATGGCTTACGATACTATAAATAATTTAATTATATTAATTCAATAGGTACTACATTATTTTTGTTGTGTCTGTAATAGACATAACTGTACTTTAGTAGGTACCTATATGGAACCTGGTCCCTGGTCGAAAAAAAAATAGACTTCATATAAAATATCAAATCGGCTGACGCAATTAGTATGAAGAATCCAATTTGATGGTCTGAAATCTGAATCACCACCTAAGAGGTATTGCGTTTATTTTGCCACACCCTGTATATGAGTTGGATTGAACTTGTTCATCAATTTATTAAAATGGCAGTTCTATTGTTTTGCTTCCATATTATTACTGAAACATTTATATTTATATTATTATAAATATCAATGTGTAACGTGTTTTTTAAACTGTTACATGCTTTTCATATTTTAGTCGATTTCGGAACGATTTTTATACTGTCTTTTATTGTCTATGGTTCAGTTCGGCAACTGTCATTTTTTGACGTTTCACTTTACGACCTGATTTCGTCATCGAGGCATTTATCTCGCCAATTTAATTTTAAAAATCCGGTATAATCACGGATATTTTTAGGCCAAATGATGCCATAATCGCTGCCTTAAACACCCAGGACAAGGTGTTCAGAAGGAGGGATCCTTAATTTCTTCGGATTTCAATATTGGACGATGCTCTAGTGTGATTTTCACCTACTTGGATTTATCGGTGCACACGGGAAAAGTCATTTATTAACGGAAAAACGCCCTGCTGTGGCGTTTTTCTTCTACTTTTTCTTTTTCTCTCGTCTGATTATAATTTTCCATTTCATGGATTCTGGATTCTCTCATCTTCGACGCCGAAATCTTGAGGTCTAATTTAACATTTTTTTAGCCAGACATCTGGCCCAAACTTAATTTACTTTCTTCATATAAAGATGCAACAATAAGGATAATCTCAAATTAGTAATTTAATATTTAAAGTAAAAGGAAGCTACTGATATATTAAACAGGGTATTAACAAAGGTATTTCAATTGTTTCTATTATCCTAGTTTAGTCACCCCCGGAAGATTAGAGGTCCGACTCTCCGGACTGTTCTATCTGGCAAGTATTTTTTAAATGTAGTGTGCGTTCCCAAGGCGCCCGAAATTCTTTTATTGTTACACATACATCTTTTTTTTAAATTTTTAATAGGAGAACACACACACACACACATTTTTTTTTGCTCTTGTATGATTTCTTACATAGGATCTTACACTTGATCCCACACACACCCCGGGTCTGTTACAGTTTGTCGCTCTGCGAACAGGGACTTGAAGTAGCTTCCTTATCTTGTTAGTTATTGTTGCATCTTATAATTTGTAGTATTGTTTACAGAACACATTATATAGTTTCTGTAAAACATTATTGTTTATTGTTGTAATTCACAACTTGAATTTTTTTTGATGTTTCCTTGTAAGTAAACAATATTTCCTAGTAACATTATTGTACTATTGTGTATGTTTAACTTTTATGGTTACAGCATTACCCATTTACTCTTGCAAAACCAACATTTGTATGGTAAGACAGTTTTGTTTTGTATAAGTAACTCAACATTGTAAAACTAAGTGCGGTGTAATTTGATTTCATATTTAATTTTAAGTGAACTTTGGTTTAACTTAATAATCATACTTTATGTGACTTGAACTTATATTGTAAATTATTGCTGCATCTTTTCATTGCTAAACACTTTGATATTTTCATAAAAAACAACTTGTAACTTTAAAAATATTTCAACTTAACCTCAAATATTTTATAACTTTTGAAGTCTTGCATTTTGCTTTGCTCATCAATTATAATCATATTGTTTGTTCAAAATGGATAAAGAAGTTCAGTCTTCTCTGCCTCTTGCTAAAGATAACATAGAAACTGATGGTGCATGCACAGTTCCTAATGTTGCACCTTTTGTTCCTGACATGATTAATTTGACAGATGTACCACATTCTTTTGATCATAATGACAGGATTGCACACTCTTCCTCAGCTTTTGCGACGAACGCTTTGCCTTCATTTAATTCAATGAATGTTTTGGTTAGTGAACATATTAAAAAGAATTTTCCTTCTGCAATTAAGTTGCCTGATTTAAAAAAGAGTAAAATTAAATTCGATGGGAAATCTTGTGTTAGAGAATTTATTACTGAAGTTGAAGAATATTTTTTATACAAAAATTTTGATGAAATTTTGTTGGTTGGTTCATTTACGGACTTGCTTAGTGGTATTGCTCTGAAATGGTTTCGCACAGTTCGCTTTCGTATTCCATCCTGGCACGAGCTTAAACTTGCTTTACTTAAACGTTTTGACAGGCCGGATTTTGACTATTTGCTGGAACATGACCTTCGTACGAGGAAACAGAAGAGTTCTGAATCTCTTCCAGATTTCATTACAGAAATAATGGACATGGCTAGTCGTCTTTCTTTGCCATTGTTTGATGCGGTTTTGATTAACATTATTAAACATAACATGTTACCTATTTACACACCTTTTATATTTGGTAAGCCTATTGATTCTGTAGAACAATTTCTTATTCTTGCCAAAGAACTTGAAGTTTTCGTCAGTCATAAATTCGTTAAAGCTGAAAAATCTACCGTAAAGTCTAATGCAGTTCTAACTTGCCTAAAGTGCAAAAAACCGGGACATCATTTTAAACATTGTACATCCATACCTGGCGTGATTTGTTTCAAATGTCAAAAGGTTGGAGTCACATCTAAGAATTGTGATGTTTGTAACACAGAGAATAAGAGCTCTAGTGAGTCAAAAAACTGATTAGGTCGCATCGAGCCCCTGTTGTTATTGATATAACCGCGAGTGTCTCGATGAAAGAAAATTTTGCTGAATGTCACAAACCTGATGATGCTACTCGTAACAAAGAATTTGCAAATTGGTTAGACTACTTAAAAACATTTTTTAAAATTTATAGATCAGCTCCTGTTTTATTTGTTAAAGATAATGATACTAGACCGTATTTACAATTCTCCGTAGGTAACCATACTTTTTCTGGTTTATTAGATAGTGGTTCAAATAGTTGTATTCTGGGTTCAAATAGTCATGAAAAGTTTTCACAGTTAGGTTATAAAATAAATTCTGTTTCTAGTGCTGCTTATACAGCTGATGGTTCTTCACAGAAAATTATTGGTACCATTGAATTACCTGTTACTTGTGATAATTTAACTAAAAAAATTAATTTTCTAATTATACCTTCTTTTCAACCTGATTTCATTTTAGGTTTTGATTTTTGGTTGAAATTTGATTTGGCTAAAGATTTATGGAAAAATATAACTTATGCTCGAAGCAATACAGTTCAAGTTTGTACAGTCACTGCTGCTAGTGAACTTTCTCCTTCTGAGAAATATAAATTAAATGATACTGTTTCACTCTTTGAAGATATTTCTTATGAAAAGAGAGGCTTAGGTCTTACTCATCTCGTTCAACATAAAATTAATGTCACTAGCGAACCTTTTAAACAAAGATATTGGCCTCTAAGTCCTGCAAAGCAAAAGGAACTGTTTGATGAAGTGGAAGTCTTATTAAAGGAAGGAATTATTCAACCTTCTAAATCACCTTGGTGTTCACCTGTCTTAGCTGTAGAAAAGAAGGATGGTAGTACTAGATTATGTTTGGATTCAAGACGTTTGAATTCAGTTACTATAAAGGATTCTTACCCTCTTCCTTATACCTCTAGAATATTAGATAACCTTGGGGGAGCTAAATATATTAGTACAATTGACCTTTCTAAAGCATTTTTGCAAATTGCTCTTGAAGAATCTTCTCGAGAAAAGACTGCTTTTGTAGTTCCGGGAAAAGGACTTTTCGAATTTGTTCGTATGCCATTCGGTCTCACCAATGCACCTGCCGAGTTACAGAGACTTGTAGATAAACTTTTTGGTCCTGAATTCGATAATACTGTGTTTTGTTATTTAGATGATTTAATTTGTGTAAATTCAGATTTTAATTTACATATAGAGTATTTACACAAAATTTACAATATACTGAAAGATGCTGGTTTGACAGTTAATTTGAAAAAATGTAATTTTTGTAAAGATAGACTCCGTTATCTTGGTTATATAGTTGATAGTAATGGTTTGCATACCGATCCTTCTAAATTAGATACAATTAAATGTTTCCCACGTCCTGAATCTGTTAGACAACTTCGTAGTTTTCTTGGTTTATGCTCATATTATCGTAGATTCATTAGTAAATTTGCTGATATTGCCTCTCCTTTAACTAAATTAACAGCTGGAAGTAAGAATTCTAAAAGATCACTTTGTTGGAACGATGAAGCTGAGAATGCATTTGTCGAGTTGAAGCAAACTTTGATTACTGCTCCTGTTTTGCAATGCCCTAATTTTGAAAAACCTTTCTTTTTACATTGTGATGCTAGTTCTGTTGGCATCGGTAGTGTTTTGAGTCAAGAGGATGATAATGGTGATCAACATCCTATTGCGTTCTATTCTAGATCACTCAATAAATGTGAACGCAATTATAGTACCACAGAACGTGAATTACTTGCTATTTTAGCTTCAATAGAACATTTCAGACCTTATATTGAAGGAATGAAGTTTACAGTAATAACTGATCATGCTAGTTTAAAGTGGCTTTTAGGTCTTAGCAATCCTAGTGGACGCTTAGCACGTTGGGCTGCTAGAATCTCTCAATTTACTTTTGATATAGTTCATAAAAAAGGATCTTTACATTTAGTTCCCGATGCTTTATCTCGTATCGAAGTTGCTGCAATAGGAATCTCTCAAAATAATTTAGTTTTGCCAGATGATGATATTTATGATCCTTGGTATAAAAAAGTATTTATTAATTGTCAAAAGTCTCCTTGTAGATACAAGAACTTTAGAGTAGAAAATAAAATCTTATATAAATTTTGTAAAAGTAAGTATGATCCTAATAGTAATCTTAATTGGAAAATAGTTATCCCTAAAGAACATATTTTAGACACAATTCGTTCTAATCATGATGACATTAATTCTGGCCATCTCGGTATTCATAAAACTTTAAATAAATTAAAACAACACTATTTTTGGAAAGGGATGTTTAATGATGTTCAAAAATATATTCTAGCTTGTGATACTTGTAAAGCTTATAAACATACAACACAACCTCCTTTTGGTATTATGATTAACCCTAAAAAGGTTGATCGACCTATGATGATGCTTTCGGTGGATATTATTGGTATTTTACCTAAAGCTTATTCTGGACATAAGTATATTCTCTCGGTCGTTGATGTTTTCACTAAATACTGCTGGATTTTTCCAATGATAAATGCTACTACTAGAGTAATAAATAAACTTTTTGAAAAAGAAATATTTCTTAAATTTGGTTGTCCCAAGATAATTGTTTGTGATAATGGTACACAATTTACTTCTAAACATTTCGTAGAATTTTTGAAAGGTTTTAATATCACTAAAATATTTTATAATACTTTATACACGCCTCAAAACAATACAGTTGAGAGATACAATAAAACTGTTGAAACTTGCATAGCTTGTTTTGTTAAAGAAGATCATAGAACTTGGTCTAAGTATTTATCTAATGTTCAATTAGCTTTGAATAATAGTGTTAATCTAGCTACAGATTTCACCCCTAATTTTTTGATGTTTGGTAGAGAACTTATTTTTGATGCTTCTTTACATCGTTTAAGTGACTCTATTGATAATTTGAGTGAACTGGAAGTTTCCAATAGAACTCACTATGCTGATTCTCTTAATTCACTTAGTGATATTTTTGTTAAAGTTCAAACTCATTTATTAAAAGCTTATCAGCGTAATGCACGCTATTATAATAAGGGTCGTAAAGTCATTTCTTTTGATGTGAGGAATGTTGTGTGGAGAAGTTTTGTTCAATCTCTTGCACCTACTTATTTTTCGGCAAAACTTGCTCCTAAGTTTATTAAATGTAAAATTATTGAAAAGAACTCTGAAAATGTGTATTCTGAAAGACCTTAATAAGGGTACCGCTGGTCGTTATCATGTTAAGGACATAATAAAATTTTAATTTGGTTTCCAAGTGTTAGTCTTGATTTTGATGATTTTGTTTGAAGCGCGCTTTTGTTAGTGTGATGTACGATGGGATGGATGATAGGTTAATAGCACTTTAAATGAAGATGTATGTTAGGTAACTTCTTATAAATTTATTGAATTTGAGACCTTAACATTCTAAAACACAACTTAGGACCTTTTAATAACCTGTTCTACCCACACGACTACATTTTTCATATCGAAAGATCTTATTATTATTTCTAAGTATTATAATTTTTTATGCAGTCTTGTATGCAATTTTTTTTGTACATTCTTGTATACAATTTCTGCATTGGTACCTACTACTTTTGTACACTCTGTTCTCGCTTGTAGAGGTTTACCTATCTTTTTTTTACGGATTTCGGTATAATTTTTTCCTTGATTTCGTTGTTTTTTTTTTTGCTTCTGTGCTCGGAAGATTGGTGGTGTTGTGCCGATCACAGAATGCATGTCTTTTTTGCTGCTTCTGTGCTCGGAAGATTGGTGGTGTTATGCCGATCACAGAATGCATATCTTTTTTGCTTCTGTGCTCGGAAGATTGGTGGTGTTATGCCGATCACAGAATGCATTTCTTTTTCCGCTATTGTGCTCGGGAAGTTGGAAGTGTTGAGCCGATCACAGTATGCGTTTATTTTCGAAGGTGTTTGTGCTCGGAAGATTGGTGGAGTTGTGCCGATCACAACATTCTTCTTTATTTTTTGCATCTTTAGAGATGTGGAGATTTTAAACTGTATCTCACAGTTGTAATTCGTTCTTGCTAGTCAGTGGCGATGGTGCCTAACTGTACTCATATAGACATTTTTGGATTATTCTTGTTAGACAGCGGCAATTGCGCCTAACTGTACTTTTAATTTAATATTTTTCCTATTATATACTTGTTAGTCGGTGGCTATGGTGCCTAACCGAACTCATATTGGTATTTTTGTTGTATTCTTATACATATTGTTCAGCGACTACTACGCTTAACTGTACTTGTAATATTTCTTGGATTTAACTTGTTAGTCAGTGGCGAAGGTGCTTAACTGTACTCATGTGGTTCTTTTGTATTATAGGTCGGTTGTGCTTGTAGCTTGACTGCACTTATTGTTTTTTTGTTTTGTTTCTTTTCCAGGATCTTTTTGGAAACGTTTTATTGGAATTTATATTTCCTGTCTTTTTAAAAAAAGTTTTTTTACCTTGTTTGTTTTTAGCATAAAAGAAATTGCTTTCTTTTATTTTTTCGGGGAGGGATGTAATGTAACGTGTTTTTTAAACTGTTACATGCTTTTCATATTTTAGTCGATTTCGGAACGATTTTTATACTGTCTTTTATTGTCTATGGTTCAGTTCGGCAACTGTCATTTTTTGACGTTTCACTTTACGACCTGATTTCGTCATCGAGGCATTTATCTCGCCAATTTAATTTTAAAAATCCGGTATAATCACGGATATTTTTAGGCCAAATGATGCCATAATCGCTGCCTTAAACACCCAGGACAAGGTGTTCAGAAGGAGGGATCCTTAATTTCTTCGGATTTCAATATTGGACGATGCTCTAGTGTGATTTTCACCTACTTGGATTTATCGGTGCACACGGGAAAAGTCATTTATTAACGGAAAAACGCCCTGCTGTGGCGTTTTTCTTCTACTTTTTCTTTTTCTCTCGTCTGATTATAATTTTCCATTTCATGGATTCTGGATTCTCTCATCTTCGACGCCGAAATCTTGAGGTCTAATTTAACATTTTTTTAGCCAGACATCTGGCCCAAACTTAATTTACTTTCTTCATATAAAGATGCAACAATAAGGATAATCTCAAATTAGTAATTTAATATTTAAAGTAAAAGGAAGCTACTGATATATTAAACAGGGTATTAACAAAGGTATTTCAATTGTTTCTATTATCCTAGTTTAGTCACCCCCGGAAGATTAGAGGTCCGACTCTCCGGACTGTTCTATCTGGCAAGTATTTTTTAAATGTAGTGTGCGTTCCCAAGGCGCCCGAAATTCTTTTATTGTTACACATACATCTTTTTTTTAAATTTTTAATAGGAGAACACACACACACACACATTTTTTTTTGCTCTTGTATGATTTCTTACATAGGATCTTACACTTGATCCCACACACACCCCGGGTCTGTTACAAATGTTTCAGCTTTAATTACTTTTATTTATAAACACTGAAGATATTATAATTTTATTATATAAATAACTATTTATAAATTACGCAAAGGTTAAACCGCTAATCATCTTTGAGATACCTTACGGTACGCTGGGTCGAGGTCTGATACCCAATCAATGTCATTCATTTCCTGATCTCGAAGCACGTGCGCACTTTTTGAATGTGGAATGTTGGCTCCCGCAAAAAAAGTAAAACAGACGCTTTTTTGCTAACGACGCCAAGGAGGTTTTATACCGCCTTCTTTGAAATATGGGGATGAAAGGGGAATGTAACTCTAAAACTAATGGCGCTAACAAAGCTTGTTCCAAGCATCGTCATTGGTTAAAAATCTGCCAATGTCATTTTATATTTCAAAATAACTTGACCTCATTGGTCAGATTGGGACTTAGTTATAGACTCGCCATCTACAATACGTTTTTGGAGACCTTCCCCATTCAATTTCATGCAGAATTGCAGACAATTTCAAAATTTTGTAGATACTTAAGTAGCTGAATTTCTGTAAACTTTATTTCTATATTTTATTTAAATAAGTGGTACCTACCTAAACATAATTATTTTAGAATTTTTCTACTCTAAATTCAAGAGCAGCGGTGAAGTAAGATTAGTATTCCGAAATGAAACCACTTACAATTTATTTTCACGCATCATAAAATTAAAATTTTACTGCACGCTTTCTCTTACCATTTGAACGTACTCAGAACAATAATGGTGGTTCTCTTCAAACACAAGTATTTATTGATAAACATTATGATGATTCAGTAAACTACGTGACCGAATATGTTTGATTATATGAGTATGTAATGAATCACCTGTGGTGAAGGTAACCGGCCAAGGGTTTTGTTCCCTGTACCAATAAAGTAGGTAAGACTGTGAACTTGGCCTACATTTCTCGGCATCAGAAGCATAAAGTCGGATATACCCATACAGATAGTTTTGTATATACGACCTTATGCTTATGACCATAAGGTAGGACGTACAGATACAGAGAGTATTGTACCATCCGATTTTATGCTTCTCATGTCCAGAATTTTGTGGCATTGAAACTTGGGTAACTTAAGAGCATTTTTACTGATATTTTTATTATTATTGAGTTCCTTCGATAGAAGTTAGCACAGAATCGCCTTTGCCAATCAGTGGGATTATTAATAAAACTTAGTTTCTTGATGATAATGCAAAAGGAGTGTTTATTTATTTATTTAAAACAGGTACGCCAAAAGTAAATACTTACATCAAATATTCAAGAATAAAAATGTATTGGATAAGGTTCTTATGTAGGTACCAATTACAGGTGTACACAACATTCTAGTGTTTGCTTACAAAACAGAAACCAGACGGATGTTAAAAAATAAAACAAAATATTTAAATTATAAATAATTATTCTAGTTTTCTAAAAAGCTTTCTGTTGTCAAATCATCAACATCCCAACCTTTCGACAAACGAATAAAAAATCGCAAATAGTTTCTGTGCAAATTGAACGCTTTCAGAGTTGAAGTCAACATTGCTGGCCAGGATACCAAGAGCTATGCTACTACTGGAGCGGAAGAAGACGTGTATCTAATTAGATTGGTCATGTTAATCGAACAATAGTAGTTTGTAAACAGAGGGATGGCGGCGTGGGATTCGCTTACGATTCTTACTAATGTTTACAGTGTCCCCCTCCCCGCACCCCACACGCGGCGTCTTCGCGGCCATGCTACAAGTCACGTACGCAACGCCCCCACCGCGCATGCGCGGCGCGCGTTATTTTGGTTTTTATCGCGCGAACTAGCGATCCCTTTGAGCGATATTACTTTTGCGAAATGATAACGATAACATTGCGCGGAATAGATTTCCAGGTGGCTCTGTTTGTGGAGTTTGCTGAGGTACAATATTCTTTTTTGTTGTGCTTTATTTTGCATGTTGCTTCTAAGCTAGCAATAGGAAAAATTACCTATAAATAACTAATTGCGCTTAGCAAAATTAATTAACTGTAATCTAATCACAGCGTGCGGTTAACCTATTTTTCACAGGATTTCACATAGCTTGGTACTGTAAGATATTGAATTTTTATTACCTATTCTCTAGTCTAGACCAAGTTTGCAATTTGCATGCATAAATAAGCATTACAAACTTTTGTAAGAGTTTGAGTATAAAAGACAAAACATATTCACAACAGGTAGGTAAGCAATTTATCAACGCGGCGCCTAATATTTGAAAAGTGACCCACTTTATGACCACCCAAGATCGGGTGCACCGGGCCACTGGGACAGTGACCCTATTACCAAACGCCTAGCTTCCTGCGGAAATCTATTTATTAAGGGCTATTTTGAGACAATAAGCGAATGAAATGCAGGTCTAGTTAGTATGTACACTAGTAGGTATGTTAAAATAAAAAAAAAATCACCAAAGAAATTAAAAAAGGGGGGCAGAAAACAGGAAACCCTTTTTGGCATATCAAGATAAAGTGTTGCCGGCTGTTCAGACTTCAGATTAGAGATATACGCCGCAGTCGCCTCCAACCATAACAAAATAAACAACCATAAATAAAAGCCCACAAAACGTCTGGAAACCAGTAAACTTGCATCGCATGAATGGAATGAAAATCATCGAGATAACGCCGAGTTATCGGCAGCTGATAATAAATCAATTATATTATTGTGTATACAGATGGGAGATGTGTGTGTACTGATGATCTCACGAGCTCCTGAGGTCGGTTCACTGTGAACTTTATGAGGGCAGACTGTTAGGCGACGAGAATAATTTAATTTTTGTGAGAGACCATGTCTGTAGAATGCATCAGGATTCAGGACCGATGGTCCAGAGTCGTCACGCAGTTGGTGCCAGAAGACGGTCGTCGTCACCGAGGGAGGCCTAGAAAATGCTGGCGTGACGACTTAGACGCGTTTGTGAGCGATTGGCCGGAGACTACCGCCCCGAAGGGAAGAGTGGGAGGCCTTTGCCCTGCAGCATATATGCAAAAAAAAAAAAGAAAAAACTACGCGGGAATCTACTGGATACACAAAACAGGTTCGGTCAGATGGGAAGCACATTTAAACGTGGCGAAGGTGCTTGGTGGAGGACCCATGGCGATATATGATGATGATAAACATTATTTGAAATAATTTACTGATGATTTTGCAAGAGATCGGGAGGAAAAAAAACATAGTGAAAAAAGGATAAAGAAAATGCAGCAGCGGCTAAAAATATGGTGACGCTTGAAGATGCTTACATGTTGTCTAGGCATAATTAATAGTACTTGAACAAGCCATGAAGAGCGTAAGAACAACAATAAATGACTGAAAAATAATGATGCTACATTAAAACTAAAATAAGGTAACCGAAAACTCAAACAATGAACCCAAGTTAATAATGAATTACAGGAAATAGCAAACGTTCAAAAATAAAACGCTAGCCGCTAGACTAATGAATTGCCTAGCGGGTTATATTGGGTTTATAAATTGGGACAATCTGGCGCAATAGAAAACCCATAATTTCCATTAAAATTTGCTGTGGACAAGGTTGAATTAGAAGGCTATTTAAGGTTACAAAAAAGAAACAGATGGACGAATGAAATTGTTTGTTTTTTTTTTGTGCACAGCTGGTGATTTCTTTAACAATAGCCTACAAGATTTGGTGGTTGATGCGATAGTGTAACATTGTGTCAAGGTTAGCGACAGCTGTTTGAAATCCTTAGATGAATGAAGGGATCTATTAGGTGTGGGTGAAGTCAATAAAGCGAAATAACATATTCTTTAAATTTTTATCGTTCGCAACATCGAGAGAAGTGGAAGGAGGAGGGAGGAGGCCTTTGCTCAGGAATGCGACAGATCAGACTAACAAAAAAAGCTAGCATTAAAATGTCCTCCACAAGAGGTGATACTCAAATGAGCACCCTTGCTGTCAGGCTAGCAATTCCATCACGGCATAATCATCTCAGTAGGAACTTTAAGTTTCTTTTAAACTTCCAATTCCACTAAACAATTTAGTTTTAGAGTTCTCGGCCTTAGACCGGTTTTCCGTTAGTAAACTACAAACTACAAAGTCATTTATATTTAAATTATATGTATAACGTGTAAATATTTAACTAGCGCGTGCCCACGGAAAGGATTAAAATTATCATATTGTATAACAGTGAATATGCCGTTGAAATCCGGCCTGATTATGACGTGGTTGACAAAAATATGCCTTTTTGTACTATCATTTTGATATAATAATTTATGTAACTTATCAATTTTTGACAGTCTAATGGTCGTAAGCGCGACTGCTGAACATGCGGTCCTGGATTCGATTCCCGGGTCGGGTAAATTATTATTGGGCTTTTCCATCAGGAATTTCTCAGTAGCAGCCTGGCTTTGTTTCCATTTGATGGCAGTAGACACGCCCTCTACATGGCACTTAACCTCACTTACGAAATGTGGGTGTTCTTTAGGTACTTGTTGTTTTATACATAAACTGTACTGACATTATTTTTACTACATTTACAGGCTTAGGAGCCACTGGCTTGACGAATTGTACTCGTGCTCGACAGAAAAAGGCAACAGTAGAGTGAGACCGGAGAGAAATGCGAAAGACTAAAGAGGAGAGTTTTCTTCAGCAGTGAGACTGGTTTACCTTTTCTTTTTCTGGTGCCTCTCTACTTACTGAAGAGTGGCCTATGTTCAGGGTTACTTAAAATACATAGAAGCACTTAAAAAAAACGTTTTTGGTAAAAAATAACCGACTTCCAAAAAAAAAAACACAAAAAAGTGGAAAATAACTTTACTTTCGGAAGTCGGTGACTATTGTTTGTTTCATTGACTTTTTTGGCTCCTTTTTTTGAAGTCGGTTAAAAATATATTTAGAAACAAAATCCCTTTTGACTTAATACTGGATCTTTAATTCAATACAACTGATCTGAGTAATGAAATGTCTTGTATTAATAAATGCTATCTTTATTGAATAAAAGGATTACTAAATCGAAAGTCACCATTGATAAAATAAGTAGAAGAATGTTTGATAATTCATCAGGTGGTCGTAATCTCACTATCAAAACAGACAAAGTACAATGGCATTTACAGCATTGTACTGTGTTTTATGACGAAAATGTTGCAAAAACATCACATATCGACACCTGCAAGGAATAACATCATCGTAACTAATATTTAGCAACTTTAGAGGAGAGCGCGTTAAAGATTAAAAAAACCCTTTTATTAACTACAGTTGACTCTCACAATGTTTTGACACTGAAACACATATTCTTGCTGCACAAAACATGGCATGTTTTGTACAGCAAGAATATAATTGTAACTCAAAATTGCCTAAAACTCAGTTACGATGTCATTCCTTGCAGATGTCGATATGAGGGGGTTCCCTATTCACACTAGGCATGGTAAAGAATACCTTATGTCAGCTACCACTAACACCTAACACATCTGAATAAAAATGCGCTGCTGAATTTTCAACCTTCGTCGCTGAGCCAATCGTTCGAAATTCAACAGCGAGCTTCTTTTTACACATTATCTAGTTATATCAGCTAGTGTTACTGAAGAACTGAAGATGAGTAATAATCAATTGCAACAGTCTAGCCATTATATTATAGTGCCATCTGGTACAGTGAGTCTGTGACCCAAAAGGCAATGATGTCAGGTATTCTTCAAAGAGTACACTAACACCTAATAAAGGATGGTCAAGCCATTTGCAATCACCAGAACAACTTACGATAAATAAGAGAGTAATAATATGTCATGTTTCTTTCTTTAACGTGTGGTTAGTGCCTAACCTGGTGTCAGAGTTTTTATGCCGCCCAAGGGCATCTGACTTGGCTTTTACATGCCATCGAGAAATGTCTCTCAGGTATGCTGGTTTCCTCACGATGTTTTCCTTCACCGAAACAAGTGATTGTTACATGCCATGAGACGAGGATATATAAGTATTCATGAAAATTTGACTTCGAAGGTCATTTTATTTAAAAAGAGATCTCTATTGAAGTTAGAGTTCTAGAAAATAATATGT
Source organism: Standfussiana lucernea (assembly GCA_964057025.1). Taxonomy (NCBI): domain Eukaryota; kingdom Metazoa; phylum Arthropoda; class Insecta; order Lepidoptera; family Noctuidae; genus Standfussiana; species Standfussiana lucernea. The sequence continues at coordinate 11,090,170 of OZ059806.1, read as the reverse complement.
TTTCGCTCGTAGGTGTGTATAGTTTCTATAAACATCTAAAGACTTTTGAAGTTGTAAATGGCCTTGTAGTAGGTACCTTATAATATACCAGTATCGAAACAAAACTAAGCAGGAAAACTATTGAGGCATGTCTAGCATAGCCCTCGGTTATTAAAATATTCACTAATAACGCTATTTCAGTAGTAGAAAATCGATACGCTTTGGATATGCTCTGTCTAAATTTGGATGACAATATTGGATTTGATAGGGGCTTTCCGAGCGTGAGTGGTAATCAAGTTTATAGAACAGACTAAAGTATATTGGAAGCCCTAATTTTTTTTTTATAGAAATATGACGATTATAATTCCAGTACATCAGTTTGAGAGCTACTATCCCGTACATCAACTATCAATCGAATCGCAAAAATAAAGAGAGAAATAAAATCAAAATTTACTAAAGAATCTCATTCAAATTCAACATTCCTCACAAATTCTAAGTAATGCAACGAGGATTACGAAGAACAGATTGCCAAAACTTAGCCGTTACACCCGAGGAGGTCAGCTTACGTCAGGCCTCATATAAACGAGCATGCAGTTTCGCAAGAGACCATTATCCAACCCAAGAGAGCAACGCTTAGAATTGTTAGTCATCGGTATGTGGTTACGTTGCGGTTTATTTGGGTGTTATGAACAGCTGGGGACCAAAACACGTGCCAAACTTAGACCACTTTAGCTTGGAAGATGACTTAAGTTTCTGTTGTTCCGTAACTGAATTCCGCCTAGCTTTTTTCTCAACTAACCGCTTTGGGGTCGGTTTTTTCAGATTACCTAGCCGAAGGTATAATACGTATCAATATCCATACATGTTTGTTACCTTATCACGACTAAACGGCTGATCGGATCATAACGAAATTTGGCAATGAGAGATTATATCCTGAAGAAGGACATAGGCTATTTTTTTTCTCACACATACATCAAAATTTCAACATCTAGTTTTTACATAAAGCTACGATCTGCGCCCTAACAGATAGCAGAAATACCAGTTGTAAGACTCTTGGATGTTTTTCGCATCGCTCAAGCCTACATACAAAAGTATTAGTAGAACGCTTTCGATTTCCACATAATTATCATGTTTTCTGCATATTTTGTTGTTAAGCGAAAAGGGACTGTGAAAGTGTGATAGTTTAGGCAAGTTTCTACTTTGGCAGATGACGCTTATTGAAGTAACATGTTCATGCTGAATTAGAGGCGAAGTAATAAAACGGTTAAATCGATTGGTTTTTCCTTGTAAATTCGTAGAGTTGATGATCTAATCGAAGTAAGACTTTCCTTAAAGTTGCGGATGACAAATGCCTACTAAGGGCCTCATTCGCCAAATCAGTGAGGCAGTCGAACGACGGTACAGAACAATAAAAATCAACCTACCACTACTGAGTACCAACTTACAGTATCAAGTTTCAAGATAAGCTAGTATCTTGATATAACAGTTGATGAGAAAGCAAATGAGAATGCGAAAATTATTAATATCGCCATAATAGTGCTAGGTTGGCCTACCTAAACCAGTTTGTACTTTTCAGACAGGGCATAAGTTTTTACTTATGCCTGTCTGAAAATTACAAACTTGTTGCAACTTGTAGCTTAGCTGCTGAGGCGACTGCGACGTTGTACCTACGAAGATTCCAGACAGGTCTAGAAGCTCAAGACTAAACGTTTGTAATATCTCATTTATGTCTGTAATTTTATCATCATCGGCAATTCGGCACCCATGATCTTCAAACCGGAACACAGCAATGATCCTTGTCAGAATTGAGTAAAGTATTGCCTCAGTCCATCTATTTCTAAAGGAGTTCCACTACTGTCTTCATAATGATGATTTATACTTATTTATATATAGTAATATTATGTACCTTCGTCCTTCCATTGATGACGTAGTCACCCATCTTCGCGTTGTTGGCCATCTTATTCGCTCTCAGTATGATATTGTCAACCTGGAATACAAAAGGCATTAATTGCGTTTTGATTGCGTTTTCACGAAGGAGCGTAATGAGATTGCTCGTTATTAATGGAAAAGTTTCATTTGGAGTAAAATTTATGTAGATTAGGTAATCATTGGAGATTAAATGGTTACGGACGCTGCGGTTTTTCTGATCTAGAATCTCTAAAGGGATATGTCATGCTCATCTCTTTTCAATGGGCAACATTTCATTCAAGATACAATTAAGTACATGGTATGGGCATGTAATGCGGAGAAATAAGGAAAACATGGTGAAGAAAGTTTTGAGTATGAATGTAGATGGCTAAAAGACTAGTGGAAGACCAAAGAGATGAACGGTATGAAAGAAGATATGGCAAGAAAGGGGTTGACTACCGAGATGACGACTAATAAAATAGAAGAACACGACATGCTGCGCTGTAATAAATGGGATAAGGGCAGAAGAATGACGATTGGATGTTGCATATGTATTGGTATGTCTATATACTAGAAAGTAGATCCTAAGATGCTCAAAGCTGTCTACATAAAGCACAATCGAATTGTTTGCTTTTTCTATTAATAAGAGTCGGGTAAGCATATAATTCTCTGTTATCAGATTAAACATACGTGCGCTGTAACATCTGTGATGATAATGATAACATTACCAGGAATGTTATTCATATTTTGTCATCTCAAATCAATTTAAGATAAACCAGAGAATTTTTGTTTGAAATTAGGCCAACAGTTGTTGATAGTGTCCTAATCAAAATTGGCAAACAAAGGAATGTCTGCGTAACGCAATCTTTGGCGCCGCCCGCTGTATCAATCGAAAGGATATCAGTAATCAGTCGATAACACTATAAGCCCTCGAGTTATCACTATTTATTTATTTGTGGTTCGATGTTTTATTTACCCATGTATTTTTTATGGTACTAAGTTGGACCTTGTGGGACCTTTAAACACCTATGGGTGACAACCAAGCAGGTCTATTTGATTTGTTTTTACGTGTATTTAAGATTGGTCCGAGGTGGGACCACAGTTCTTCATTTAAACATATTCGGTAATACTTTAACTTGAAACACAAAGATCTACCGATGAAAGAGTGCAACAAACTCGAGAGATTCCTGGCTTATCTAAAGACCCCAGAGTACTTGACTGCTGGTATTTCCAAGCGTTTCTATAATAGATAACTTCCAGACGTCCTTATGCGCAAACATCTCAACCGTAAAATATCGACTCTTCAGAGGCATTCGACAAACATCACCACTTGATTACAAGACCTAATTTTACGAAAATAAAGTTGTAAATATGTAGCGATACATCCCAACTTCCTATCATACATGAACGTTTTATCCTGTAAGCATCTAAAAGAAATTCTCAGAACTCAATTATAGAAAAACAGGTATCAGAATTTATCTGGTAGTTTAGTAGTACTCAGCGAATACACAGTCAAACGACTTAGTTTTATATTATTCAGAGATTTTGGCGTTTATTTTTAGCAGTAATTAGTAATGCTATGAGGACAAGGGCAAAGAGAGCGTGTAATTAAAGTAATTAATGACGCAATTTTGACAATTATGGACCATTTATCAGGAGTACCACGGCATGATGGTCATAAAAGATGACGTAGGCATGATACCAGCTTTATGTATCGATTTGTGTTCGTCGTTTTATTTTTATTTACATGCAACATTGTAGACTGGTGATCTCATAGAAGGTAATTATTAACACATCAGTTGAAAGAAAATATCAGAAGAGAAAAAGGAGAACAGGGTTAACACCGGTTCTGAAGATGTGTGAAATGACGGTATGCTATGCAAGAAATGGTTCGGCGTAAAATAAAAAATACTTCTGTAGTTGATAGTTGACTTCTACAGTCGCGTACGTATAAATGTTCAACCAGCCAAGACTGGGACCGATAATGACTGGTTCAAAATGTTTAAAACAATCAGAAACTTTACCGATTTTGAGTGTTTAGTCTGAGAACCTAAATATTTTCATTTAAAAAATGGCGACAAGTTTCTGTATACGTTTACAAGTCTGTCTGTGTCAACATCACGTTACGTGCTTGCTGTGATTAACTCGACCCGTCTGTTGTCAAACAAGCGGACGATTTGTGGCAAATGTAGCTCTTTCTCCGCAAATATTGCTAAACCGTTTGGCAAACATACGATGAAAGATGATAATATTATTTCGTGTCGGTCGTTGATACTAGAATTGGAAAGCAAGGCTGGGTTTTTGTAAATGGATTCTATGTTAAACGCTTTAAGGTCGACCATTTGGGAGATACCCCATGTTTGTGAAACGGAAGGCTTCTACTGATATAAACTTGACAATAGAATTTATCAGCGTGCAAAGAGGTCGAAGGGAGTTTCAGGGAATTGTGGTGGCAGTACGCGTTGTCCCAGATTTAAAGTTTTATCTTGGAGGCATGCGAAAAGAGGACCCATCGAATCACTAAAGTATTTAAAAAAAAATCTGTACCAAGATTTGGGCTGATGTATTTATTTACATCTTGTCCATCATTATTACGGGTTTTCCTTTCCTTATCAATAACTAATACAGCGTTTCCTGCCTTCAGCAAATGTTTTCAGTTCCTAAAGATTATGCGTATGTAATTTATTGATTATGCACGAAGAAATGTTTATTAGTCAACTAGCTGTACCCGGCACGCGTTGCAATGCACTTTTCCCTACCTAGTATTACCTCCTTGTATGTTTTACTACTCGACCCACCTTACCTAAACCTTCCCTGGCGTATGTAGAACAACTGTGCAAGATTTCATCAAAATCGGTTCAGTAGTTTAGGAGTCTATATATTTAGAACACCCGAACACAGACATTGATTTTTATATAGTAGATTACAAAGCCTCGCTAAGTACTTTGGACGATACTGGGCAAATAAACATTTATGCAAGCATTTAGTTTTATTGCATTGTTTTTATTGTTGATACTTTGAGTATAGTCTGATATCCTTTGAGTAATACAGTAGCTAAAATAATGTTAGGAGGTGCTACACTCAAGTTCGATTTGGGACATTCGATCCGACAGTTTTTGTTGGCTAAAGACCCGAAGCAATTATTACTCATATTGTAGTTTCGGCTCGTGGCGATCGGCAAACTCCGTTCAGTATCTACCCTACCTAGTTAGTGTTCGGCTTAGCTAGGCAACAATCCGAGCTGGAGTTGAGCGCCTTTTTCTTTTATCTACAGATATTCGATTTTTCCGTCCGCCTATGCCGAATAAGAGTAATTTATACAAATCAACTTCCATCAACAAACGATTTACAACCCAAAATGACTATCGCCTATGGAACTTATTGTTTTCCTGTATTTTGTCAACAAATCGACATGACATAAATCACGTAGTCAGAAAGGGATAACTATGATTTTCCTTGGCAACTAAAAAGGGCCGTTTTGTTTTGTGTACGTTTTCCTTTGTTAGCACGTGCGGTTTCTATCAGAGCGGTATTCGTAGCAAGAACGGTGCTTTTAAACCATGCTTGTTTTATGAATACAACTTTAGGGGCGTATAGCGATACGCCCGGTTTCTTTTTAGGAAATGACCATATTTTCGACGCGGAATTGGGTGGAGTTGTTCAGAAAAAGCTCTATTTCTATGCAATATAACTGAAAGAAAATAATACCAGCCGCTCGGGTCCATGTTCAAGTCAAGCTGTGCTTGCCTAGGTAGGTCCATGGATGGGTGATCAATATCGAAATATTTATTATCATCATAATAATTTTTCTGCCCTCGTCCCATGTTACTTGGGGTCGGCGCAACACGTTATTTTCTTCCATTCTCCCCTGTCAACCGTCACACTATCATTTACTCCTTCTTTATTTCAAATCATTCCTCACACAATCCATCTATTTGTGTTGTTATGTATTTGTATCATGTAAATAAATGGTAAATACTTACTTGACTAATTAACTGTCTGATGTATTGGCAGTTGGACTCCTTGCCGTCGATCCAATGTATGAGGTCACTTCTGATGGTCTGCGCTTCTGTGCTCGCCGGATTCGACACCAGCTGACCAGCCTGGATTATACAGAAACATATTTGTATTTTCTTACAGATAGAAGTGATGCCAAAATAAATAGGCATGCCAGCCTACTACATGGCGCAAGCAGTGCTTTAGGGATTACACTAAGCCTTGTAGCCAAAAGCTCATTAAACAAAATGAAAATAAAAGTTGCGTTATTGAGTTTTTCCAGCAAGGATTTCTCAATAGCAACCACAGAGTTAGGATATGTATCCAATTGATGGCAAAAGTTCATCCCCTATTACATGTGACTTAAACATAACTGGCTTAAATTTGGATAAAGGTACTATTAAGTGTACCTAATAGTAAGTCTGTAATGCCCGAAGGATTAGGCAGAGGTGTACGCGAGATATTATGTATAAAAATTGTTATCATATAAGAATATTGACTATTTGCAATTTATATATTTTTTGCACAATAGTCATTGTGAGCAACATTTACGATTCAACTTATAATTAACTTTTTGTTGGTAAATTCAAAGCCTAAATGATCACCAACTATGGTTTGTTTACATTCTGTATAAGGTGGCAGTGCAATGGACAATTATATAATTTAAGTAAAATTACTCATTGTTATTACAGGCTATTTTGTAATTGAATTTGGTGAGTATTTTACACAATTTCACTATCCCTAGGAGATTCTCTACATGAACTCGAAATATTTTTTTATACAGATATCAGATATAGATCTGTCAAGTAAGCACTTCTCACTTTCGATAGTTCTTTAACTAGGGACAGTTGAATTATGACAAAATTTTATATGGAATTATGAAAAAAAAATACCTAATAAAATTAAAGTGCCTGTTAAAAATTTCAAAATAACAGGTTTTTACTGAATCCATATGAAAGTACTTATGCAATTTTTTTTTATCTGTTTGTTCCGGCTAATCTCCGAAATGGCTTGAATGATTTTGAACTTTGGGACTATTACTGACATATCTCATGTTATAAGGAGTAATTTAGTAGCTTCTATTTTTGAAAAAAGATTTGTGTTCCCTGCAAAAATTTTTTTAATAACAATTGAAACTGTTAAAAATCAAATTCCAATTCAATTAGGAAAGTAATAATTTTATGATAATTTCAACCAAGGTCGCAGGCAACAGCAAGTGGAGTAAATAAAAAAACTAAGAAAATCTTTTTTTAAATGATTGTAATGAAGCTGCCAATACCAGAATCTATTTCTGTATCAATACTACCAGAAAAAGGGAATAAACTAATAATTTATTTTTATCAAAACCTGGTAGGAATAACAAGATAAAAAGTTTGATAACACTGTTTAATTTATGATGATGAATATGGCAATTGTAAAATGCTTTTTCTTATAGCTGTGGCATAATGTAAACAGAAAGTTAGCTTTTTGATTAATGATTCTTCCGAAAAAGTATTAAATACTCAAAGTTCCTTTAGGCCTGCTTGCACAAAAAATCAGTAAACCGGCCTGTGTTGTAATGTCATTCACAAAAACATACTTTTGTTTATCAGTCACCATTAAATGCGGAAGTACTCAAAGTGAAATTAGATAATTTAACACAATTTTTTTTTTAATGTTTTTATTGTTTCAGTAACTTTTTTGGTTACAAAGTAGTTTTACTAGGCCTTAATTTGACAATATCTTCCATTAACAACTAGTTGGTATGACATTCAAAATATTTTATACTTATGCATCACTTAACACCTTATAAGGAAATGTTTTATTTATGTAGGTTATGAATTTTAATAAACATTGCTCATAACCTGTTTTTCATCTTGTTTACATAATAAACATACTGAGCAATGTTGTCTTTCTGACTCTGATTGTTTTTGCAGATCTTGTTGCAAACATAATTTTATTTTCTTGCAGAAATCATTGTGAAATATCATATATAAGCAGATAGATATTTTCAAATGAAAAAAATGAGGTCATTTACTTGAGAATAACAGTAAACAACGACATTCTTTTAACACAGGTTTACTGCACAAGATATCTTTAGAAATAAGCAACTTTTATACATTTTATTTTCCTGTTTTTTTTTTTTGGCTATTTAAAAGTGTGTAAATAAATTGTTAATTAAATAAAAAAACCAGCTAACTTACTGTAAATATCCCTGATCTATACATTTCTAACACTTCGTTCAACACCATCAGCCCCCGTTCCTTACCGAGGAAATTGTTCAGCACACAAACACCATACTGAGTCATATCTCTGATCACTCTATGACATATCTCATAGCAAGAGTCACTCGGATCCATGTAGTAACTATTGGGCATGTGGTGGAACGGTGCCCCGCTGCCCTTCAACGAGGCCTCAGGGTACTCTTTCACCCTCGTACCTTGCTCCGACGCGTAGCTAGGCAGTACAGGCATCTTAGCTGTGTCAGTCCTGTTCACCGCCCGCAACACATTAGAGGTGCTAGGTGTAGGGAAGTCCACTGTGCTCAACAGCTGCGCCGACTCGCGCAACACCTCCTGCTCAGAGGAGCCTTCGTACGTTATGGCACTACTAGTCGTTAGCTCGCGGTTTGTATACACTACACTAGATATCACACTGTTGTCATTGTGTCCCGATGCTTTCGATGCGCCTTCCTCACTTTGTTTAACGTTTTCAGTCGATATTTGCGAATTATGTTTACTAACACTGTCCGTGCTACCCTCTTTACTAGAATTTTTCACGCTTTTCGTTTTAGTTTTTTTTAAACGTCTTATATCACTACCCTCCTTCGAGATATCCTTCTGCCTCTCTTCTGTGACGTCAGAAGTTCCGTCTTTCACTTTCTTCGTGGCTTCTTCACCAACTATCGAACGTTCACCTGGTTTATCACTTTTGGAACCCTGCTTCAGTAACTTGGGTGCACATTCACTTTTGTGCCTCTTCCAGTCTTGCCGCTGGTGTTCTGTATTACAATAATATATCGTCAGACAGCGAGCGCACCTCCGATGAGTTTTCTCGTTGCAAACAGCGCAACAAGCAAGGCCGCCTCCTTGATTCATTCTAAATAATTTATCCCAAGGGCCGGCCCCTACGACTTGTCAACTGAAAGAAATGTCATCGACGACGTGACAATTGTGCGGATATCAAAATGGAAATTAATACATTACATTAAATGCTATTGTAACGATTTCATAGCTTATCAAATGTTTTTCTATTGTAAATATATATTTTATGTAAAACTAAAAATAAAATATTTTTTACATTGCTATCTTATATAATAAATCAATGTAATGACTAATGAACTAAATATTATGCCGGTCCCACACATTGGACTTAGTAATACTAAAAAGTCTTTTTTGTGAATAGCAGTGTTGCCATAGCTGGGGTGACTAAAAAATTCCAGAAGCGTGTTAGAGGACCGTCATCCCACGGCCCAAGGTATTGAATAAACCGGTTCACTAGAAGAAACCGGTTCACTCGAACCTTTTAATGATCAAGATTGTTATGATCGGAGAACACAGAGAAGCCAGCAGTGAATTTAACAGACTCGTGATTGACAGAATTTCTCAACTGGGACAGTAAGTACTCAGACTAATAAGACTGACGAGTTACTACAATGTTTTATGTAATGAAAATGTGACTGCCATTTCTTGTCGGATAGATTATGAATGAGTAGGTAATTGTTTTATTTGTCTGCTTTGACATACATGTCTACTATTGAGTTGATGCTATTGAGCTGCAGTAAGCTAAAGATTAAAAAAAAAATGCTTCTGTCTGAAAACCGAAAGGAACCAGTCATTCGTCGATCGTACTTTCATCTCGTTTAGCTTTTATTAACCGACTTCTAAAAAAGGAGGAGGTTCTCAATTCGGTTGTATGTTTTTTGTTTTTTTTTTTTTTTTTTTTTGTGTTTGTTACCTCATATCTCCGTCATTTATGAACCGATTTGAAAAATTCTTGTTTTATCTGAATGGATCTACTTCCCGATTGGTCCCATAGAAATTTCATCAAAATCGGTTCAGCAGTTTGGTTTTGAAATCAAAATAGCTGGAAATTTTTGTGTTTGTTACCTCATATCTTCGTCATTTATGAACCGATTTGAAAAATTCTTCTTTTATCTGAATGGATCTACTTCCCGATTGGTCCCATAGAAATTTCATCGAAATCGGTTCAGTAGTTTGGTTTTGAAATCAAAATAGCTGGAAACAATATGTCATCCAAGTAAAAGAAATTGCGAAATTGATACTTGACAAGGATTTGTGTGTGATGCGATAACTAAAAAGGGTAAAATAAAAACTTTTTTGCAAAAAAAAACCGACTTCCAAAAAAAACACTAAAAAAGTGGGAAATAACTTTACTTTCGGAAGTCGGTGGCAAAAAAGTCAATGAAACAAACAATAGTCACCGACTTCCGAAAGTAAAGTTATTTCCCACTTTTTTAGTGTTTTTTTTGGAAGTCGGTTTTTTTTTGCAAAAAAGTTTTTTGAATGCAGCGAAATCATTTTAAAAGACCTGTATATTAAAGTTTTGTGTATATGTATTACACTTAGACAGGTTGGAATATGAATAAGTATTATCGGAGGAGTAATTTTTTGAGAAATGTCGATCTGCCTATACAGATATAAGAAAAAAAATGCGCATTTGTTACTGCAGTTCTCGGCTACATAAAACCCTTACCTGCGACTCGGCTGTGAATTCCACCTCGGCTGCAATAACAAATAATATGAATATATAATAAAATCATAATTACACATCTGCACACATTTTTTTCAGAATTTCCCTACTATTACTTTAAAAAGTTGGGAGGGTGGGCATTAATTTTATGGCTTTAGAAGCGGATACCTCATAAACCATTGTATTCAAGTGAAGTGAAATTACGAATTTAAAAAAACAGGGGTGGACCTCCATACATGTAACTGAAAGCTGTTTTTTTCTAAGTAATAACTATGTAGGGCCTATCGACAGCTCTTAAAAAATTACATTGACCCTAAAATACTTTTTAATATAGCGGACTATAGAAGACACCTACTCTCCACGTTTCAACGGTGTGGTATCAACAATTTCGGAGTAAAATGACTAAAAAATGACATGGGGACGCACAGACAGGCAGACGGACAGGGCGAATCTGTAAGTGTTCGTTTTTTGCCATGTCAACCCTAAAAACATTTCGTAGAAAATAAGACTCGAACTACCTTTTTACCACCGATAAACCCTTACTGCCCCATCTCATTAGTAAGTTTTCAGTTGTATTTGCATTTCGGATTTATATAACAATTAACTGATGTAGGTACCAACCTATATAAATAAGTATAATGTGTTTTGTAACTTCATCTCTCTATAGTTACTTTACTCTTTGAACTTCATTTCCTACTCTTAAGTGAAATGCATGCCGCGGCAGCCTTTAATTAAGGCTACATTATCAACTGTAAAAATAATGTAAGTACTTTAACATGTATTTTGGTGTATGCTTTGTTGGTTGGCCTTAAACAAATAAATCTCAAAATTTCACAATTATTCACCATTTTTTAAAGCAGAAGCAGGTAGAAAAAAAACACGATTATAATTAATTATTTAATGAAACAATGTAATACATAAAATGAATAAATTCTTTATTTATTACGAGACTTTGTATGGGTGCTGGGAAACGGGGTTTCACTTAAAAATAATGCCTATGAAATTGAAATTACCCGACAAACATGCTTATTTTTGGTTGATAAAAGAGCTACAAGGAAATTTAATAAATATTACGCTTATTTACAAGTAAAAATGGGTATAAAATGATTTCTGATGGATGAATAAGGGATCATGAATAAAAAACAGACTAGATTAGTTCTACGTCGAGCCACGTTCTTGATTCGTCTAAGTATATATTTTTTCCGAGGTTTTATAGTTTAAAGCAGTTGTGTGTTGGACTATAAGTTTATTATTAAAGTCATAGAGAGCGAGACTCAACGAGAGGAACTAAAGAGTGCGTAAAAGCGCGCGTAGTATTAATTTACGCGCACCTCTGCGCTTACTTAATAATAGTTTCTTATACTAATATAAAACATAACAAGATACTTGTGTTCTGATCCTTAGAAATTATGACATTACATCATTTTTGTCTTTTCATTTCTCTAGCATGTATGTCATATTTTCCTAGAATCGGAAATTATGATGCCTATTAATTTGCGAAAGTTACAATTTCCTCCATGTCTTAATGTCATACAAGCATTAGCGCATGAATCTGGTTCACATTGCAACTACCGCATAGTTTACAGGACATTTCAGAGATTCTTTAAGGAGAATACGACCATCACCTATCAGTCTCTATCATACTTACGTTCACTCGACATCTGATCGATGTCCTAATGGACCTTAACTCTGTACTTCCAATTCCATTTTCACTTTTACTAATTTAGATCTTTAGTAATGATGATTTGTGGTCTTGAGTTTCGTAACTGGCAACTGGCCACACAACTGGCCCATAGTACGAAATCATAATTTTGTTCCGTATTAAGCTTATATAACAAACTAAATTACAAATACAGAGGTAAGATATTAATTGAATATAACTACGTTACTCAAAATTCTAGCCAATATTATTTTGGACCCTATAATTACTTTAGTACCTGTACTATCATTACAATAGCTTCTTTATCGAGTAACGTAGATAAACCATCCGCTTTACAGTTTTCAAGTAATACTATATGTAAATTACCACGTCTACACAGATATGACAAAACATACAAAAAAAACATCAATTCTCTGAACTTTTCACAGGCTCAAAACTAAGGCGTTTGATAAAACATGTCAAGGGATCTATTTTATTAAGTCAATAATCCTAGATATTCTTTAGAAATTGTGTAAATTGGGTAAGTTTATCATGTAAATAGAATTATAATATTTTTAAGTCATTAACTAGCAGATAAATTCGTATGTGCCATGAAAGTCTGATCCCGGCATTATAAATTTATTGTCACGTCAAGTCCAAGCCATTTCAAAGACAAAATTATTGTTGTCTATGAAATTCAAATTCTTTTTACGCTTGGCAACACATTCAGTGACAGTATTTTTAGCGGGAAATTTAAGTTGTCATATCCATGTTCTACAGTAAAGTTTTAAAGCATTTCTCCGTCTTATGGTTTGGTTATACTCTTGTTTGGTCATCATTTAGTGGTGGGACAGGGGGAGGAGGGGCGTGCAGTACTCTCGCTAGTTCTGCTTTCTCATCCGCGGAGAGGACGTAGACGGGAGGGGCGGCTGGGAGGAATCGTTCAGCCTTCTGCGGCTCCCGTTGTAATCTCGCGCGGTACAGCATCACGAGGACGCATAGCACGCTGATGATGAATGCTGAAGTAGCAGCTAGAACTATTAGTGCAGTGTGGTAGGAAGTTGTTGCGGATACCTGGTAAGGAAACAAAATATTGTGAGTTAATGTTGGCCTGCTTATATATATATATATATATACTTCGCAATGCATGAAAGGTCACCAAGTCAGGGCAATGTATATCTTAATGCTTTGCAAAACAACACCTCTCAGTATAGCTCATTGATATTAAGTAAACGTTCATTTATGGTAGATATTATATACTCTCAAAATGCATGGATAATTTATTGTCTGCCTGAATTTATGAATTAACCATCAGAGACTATACAATCTATACAATGACTGAATTGAACTGAACTTACAGTAGACTCGCTAAGTATCTCCCGCTGCTGCATCGCGGCCCGGTTGGGCGAGGCCAGTCGGTACTCGCTGCGGATGACGTCGGCTCCCAACACGACCTCATCGCCTGACTTGCTACCCGCTAGTTTCTCTCGTTTCACCTGTAGATGACAAGATACGGGTTAGAGCCTTTTTTTAAAGAAGTTTGGGAAAATGCAGTTTCATTGTAATATGAACTTTTTGGCGGTAGGGAATAAGTTTGGTCAGGAATTCTAGTTTAGAATAGTCAAAACAAAAGTGTGTTCCTCAAGTAATTAGTTAAGTAATTATAGTACTGTACTTGATAGTAAGATGGACGCTTAGTTTAAAAGTTTGCTAAAAAGCTACAAGTGCAGATTTCAGCCAACTGCGCCATTCCAGATCCATCACCCTTTAAAGTTACCCTTTTTTTTAGTTCCTTTCCCTCTGGCCACGCTTAAGTTCGTGACGTCACATAACTATGAATATTTAAACCTGTAATGTGGTTTTCATTCACTTACCAAGTTCTCAATATGGTAGACATAGTCAACAGCCCTGGAGCCAGTTAGCACGGCTCTCAGTTTGACAATGTTCCTGTCCCTGGTCATAGCAACAGGAACCCTTGCTCCTAATCCGGCTAGTCTCGCCGCCAAGCCAGCGCGCGCTCGCTCCGCGCCAGACTGTTCTACGTTCAGCAGTTCTAGCTCGAGGATTGCTGTTTCTATTTGTGTTTGTTCTGTAGCAAAGTGGGAATGGTTAAGTTTACATAAACAATAATATATCGGTGAAGAGAATTAGTGTATCGACGACAAATATTTTGGTGATCTGAATCTTAGGTTCAGCTTCACGTGAATCTTTTTGGGAGTCATTTTAGGCCGGATTCAACCAAAACGGAGACGGCGGTAGAGACATGGAAGATTCAACCTATCACAGGACGGACGAGAGACGAGATGTGGATTTCGACGATTGTGATTGGTTGATTCCCGCACGTCTCCTCTCCGCTGCGCTCGTCCCCGCTTTGTGGGGGCTCCAGGTCTCAGTCTCTGATTGAAACCAGGCAAAAACGAGCAGTCACTACTGCAGGTTGCGGTTAGCAGTCGTTAGATAAGATAATGGACTTTACACACCAAAGCTTTGAAGGTTACAGCGGCAATGTGTCGGCAACCATTTTCGGTGATGTTTTGGTGTGTAAAGTCCATAAGTTTGACGAACGCTGTACTAATCGATATCACAATAAATGGTCGGAACCATATGTAAGTGCTAATCTTTTTACATACTTAGTACAAGCAGGCTGGTTCGAGGTGGCGCAGGAGAAGAGTAGGTACCTAGATGGTGGAGGCATTTGCCAAGTAGTGGGACAAACAAGGCAACTAAAAAAAAATGCGATAACCTACCACAAGGATCGGGTGCAGGCGCATCGGCGATGGTTCCCGCATGACTTCTTCTCTGTCCAGCGGCATCCACGCACCAGCATCGCCCACGAGAGCATTGTCGTGGAGAGAATTCGCCGTCTTCCAAGCAACGTGGTCGGAGACCTTCAGCACCTATGGGAAAAAGGACTTTTATGGACAAATTCTTTGTAGACTTTTATATACAATTCTGTGGTAGTATTATAATATTAATTTTTGTAATGATATGCCTTTAAAATACAAAGGGTGTAAATATACCCTTAGCGAAGCCGAAAGGCTACGTTCCCAGCAATAAGTTTTGCGTAGGGTTACTTAGTTTGATATACAGAATGCACAGAAATTGAATGTACAGAAATTTGAAAGCGTTGTTTTTCCGACTCACCATTCTCAATTTCCTCCTGCATCATCTGACACTTGGTTCTAAACACTATCTTATCAATATTAATTTCTAGCTGCTTCTCCAATCTTCTGGTAGTGTCTGCAGCTTTGGGTTCCACGATCTCCGACACAACCACGGGCGCGTCTGCATCTGTCGTCTGTTCAAGTATTTTGTCTATAGATTCATCTTCTCGAACTTCGGCCTGAAGTTCGAAATCATCATCAATTTCGTCGTCGGCATTAAATTCTTCTACTCTGTACGCAGTCATTTGTCTGATTAGTTCTTCCAGTACTGGAACAGAAATATAAGGTGCATTTATAGAAAATATTCCTGAATTAATGAAAAACCAAGATATATGAATTTACAGTTTCAATTGTTGTAGGAGTAGGTACACTTGAACAAATTAAGCAACTATCACAAAAAAAACCATCTTGGATTATTTCACTCAGCCTACCAAGTTGTCCTACAAGTGGAACAATAAAAAACTTAACTTTATTTCATCAGAGATGGAGCGAAATCCTCCAGTTTGTGTAAATCTGATCCTTTCTCTTACTGAACATTTATTTACTATGATACTAGTCCCTAAAGTCCCAAATTCTTACCTTCGTCGGCTCTAGCTCGTTCATCGAGCGGGTCTCGCTGCACCCACTTGCGTGCTTGTCTGAAGTTGCACGAAGGTTTAGCGCCGCGCACTAAGGAACCCTTCAGAGGTTCACCGCGGGCGCTGACACACCAACATACATCTGTGAATAGATTGATTTTTCTCTGATAAGATCTTAGATCAAGCAAAATGTTGGAAGGGAAAACGTCAAGTAATATTCAAGAAGTGGATATAAAATGTTGGTGTTGATTATATTATTAATTACGGATAGAGCTTGTCTTTTTTAACGGAGTAGCCCGTTTTGTCTCCAAAAGCAGAGCAAAGGCCTCCCTATGGCCTCGCTACAGAGCAAGTGTTACCACTGCGAAATTTTCTTCAAAAGGCATTAGATTCTCGTCGATAAACAATCTACGGTGCGTAGTTTCAAAGAAAGAACGAAAAATCTAGATATAGATACGAGAATGTACACTCACCAATATGTGACATACACTGCACTGGTTCCCAAGCTCCACTGGCATCGCACTTGGGTATAAATGTTCCTTTTCCATACTTCTGCGCTGCTGCTTCGTTCTTCTCTAGTAGTCTCTCGCATGGGCTCAATACTGTATCAGGGGAAATTATGTTAGTTATGGATGTTACTGGTTGTTTATGACCCCAATTTTAAAATAAACAAGCCTAATATTCATATGGTATTTTGACTATTCGGCAGTCCTACATGCTCTTCACGACGTCGTTCTACACTAGATTTATTTTCTATTCTACTGGTTCAAATTCAATTTTTGACAACTGATCCTAATTGAAATGTTATGCTAAATATTTAGTTTTAATAAGTGCCTCCACTAGGTATCCTTAGGACCCTCGAATTACAAATGTTCGCAACGGAGCCTTCGCCAATTCAACATCTCCTGAGGTGTGTCGTAGAAGGGCAAAACACGTGTCTGGTGTAGGTTTGGGTTGCATGTTCGTGTTGTATAATGTCGCTCCTCCCGCGTATTTATGAAGTAAGGAGAGCGGTGCTCCTAAGGCACCTCCGCCTGGTCCCAGTTGTTGCAGAGTTAAAACTAAATGTTTTGCATTACATTTTTAAGTCAGCGATTTTCGTTAAGTAACGCCATAATTAAGATACATGCATTCATCCCCTGATAACCCAAATTGGACATTAAGCGAACATGCTATTAGAATGATCGTGCAAAAAAGAATTGTGGAGTTAACACTGGTATATGATATAACATATATATACAAAAGAAATAACGACATGCCTTCCTCTTTCAATACGTGGCTTGCCTTCCTTTTTTTAGTTTTCGTTTTCGCAGCTTCTCCAGCCACTGTTTTGAAACACAAAAACTTCTTAGTTGAAGCATTTAAAGAAGTCTTGGAAGCTGTACCGTGGAACACTTCATTTATGTACAAGGACTCTTGCAAAAAAATCGGTTTGGATAGCCTCATCTGTTAACTTAGTGATTGGTTTTCAGAAAACCGATGGCCAATCAAATCACTTCAACAGATTTGAATCAGCTTCACAAAAATTGAGTATAATAATATTTACAAATCAGATAAACATGAAGGACAGGAGGCAAAATAATATTACAGTTTAGTAGCCCTACACCTTAAAAAGAGGTCATAAACTCACCAGGGCACACAGTATTGCACTCCTCCTTAGTCCTAAAGTTGTTATGGTTTCCGGAGCACCCGTGGTACTTGAACCGTTCACACCTATTGCGCGCGTGGTTGAAGTGCCATCTCGTCGTGTTCAGGACTTCGCCCTCTGTGCAACTACCCTCGTCTTTGTTCTCGAAACATACGGTGCCTGGATGGTGGAGAAGGGCATTGTATTTCATGATTGTGGCAGACCTTTATTTGGAGTTGGTTAATTTAGACATAATCTACCCAGCCAACAATTCCTTGCACTATCTGGCTACCATGTTACTGACTAGCCGATATTTTTAAGTTTGTGCCAAAATGGGAGAAGACGATGAATGCTCAAATTCTGCTCATTTATTTATTTTCATATTTAAACCACGACCAGTCAAATAAAGGTCAGACTATAGCTTGAGCGGGATTTATCAATCAAATTATACTCACGTGGCTTCGGACAGCAAACAGACGGTGTAGAATCATGAGGAGCGAACCGACACGCGTGTGTAGACGGGCAGGCCGCCGCGCTGGGCCCGCACACCAGCGGCCCCGAGCCGTCCGGCGCGCCCAGCGGCCGCAGCGCGCCCGGGCACTGCGGCGCCGGCGAGCAGCGGGCCAGTGGGGGGCACGACGAACCCTGGTTAGTGGACATGGGGTTAATGTCTTGAGATAGTAAAGAAGCTGTGAGTATTGTACAGCCAAAGAGTTAAATGTTTCTTAACCTGGATATAGATTTTATGACCTAGGTAAGTTCATTTCAAAACTCTTTTAGTTTTACAAGAGTGCGAATATAATAACGGCGTATTTCACTATCTTCGGATAAGTTCGGTTTTTCTATCTAGCAGATCGTTTTAAATTAGTTCAATTTTGCCCAAGTGGTATTTATCCAATTAGACATTACCTTTTACAATTAAACGGAGAAAAACACTTTGATCATTACCTCACACTCTAGAGGTACAAGTTCGCAGGTCTCATCGGGTCTGCACTTGGCATCGACACAAGGATCCTTGCAGGTACAAGTAGGACATCCCTTGTCATCCAGCTCCCATCCGTGGGAGCACACCAGGTCTTCTGCACAGGTTGGTTTGGTACAGCTGATGGGAGCCTCGCAGTTCGGTGTGGAGTTCGTTACTCGGGTGCCGAGGATCTAAAATAAAAGTAGAATATTGGGATACAATAAAACAAATTAGTTGTTTTTTGCAGAGTTACCCTGCGTAAAAATAAATGAATCGAGCGGTTAAAGAGCCAGTGTAGTATAACCACCACAGCATAGTTGTGTTTTGATTTTGAGGACATGAGTAGGGACCAGAGAAATAACAAGCACATGAGATTATTAAACTCTGTCTCTGCTGATGGCAATGCCTCTGCGCTGCCTCTGGAATTTCAGATGTCTGCAAGCGGCGTTGGTGACCACCTACCATCAAATGGTCACTAGTTTGTTTGCAATCTGATTACATAAAATTAATCCTTACAAAGGTAACACAGACCTCATTCCCAGCAGTGTCGACACACCAGCACGTCTGGTCGGAGCCGCGGCACTGCACGCTCTCGTAGGCGCCGCCCTCGCTGCAGCGGGGGACCCAGGTCCACGCGGGCGGGCTGCCACTCTCGGCCGCTGTGTGGAGAGCTAATGCCCTGTGGAGGTAGACTTATTTATGAAATAGGCGTGTTATTCAAAAATGGTCCTTTTTATTTTTGTGAGTATCTCGCGTATATTAAGGATTTTGAAATATCAATTTCATTTGGTCTGGATTGGATCATCGAAACGCTGACGAAGCATAAAACCGTTCTGCGCTCAAGAATGGTTCCCATCGAAATAATCATATAATATCCAGAATATACTTAACTTAAAAAGATTTTTGCACTTGATGAGTTGACCGTCTTTTGCGGAGTTAACTTCTTTTCTAAAAATAATGATAATCTTACCTTCTCTGCTGACAAGCAGTCTGATGCACCGCCTTAGTGCAAGCCGTACCGCAGCCGGTGGCACAGCATCGCTCGGCAGGCCCGCACTCCGCATCCGTCCGGCACGACCACTCGCACGCTCCGTTCGAAGGCACCAGGTAAGGACACTGTCCTGGTTTCTTGGGAAGACCTGGAAAAAGATTAATGTTGGCTATTAGTTGGCGAAAGAAGTACCTAATTGTTGCGATGTTGTCGCAATCAGTAGATGCCCATCCATTTCATAACGGGATTGTTTCCATCTGGCCTCTGAAGCACGATAAGCTATCGGGCCCCAGCTGTCGTTCCTTGAACTTTGACAGTCGTTACTGCTATTCAGGTGTCGAAAGTCTTACGACCAGTCTTACCAAGGGGTTTCGTGTTACCCAGTATCTGAGTTATGGAGGTCGTTTATCACATCATCAGCCTACAACAGTCTCAACGTTTAACTCAACGCTCGGCTACTCTAACCCAGCCAATTCCCCAAGATCGTTCCTCCACGTAACAGGGGGCGCCATAACTGTATCTGATAGTATAGTAAGAGATATAGTAAGAGAGTTAGTTAGTTGTTGTCTCACAGGCAGGCACCGGCGGGCAGTAGTCGGCGTCGCAGGCCACGTCGACGGTGGCGCAGGCGCGGCCGGCGGGGCAGGCCAGGCCGGCGCAGGGCTCGCGGCAGCGGCACGTGGGGCAGCGCCCCGCGCCCAGCTCGAACCCGTAGTCGCAGCCCATGCGGCACGTCAGCTCTAGGCAGCTCAGGTTCGAACGGACCCTGAGGGGGACAAAATTAATAAATTAAATTTAAATACTTTAATTTCTGAATAGGCACTGTCTACGATTTAAGAGAATTTGCGTGGAATTATCCGCCATACATTACACATTTCCACCATTAGACCTGATACACCACTAGCATTCAATTTAACTAGTACAACATAACGGCCAAATATTACACTGCTTATTTTTCATAATACCGCGTTATATCGACCGTACGAGAACACTATAGGATTTTAATGTCGTACAAGTATTTCTTCAAACGATATTTAGAATGCCCAAAAAAGAGTTGCAATTGATTAAAAAAAATAGAATAAACTACTTTACCTTTTTGCTTGAATTTGTAAACCAACGTATTATATTATCTGTGACCAAACTTATACTTTTGATCAAGACCACAATATGGTAGAATCGAATCTTCAACTGCTAAAATGACTGTTTTGTCTATAGGAATCACAAACATACAACACACAGTTTGATACTAAAATAACAACTTACATATCACAATCCACAGCCGAAGCATTCTTGGTGCTCGTATCAGGTATCTCCGTCCCGAAGGAGTCGACGCACCAGCACCGACCGTTGGCACACTGCTTTGAGGTAAAGGATCCATCGGAATTGCACGTGGGCGCGGGAAGGGCCAGCTTCATGCCGTCCACAGTGCCTTCCATCTTCTCGTCGAAGTCTCGGAGGTATTCGCACACTGTATACAAAAAGTTACCGAATTAGAGCTAAAAACTAGTAGTACAACCCAGAAGTATAATGAAGACAATGCATAAATGCGATCTTCCCCACCTAAGAAAACTGCACCCCTGTTGAAATTAAGGGGGCCCCTAGAATCACTGCAACGACCGGCCCGGGACCTATATCCAGTGGATTCTCACAACCTTAATTTCGTCGTAGATCATCTCACCCCATGCATTTCGGTATGCAGTCACTGGTCGAGCACCTTCGGGCCAAACATAACTGCCTCTTAGATGGTTATCACATGACACCGCTCGTCCGCGCGGTCGGGCGGTGAAGCGGATCTCTCAGCGCATTGGCTTGTATGAAATCCGTTGATGCCTAAAACACGTATACCGCTCGACCTCGAGGAGTGTCGTGTGAGAATTGCCTTACTGGTTACAATTACTAAGCTGTTAAAGTTACATAATATTCTTACTTGTAGGAGTATCATCCACTCTATCAGTCTGTAGTTTCATCTTAGCGGGGTCCACACACACGAGTCCACAGTTGGCAGTAGAACAGCAGACCAGGTCGTTGTCGCAGTCGCCTTCAGGACATGCCATTGTGGAGTTGAGACCACATACTGCTTCAGCCTCAGTGCCGCAGGATTCGAAGGTTATCTGTGAAGATTATAAAGGTTAAAGAAATGGATGAAGACGGTTGTTAGACATTTTTTCAAATATCTGATAGCTAAGATAAAGGTTGGTGTCAACTAACCATAGTTGAACACTACGATTTTTCTGTCGGTAAATTAATAATTGCAAACAAGAATAGCCATAATAAGTCTTCAAGTATGACGGCATGATTGCTGCAGCGACCGACAGACGCTTCTGTGCCTCGTATCACGAAATATTTGTACATGATCTGTCTTTCCGAATTTGTGCGTTTGTTATTACACTAACAATTGAAAAATTCTTAGCATAATGCAACTTTTTAATACTTTGAAACCTACCTCCATAGCATCAGTGTCAGTAGTATTATCAACATAGTGCGGGTCGGGACAGCAGACTGCCGTGCCACTTCTGCTCGAGCGGGTACACGCGTGGTTGTCGGGACAGTCCGCGTCGGCGCCGCACGACTCCGGGGCGCCGTCCGCGTCTGAAGCTGGGACTCCGGTTTCGCAGGGATTCTCATACGATACTTTTGGACGACCTGGAGATGATGGATAGGTAAATGAGGTGTTTAGCTAAGAACATGATGAAGATAAACCGATAAGACTCTAGTCTTAAATCATCGTGCGTTCAAAAAACTAGTGCGTTTGGTTTCTTTCTAACTACAAGTTCAGACAAAATTTCAACAAGTATACGCCCAATTTTGCTTTGATAAGGAAAGTATGTATGATTTGGAGCTTCTCAACAAGACAGTAATAAGGAATACTCACAAACTGGATATCCAGTGCACAGTTCCCCAGAGCAATCAGCTTCCCTAACCCTGATACATTCTTCGTCATCAGGACAACGGAACCCAGCGCAAGGATCATCACATTCACAGGTAGGACATCCATCTGCCCCGGTCTTATATCCATATTCACATACGGCTGCACACAGGGCTCTTGCACAGGAGCCTAGGCTTCTGGCACCACTGCGAGCTGGTAGTGGGGTTAAGGAGCACTGGACTGATGATGAGGGACCCATTGATCCTCGGAGTTTGTTGCCTTCGGAGTCGACGCACCTAGGGAAATAAAGATGTCAAGAATAAGTTCATGATGAAAATTGGAATACATTGGTAAGGCACTAGGTTGATATACTAATATGCGTGTTATCGACACGAACCAAGGATTTTCTGGAGCTGAATCAGATAAACGTGGTGGGTCGTCAAAAAAAGAATTATAGCGCAAACCTTGTCTAATTTTGCAAGCTTCATCCAAGTTTTTGTTATAACATTTCCTATGGAAATAATATAGGAGAACTTACCAGCAAACCAATCCATTTCTAGAGCACTGTCTCGACACAAAGGACCCATCTGAAGCGCACTGTGGCACATATCCCCGTCCCTCTTTCTCGCTCACAACCAGCAACTCAGCCAGCATCTTCTGTTGCGTACACATCGTTACATTGTGGGGTAGAATACAGTGTTTTCCGCAGTCGCCGCCATCGCAGCACTTCTGCATTGAAGGACATTCCAGGTCGTGGGCACAGGGCGTACCGCATTCCTCGGTGGTAGCAGGACATGTTCCAGCTTTTTGGAGTTCTAGCGATGCTGGGCAACATACGCCATAGTCGTTTCCTGTGAATGAAAGGGTTAATATTTTTTAGTGATCATGATTTTTGTTGTCAATGCAGGCTCCGAAATGTTGACTATTTGAGATGACCGAAGTTAGTAAATAATAGAGATTCTTAAGGGTGTAAGGTAATGATATGGGTAGTTAGGTGGTGGTTGGTCCGAGATAACTGTCAAACGTTTTGGAAGATGACGAGCTAAATAAATTACGATAAAAGTTAGAAGATGATTATGTTGAGGGAACGATTGTCCACGAGTGGTATATCCATGGTATATCCAACGGTATTTTAAAACATGTTCCACATACCTGATTCAACAAGGCACCTATATAGAGGTGGGCAGTTCGGCTTTCCAGGGTCAGTACCACACAGGAATGGCCTGCTGGTCTCAGATATCAGAAGTGGCTCTCCCACAGGGCAGATGTTCATAAGACTGCGTCCACGTTTGCCTGCAAACATCAAGGTAATGTAAAGTTTTAACATAACTAGCAAAATGATATAACATAGTACTACGTGGGGAGCATTGGAATCTGTATAGATTCCCGAAGGGCTCGGCAGTGATGTACGCATAGTTCCCCAACAATTTATCAGTTCCTAATTGTCATCATCTGGGCGCAATTTCAAACTCCTGGTTGATAATGAGAAATTCCTAACCGAAAAACCCTTTAGCCCCTAGCTCAGCATCAGCGCTTGCGTCTACTAGATCCAACCAGATAGTCATCTGGTGAAATGTGAAAATTTATTCTACCAAATCATCATCATCTGCCCAGCCTTTTCCCAAACTATGTATGTAGGGGTCGGCTTCCAGTCAAAACGGATGTAGCAGAATATTAGTATATTTTTCATGGAGCGACTGCTTATTACGAGGCAATACGAATACGTAATACGATACCCCTTGGTAGGACTGGTTGTCAGACTTTACCTCTGCCAACCCAATTCACGAAATAAAAGCGGGATGTTATAATGTTATCAAGGTTAAGCTACTCAGTCGTAACGAAGACTAGTATTTGCATATTCATAATCTGCTGTAATACGTGCAATATGATGTATGTTATGTTTCAACGAATATTTTGCATATTATTGTTTGATTAACAAGCATCCTTGTTATGTGAATTTGTCATGCAACTATGATATTCGGCTGTGTTTTTCTGCGGTCACGATTTAGTTGAAACAGTTCTTGAGCAACTTGGTGACAACATTTTTAGAAAGAGTACTATCAAAGTTCTACTATACGTGGTATAGAAGCTTAATAGGACGCAACAAACGCTTTGAAACTGTACGATGCCTCATGGCTATACATTTTTTGACCACGTTCGGAGCTGATGTTTGGCTTCGATTCGAAGTATTATCGGCCTATGCAGGTTCCTTACGAAACTCTAAAAACCGCACACTTCAGCTCCATAATCATGGCGTACAATTTGGTGGCCCAAAATGTGGCCTTTCCGCGGTGTCATGGATGGCAGCGCAGAGGTCACTTTAGCTGCATGTTTTGGATTACAGAGGGCAGGAAATGAGCTACTTACATGTAGGCACAGGTGGACAAGGCGGCTTCAAGCACGGCGCCTCCTCCAGTTGACAGGACAGCTGTCCGGGACAGGTGACGGAGGAGCAAGGATCCCTGCACTTGCACAGAGGACACCCTTTCTGGTCCAGCTCGAAACCTAGCGGACATAGCATTCTGCATGTGTGTGCGGCGCATGGATCCACTCGAGAGCAGTTGACTAGGGCTGCGGCCGGAGCCCTGGTTCCTGGTAACTGTGAATTGAACAAAATCATATTCTAAAGATTTTGAAGCTTGACCACTCACTAATAAGCGTTTTTGTCGGTTTGAATTATTAGGCAGAGGACTCAAAAGATATGAACTACAGTCTCTTTGTGTTCGCAGTTGTGATGAAAAAGAAACCGGCAAAATTCCTTAGTAGATTACTTAGATAGTGCTTCTAAGGACTCAGTTACAATGATTTAACTGGTACCATTTAATATTATGTTAGTTTTGACTCTGTTCTTTTCTATTAACTATTACAATGAACTATAAACGATCCCTAGATCTTACCTCAAATCCAGCAGCATCAACACACCAGCAGGTGCTAACGATCTCGTTGTCACATTGGATCTCCTCGAACTCTCCATCAGTGAACCTGCACCGAGGGGTCCTCATAGCATGCAGCTTGCCTCGCCCACCACGGCTGTTGTCCGCGGCTAAAGCGCGAGATATCCTCTCAGACGAGAGCTTCACGTTCTCACAACCTGATGGAGACATTCAAGACGATGTTAGAAGTACATAAGATATTTCATGGAAAAAAGCTTGATACGAGAGGTAAGTCTCTATGTTGAGGTCTATGGCCGGTATATAATCGTTTTCGGCTGAATTATGACGATTAAAAGACATGGCAAGGGAGTATGAACGTGAATGACTATAAGAATAAAGGGAGGCCTATGGAACGATGGGCGGATTATGTGAAAGATGAAAAAAAAATAGAAAGTGGTGAGTACTTAGAAGACTAGTCGATACATCTGTGGTTAAAACACACACGTTGAAGACGAGATCAGATTCTTCATGGACCCCAAATAAATTAAGATAACGATGACATTAATACGTAAGTGGTTTTCGGAACTTGTAGTTTCCTATGTCGGTAGTTTATGAGCTTATGACCCTTGCTAAACTTTGCATGTAAACAGAGAAACTTCTTATCCCACAAGGGGTTGTATTAATTACTAACTGTACTCGTATAACCGCTACTCTGAATTACTTTGCTTCCAAGTTGCATGTCGTTGTTACTTTGTTTTATTTTTGAATCGCTTGGATTATAGTTAACAAAGTTTCGTGTATTCTTTAGTAAAATAGTGTATTGATTAGTGTCCCTAATACCTTCCTACTATTTAAGGCAGAGTCAAATGGTCAAAAGTCTGACAGCTGACCCACGGCATTGCTGATGAAAGTTTTTTTTTTTTAATATACCAGTTACAGATACTTTTAAATAGTCAAAAACTTGAAAATTATTACAGTACAGCCACAAGACTAAAATAGACCCATGAAGAAAATAGCACAGATGGATAGAGATAACACTTTATTCAAGCAACTTAAACCTTGGGAACAGGAACAGGGTGTAAAGTTCTTCATACCCTATAGTAATGGGATAGCCCTGCCCGACGGCAGTAGATCACCAGATACAACACCCGTCTGGTCGGATGGAACATTATAGAAAAACCCGCCAACAACTGTAGAGTTGCCGTCGGGTTTTTTATAATGTTCTTAAGAGCGTTTACGTCTATCGCGCGAAGTCAAGTTTAGGTAATTCAATGCATTTTTTACACACACAGAAGCGCGCGTGCCTGTGTGTATAGCGCTGGCGCGCTCTCGCGCGCTATAGTCAAACTAACCCACTATGATCCGTTCGAGTGCAATTGTTGTAGTAAAATTTAATTTGAATTTGAATTTGAACGTACACGGATTACTAAAGTACGAGTGCATAAAATAAGTATTCAATAATATATTGCAAGTATAGTTATAATTATGATTAATATTAAAGTCGTTTTTTAGTTATTCAAACATGAATTTGTTGATCTAAACTTTAGAAAGAAACCGAACTTCGTTAATTATTATTGATTTGTGACTGATTAATAAATATTTCTTATTCTATTCAAATAAATCACTTTATACGGATTTACTTACGTTTATTTTATATTATATTTTAACCTGACGCGATGTTCCTCTTAGTGACACCTCTTATGAGGGAAATACAATAGGTTGGCGTTAACTTTAAAAACAATTTATGTTCTTATTTACAAAAAAATAAGTAAAAGTTTTAATAAATAAAATTCGTATGTAAAAAAATTGGGTAGATATTGGTTGTCACTAAAAATATTGTCAGTCATCAAAAATAATAATAAAAAAATTTAATCATCAAAGTACCAAGATTTTTTAATCACACTATAAACGTCCGCTATTCTTCCAAGTACGACTAAGGTCAACTCGGGTCAGGCAGAGCGCCGAGCGACATGTCCTCTCTCTAGAAAGCCTCGCGGCGGTCTGATTTGAAATTGCTCGCGCGCAGTGATTTATAGTAGTTTTCAAATATTTATAGAAAAATAATCACTGTAAATTATTTGAAATTTTAAATTGGATGTTTTAAAGCATATGTTCTTCTATTATATTATGCTATTATTATATTAAATCAAGTAAGATATATCGGTGAAAAAATCATTTTAATTCCTTAATATTTTACATTGTTTGAACTTTAATTTCTTATATAAAGAAACCTAAATCAAAAAATTTTCTTCTCCAACTATATTCCTTAGGATCTTAGCAATAGGTAAAAAAAAAAATCTAATTAGGTTTGCCAGTGGTTTCCTATAATTAGAGCGTCGAAACTGACGCTAAAAGGGAAATTAAGAAAACCTCTGTTGAGTTATCTTGATACAATTTACCAATACTCTATTAATTGAAATATTTTTCTCCCCAACTATTGAGACAACGAAATTTCCTAAAGTTATTAGTAATTATCATTTTTGTAAAATAAAGGGTTGATGGTATTAAAGGGTTTGAAAAGTACTGTTTTGGAGTCAAACAGCGCATGGACGGCGTAAACGCTCTTAATTCTCGGAGAAGTCTTATTTCGCGATTCAGAATATCGTTGTTAGTTCTTCATTTGCATCATAGATGGCGCTGTAGTACTCTTTGTACTATTTCGCTACAAATTGTGAATTACCTGTAAAAAGCGGGTCAACACAAGCTCTCCCACAGGTCGTGGAGCAGCATATCTTCTCCCCGCACTCATCGTCCGTAGTGCACGGAGTCGCACGCGCAGGACACGCACTTTCTCCCACTGGACACCTTCCTCGGAGCTCCGCGTTTGCTGCAAATATAGAAGAACTATTGTTTATGGTTGATAAGGAAAGTTCCTAATGTTTATTGTGGAAGCTACGAGTGAGAGAAAATGACAAGTGTTACGCGGACTCGTCAAGACAAAATTAATTTCCTTAAAGTCTTTCAGATGATTAGACAAATATCTTTTATTTGTGGAATAAAATTTCGTTCTCTTAACAGTTTTTTGATATAAAATAAAAAAAAGAAACATTTTTAATTCGCAACGACTTGTAAGTTTAAACGTTTGGTCTAATTCGCCCTTAGTTGATGTTTCTATGCGGGTAAAGCCCGTATCGTATTCGATTTCAGTAATCTGGGGCAAAATATTGGCGCAACTAAGCGATAAGGATCGAATGCTATTACGGCTCGGATAGGTAAGTAAGTGTGAAGAAAATGCTTGATAGGCACCTGATAGCTTTAATTAACGCAGCCAATTAATTAGTGCAGTAACTGGTGTTTTATAGACGCTTGCAATATAGCATGATCATGATTTTTACCGCCATTCAACTGTTATTTGAATGACAGTAAGCATGAGGATTTTAATCATCAGTTTCAGGCAGCAAGTTTGATTTAGTTAGTGTGATTGGTTATATCTTCAGCTACCAGTCTTTCTGTTATCGGTAGAGCAGCATGATTGATTTTTGAAAGATATAATTAGTCTACAAAGAGTTAGTGTGTTTGGCTATATCTTCAAATACCTCACTTATCGGCAGAGCTAAATGATTGATTTTTGAAAAAAATAATTAGTCTTTATAAAATGTGTATTACCATGCTGCAGCAGCAGTGCGCAGGCGCAGAGCAGCGCCGCCCTCACCGCCACCGACATCGCTGCATCACACACGCGAACGCTGGAAAAAAGGAAATATTATTTAGTACGTTGGAAGAAGAACGGAAGGAGGAGTTCGTGGCTCCTAAATAATAACAGCTGCTCGGGTCGATCTTCAGGTTAAGCCGCGCTTGCCTGGGTTGGTCCGTGGTTTGGTGCCACCCATTACGTACCGAGTTTCCTCCGTGCCTCGGAAAGCACCTTAAGCCGTTGATCCCGGCTGTCAATTGTAGATCTTTGACAGTCGTTATAGGTTTTCAGTGGCCCGAAAGTCTGACAACCAGTCTTACCCAGATACCCATCAGTACTAACTGGGTTGCGGAGGTCAGATAGGTAGTCGCTCCTTGTAAAATACTGGTAATCAGCTGCATCCGGTTAGACTGGAAGCCGACCCCAATATAGTTGGGAAAAGGCTATGCAGATGATGACATTGGCAGAAGAACACTGGCTTTAGTCATGGGACATGCGTATTCTTGAGTGGAAACTGTGAATCGGCAAACTTAAATGCAAAGCCCTTAAGAGTTGGAGGGACGATCTTCGCAGGATGGCGGCAGTTGGATAAAAGTAGCTAAGGACAAAGAAGATCTTTGTCCATTGTGTTAGTACGTTTCTAATAATGGATGCTCTATGCTGATGATAATATACGCAGACGCGCAGTCGACACGATTGTAATAAGATATTTTTTAATAATATTGCGATATGATGAGTCTTAATTAATGGTTTATTGTGTCTTCATTATTGTTTTTCCCCATAGTCGAACGTACGACAACGGGCAGCCTATCAGCAGGTAGGTACTCAAATGAAAACAATATGTCATTGTCAAGAAGATTTCTTTATCTGATCACGTACGTATACGTATGCAAGGGAGGTCTTCGTAGCGTTGTTATTTAGTTACTCTTACATCTGAGTCATACAAATTGTTCGTCGGCTACAAACATGGGTTTCGGCCTTGCAGCTGATTGTATTCGGTACCATTGTTATATGTTAATTAGATATTTTAAATTTTGTTACACATCGCTTGTAGATTTTCAATGTTGAATATCAATTGACGAAGAAGTTTGGTGACGATTCGAAGAAGTGTCTTGTTTGTGTTTTAGACGGCTATTAAGTTTTAAGATTGACGAATTCTTGGAGCTAATAAAGTTGTGGGTTTCATGGTATACAATAAAGCCCACATGCACCACTAAGCGCTAACCACATCGTGGTGATGCTAACTATCAGATGAAGATGATTCTGGTAAAGTGATGTTTAAATACGTTCAGGAAAATAATTGGTGCAAGCGGTACAACCACCAATGAAAATTCATCGAATATTATTTCTTCTGACTAAATAAAAATATTTATGACTTTAAAATAGGTAGGTACCACACGGGATATTTGGAAACAAAACAAATGATGACGCGATTATAAAGATTGCAACCTGTACCTAATCGCTGTAAATGTAGGTATTTCCATTTTGTAATTAACTGTGAAACTATAACCTGTAACTAAGTAAACCAGCGTTTAATTATGTAACCGAAACATTATTGTTTAAAACTCAAGAAACAGTTAACAGATAATTAACCATTAACTTTTTCTAGTACAACAAAGGTAAACAACCCGGAAACGAGGCATGAAAATGCCAGCATTGTTCGCTTTTCCTTACCAATACTTAGTTAATTAGTTTTTCGCGAAATCACTCGCCAAGATTAATGATTCAAGTTTGGAATTAGCAGGAAAAAGATCTTGGCCAGGCCTAAAAGAGACGAGTACAGTTATTATAGTACAGTACAACATGGTTCCTTTGGCGTTTGAATGAGGAAGGCGCTGCTGGTAAACGTGAAGTTGTCTGTGGAAAGTGTATTTCCAAAAATCAAGATGGCAGCTTTAGTTCCGAATATGGCCACGCGCCAAAAGAACAATGTTGCACTATACGGTTGTACGCATAACGAGCCAACCACTCAACCAGTCAATCACGTCTCCGTGACGTGTGCGCATGCAGTCTACGGTTTGAATTTCGAATGCGTCCTCGCGCCACTTAGCGGTTACATACACCGGGCTTTCCCGCGCAGGCCGATGCACACAGAATTTATTTTGATTGTTCTTTAATTACTTGAGTGCCTCGTTGGTTTAGTTGGTTTAGTGGTGTAAAGCGCTACTGCTGAGCATGAGGTCCTGGGGTCGATACCAAGGTCGGACAGTCAGACAGAGTCTGGATTTGTGCTCGGTTGATGGCCATAGGCTCGATCCCTATTAGGTACATGAGACTTGGCAAAATCTGGGTGGGTTTATGTTCTTTATAAAAAAAAACAATTAGTTGAACTTATTTCTTCCATTTTCTTGGTTCTATTGTGGTTAGTTTCTCTATTTGTACGGAAGTGATGTAACAACCGAGCCCATCGGCTGCATGCTAATTAGCGATTACTTTCTCCGATTTTCGTTGAGTTTAACGTTCGGAGGTCACTGAACTTATTTCTTTGACATTGTATCTCGAAAATAATAGATAGCTAGGGCGCTAGTATTATAGTTAACTTATTAGTGGTTATGGTTAAAGGCTTAAGTTATTTTTAAAAGGAAAATATTGAGGTTTTAGTAGAAAATGTTTCACAAAATCAAACACCCGTGTTTGAATTTGTCTGGGCAAGAGCTCATTCACACGGCTTCCGTCATTGACGATCCGACATAAAACACGATACGTCATGACAAAAAATTCACGATTCGTGTTGAGACGTGTCCGTCATTTTTCACGATTCGTGATGCGTGTGAACACGGACAATTAAAAAGCATTGCCGCCGTCAAAAAAAATGACGGATCGTGAAAAAAGACGATAGGTACGTCAAAAAAACGAATCGTCGTCGTGTGAACGGGCTGTAACAGAGATGAGGTCACAATGGAAAATCGTCATGTGTATGTACGGTCTAACTACCAACAGTTGATTTTTATAAGCAGAACATTCTATAGTCACTTCAAATGTAGTTTGAAGAACAAACAATTCAATTCCAGAGCAAGCTAAGGAGACAGTTTTCATACATAAACCATCCACAGTCTCGATATGATTCGGCTTGAATATCCAAAGGATTAGTTTCATAGAAGTTTTGAAACCGAATATCCAAACTTCGTCAAAGCGTTATCTATGTTTCTGGAACTTGAACAAGGCTCCGATCACAAACTTACTAAACTAAGTTTCTTTATACGAAAATCACATCTAGGTCCTTTGATATTTCTAAATGATCAACGGGGTTTTCAGTCATTAATTTAAGTGGATTTTGTGGAGTGCCTGAAAGTCCTAGAGCCCTAAAATAGCACCTACTTACTTAGTCTAAAACATTTCAAAGACACGGTTTTCTTTACCTTATTGCTTTCAGAAACGCTAAGCGAAACCCCAATAATGAAATAGTGTTAGGTATTATTAGCTGAAACCAAACTCCATTTAAAAATTTAATACATAAAACACTATCCAAGAGATGGCTATAAAGTTAACAGCTTATCCACTCCATTGTGGCAAGAAACTAACTGAACACTCATTCCACGAAGTTTGTACTCGCTTTGAGATCCGACTGGGTACGAATCTTTAAAATAAAAATCCATCGAAGTGTTAAGCTGGGATCACAGTTCTGTTATTGTCGCGAAGAACTGATGTGACTTCATGTGACCAACCACTATGAGCTATAATAGCAAAATACGGTATCCCAGTAATGTCTTAAATGGCGAAACATCGTAATTCTTAATAAGGTTGCACTTTTTAGCGTAGAGTAGTGATGGTCCAGCGAATGGCCACAATTTGTAGGTCCGAGGTCGTATAGGTTCGAACCTAGAAGGGCCACTTTGCGTAAATTATTCACAACCACTGCTTTTAAAACGGTGAAGGAATACCTACATCGTGAGGACACTAACGCCGCATCACCGCTTGACATTAGGCAAGTTGCGGCCAAACGCAAGCCTGTCAAGGTATGTCCTGGAATCGAATATTCGAAGACATGTGACATCTGTCAACCCGCACTGGTTCCGCTTCATGAATTACGGCGCACGCGTGGGATAGGAGGCCTTTGTCCCAGCTGTGGGAATATTATAGGCTGAGTATACTTTTAGCGAGCAAAACGCACCAATCTTCGGCAAACATTGCTTCATGACGACAGACCCAAGTGCGGCCATTATCACAGTCTCGAGATCTTTCGCCATATTCCCCCATTTCTCGTAGAACCGTGGTCACGTCGTCAAGCCAAGTCATTTCGTAAGTTAGGAGTGAGTGAACTCAGCTGACGACTCTATGGCCGTCGTGACGCAACGCGTGGTGAAAGGCGACCAGACGATAGATTTGATGCATTGTGGTGCATCTAGCCTCTTTTTTACGTTTTATTTGGGCATTTGTGGTGAAATTTTGCGGTGGAGCTTGACTGGTTTGCGTGAAGGTGTTGGTAGTATCTATCTCAGGAAGTTTTTTCTTTTTCTGAAATAATGGAGTTGTATCTGCCTATTAATGAATTTAATATAATAAAGGCACGTGGGCGTTCCTGCTTTCTTTTAAAAAAATGAGTGATGAAAAAGTTTTACAAACAAACGTAGATAAAAATGATACATAAGGTGGAAGCGCCAGGATAGCCCGCGAAATTAAAATTTTCTTAGGTACGTTTTTTGCAATTTGCCGGTCACTGTCAGGCTGTACATTGAACAAAATATGATTCGCGGCTGTAATAGGTATTTAGTTACAGAATTATAATCATTAAAATCATCAATACAACCCTCAAAGTTCATACAACCCCATTGCATAACTATTTCATGAAATTTGAATTTCGCGGGCTACCCTGGCGCTTCCACCTTAAGTAGGTAAGTAATGGTTTCTAGAATAACGTAATTACCTAGGTATGATATCCAATAACTTCGCTTGTTGTTTTAATAAAAGAAGAAAAAGTCTTCGCCATTCAACTTTATTATCTTATATGCATTACAAAGGACAATGGAATTATAGCGAGTGTCATTAAAATATTATTGAGAGGACACCAGAGGTCGGAACGGAACGAAATCGCATCAAACGCGAATATGCAAGGAAAACTGTGTGAAAACTCGTATAAAACTTAACAAATAAATATGAAATTCCTTTGTACGGAGTTGGAGAGAGAAATAGTAAAAGTTTAAAGTCAATGCGCTCGTAAAAATCGACAAGTCCTCGATTGAGAAAGTAAGTTCGCAAAGGGTTAGACTGAGCTTGTAGCAAAATTTGATAGCTCGGTGTGGATCATTAATTCGATCCGTTCACGGCGTTCACACTGCTTTGTTTTGTAAAACTTTAGAAATAAAAATAAGCTTGCCGACAGCCTATGTTCCTGTTTATTCTTACAAATGGCGGTTTTGAAACAAGTATTTCTATCTTCGAAAAGAAACCGTTTTTTTTAAATAATCATATTCAGAACAAGACACACACATCCATACTTGTATTTTAGAAGCGGCTGATCGGATCGTAATGAAATTTGGCGAGGAGATACTTAGATTATATCTTATGGCAGGACACAGAGTACAGGTTCTTTTTCTCTCAATCATACACAACATATAGGTATAATTTCCGCACAATTGAAGTCGCGGGCAAAAGCTAGTTGTTACTTTTATATAACTATCTCCATCAAAATTACTTCAATCATCATAAAAAGTGACAGCTGATTGGCATCGCAACTGACATAACAAACCGGTCAACCATCTACATGTATCACTACCTAGGTACATGACATAATCTATTCAGTAAGATTGAGTAAATCCATTGTTTTTATTCCAACGCCTGAGTGATTGTTGTGTAAACAATTCTGATAACAACCAGCTATTAAGACAACATCGCGTGATATCGATAATCTATAATTTAAACAATTAGTAGATGTGTGTTAAGGATCGTTTTCGAAACCGTGATTAAATATCAGGGACTGGTATGTACCACCTTCTCTTATAGTACCTAGCATAATATAATATTTCAATATTACTTCAGTGTCGGAACGAGATGGAGGTGTAAAAGTAGTCTAGCTTGCATCTTTTACACACAATGAAATGAGATTAAAATAAAACTGCTCTCAGAGCACGTGGTAGGTGGGGTGGAATGAAAACTTTACTGATTATGTGTGCTCAAAAACAATTTTTGTTATCAATACAACAAAGAATTTCTTGGAGCCTATAGATAGGTAGACATACCCTACGTCATTTGCAAAGTAAAATGGAATCCACTATCTACATTGGCCAATGAGCCAAGCTTGGAAAGGAGGGCATTTCGAACAAACCAACCAAGGTAGGTGGTATGATTGCAGTCTGTTGTTATTTATTTAGAGAACAGTCCGAACAGGCGTATTTTGCGTAGTTAGTTACCCCTAATTCGCTTGGGTAGGTATAAAAGGGTAGTGATGAAACCATGGTGAATCTAATCCAACAACGCGTGGCGTATGGAAAAAATGCAAGGCGTATAGGAACGTACCTCAACAAAGGATTTGTCGGACGTCATCGTCCGACAAATCTAGAGTTATGCCGTTTTGATGGCTCGCCCCCTATTACATGGGGCTTAAATATGGCTGGCCAAATGTGTGTGCACTAGTACACCTCTGCCTAACCCTTCGGGGAGATCATACGTGATGTTAATAAAAAAAAATATTAATATTTATATATATATATTATTTAACCCATGATGTTAAGTCCTTTTCGACAAACTGTATACTTACTTAGTTACGTAAACCGAAACACGCGTGACTTTCATTTACCTAATTCTATTGTTCCATTTATTTTACAGCCCGTTATTTATTCCTAACATCAAAAGCACCTGCAGGAAATTCGTAACAATAAAAGCTTCGAAGTGGACAATAAAATTAATTCAAACAAAAACGTGTCGCATTCAAATTGGAAACAAAACGTTACAAAAACGTGTTATAGAAAGTGAATTTGACTTATTCAAACGGTGACAGATCGGCGGCGGCGTGATGAATTTCATTTCACTTTTACATTTATTTGCATTTTTGTTCATAAAAAAGTGATAAAAGGCCTTTTAAATCTGCTGTTAGTCGAATTTTTAGAATCGATACTGGAAACTGTTGTGTTGTGGTTCCTCGTGTTTTTTAATTTCGAGATAACGGGGATGCGTCTAGTTCCACGTAGACTACCTACATTGTCCTTTTCCAAAATTATTTTCTGAATGCGAAAGTGACACTTTCTGTCTGTTTGTTACCTTTAACGCCTAAAACGATTGAGCGGATTTGCTTGCAGACGGATAGACAACCTTGGTTAGGACCTCGGGACTTTTTTATACCATAACATAACATCACGCCTGTAATCCCTGAAGGGTTAGGCAGAGGTGTACTTAATAGTACACGCACATTTCGCCAGTTAGGTATGTTAAGTCCCATGTAATAGGGGGCGAGCCTATTGTCAACAACCGGGCACAAATCGAGACTTCGTGACTGCTACTGAGAAATTCCTGAT
The DNA here is from genome assembly GCA_964057025.1 of Standfussiana lucernea. NCBI lineage: Eukaryota > Metazoa > Arthropoda > Insecta > Lepidoptera > Noctuidae > Standfussiana > Standfussiana lucernea. The sequence goes on along the minus strand of OZ059806.1, from coordinate 11,053,811 downwards.
GGAAAAACTCAATAACACTTTGCCCGACCTGGGAATCGATTCCAGGACCTCATGCTCAGCAGTCGCGCTTACCACCACTAGGCCAACGAGGCAGTCAACTTATTTGAACTTACACTATCACTTACGGGATATCATATTAAGCTCCCGATATTTCGACAATGTTGCAAGCGCCATGATCACGAGATGACTGGGCATTGAACATTAATGGCGGAAGATATCCCGTAAGTGATAGTGTAAGTTCAGTTATGAACCGTGAAAGCTTAAAACAGTAGTCAACTTATTTGTCTCGGTAGTACTTATTATAATTTCTGAACTCCACGAGGGCGAAGCCACGGGACAGACTAGTGATAATTTAAGTTATTGTATTCACATTGCAAGTTGTGAATCAGATATACCTAGACCTACCTACCTTAATTCCTATAGATACTATAGAAATCATTGGTCGTGCCTGACATAGGTAGGTAGGTATGTCGTAAGAGGAAGCTTCCTGAGATTTGTTACGTCTTTGTTAATCTTAGAGTGGTAGTAAATAGGTTGTGATCTAAGCCGCTTAAGAGCGTTTACGCCGTCCATGCGCTGTTTGACTCCAAAACAGTACTTTTCAAACCCTTTAATACCATCAACCCTTTATTTTACAAAAATGATAATTACTAATAACTTTAGGAAATTTCGTTGTCTCAATAGTTGGGGAGAAAAATATTTCAATTAATAGAGTATTGGTAAATTGTATCAAGATAACTCAACAGAGGTTTTCTTAATTTCCCTTTTAGCGTCAGTTTCGACGCTCTAATTATAGGAAACCACTGGCAAAACTAATTAGATTTTTTTTTTTACCTATTGCTAAGATCCTAAGGAATATAGTTGGAGAAGAAAATTTTTTGATTTAGGTTTCTTTATATAAGAAATTAAAGTTCAAACAATGTAAAATATTAAGGAATTAAAATGATTTTTTCACCGATATATCTTACTTGATTTAATATAATAATAGCATAATATAATAGAAGAACATATGCTTTAAAACATACAATTTAAAATTTCAAATAATTTACAGTGATTATTTTTCTATAAATATTTGAAAACTACTATAAATCACTGCGCGCGAGCAATTTCAAATCAGACCGCCGCGAGGCTTTCTAGAGAGAGGACATGTCGCTCGGCGCTCTGCCTGACCCGAGTTGACCTTAGTCGTACTTGGAAGGATAGCGGACGTTTATAGTGTGATTAAAAAATCTTGGTACTTTGATGATTAAATTTTTTTATTATTATTTTTGATGACTGACAATATTTTTAGTGACAACCAATATCTACCCAATTTTTTTACATACGAATTTTATTTATTAAAACTTTTACTTATTTTTTTGTAAATAAGAACATAAATTGTTTTTAAAGTTAACGCCAACCTATTGTATTTCCCTCATAAGAGGTGTCACTAAGAGGAACATCGCGTCAGGTTAAAATATAACATAAAATAAACGTAAGTAAATCCGTATAAAGTGATTTATTTGAATAGAATAAGAAATATTTATTAATCAGTCACAAATCAATAATAATTAACGAAGTTCGGTTTCTTTCTAAAGTTTAGATCAACAAATTCATGTTTGAATAACTAAAAAACGACTTTAATATTAATCATAATTATAGCTATACTTGCAATATATTATTGAATACTTATTTTATGCACTCGTACTTTAGTAATCCGTGTACGTTCAAATTCAAATTCAAATTAAATTTTACTACAACAATTGCACTCGAACGGATCATAGTGGGTTAGTTTGACTATAGCGCGCGAGAGCGCGCCAGCGCTATGCACACAGGCACGCGCGCTTTTGTGTGCGTAAAAAATGCATTGAATTACCTAAACTTGACTTCGCGCGATAGACGTAAACGCTCTTAATGCTCAAGTATCTGCCCCGATGGAGAAAGCCTCACCTGGATTTTCCTTGAAACAAAGGTTCCTTGAACAGCCTGTGGAGCCATTAATATTCTAACATTTGACATTTGAGTACGGTTTACGTGGTGTGCCTTATGTGGAACATTGTATAGGTAAATTAAGCTTCTGTTTTATAGACTATTACCAACTATTTACTGAGCTATTGTGGTTACGTTAAGCTATTGATTGAATCAAATTATAAGTCAATTTAAATAAGACTAAGTAGATCTTTATGAAAGCTTCCTATCTTCACTTGGCCTATTAAGAAAACCATCGTTCTTCAGCCAACTACGGCGGATCTCGAAAGGAGGGTAATGTTTTTCGGGAGAAATTTTATCTTGTTCTTGTAAAAATACCTACTAATATGAGCCAAAAAGCGTGTACAGTAAATGAATCTGCAATACAGAACAGAAGAAAAATACTTTTTATATTCGTCTAATAACGTAAAAGCTGGAAAAACAGACAACGATGGCGACAGTTTTATGTTTGATGGAGCGTATAAAAACTGTTTTGTTTCAGCCTCGGTAGGTATGTATTAGTAAGGTTGGAAAGAAGACTATGTTGCTCTTTTTACTTAGTCTCGGCGTAAAATATCGAAACATTCTAAAGTCACTCCCAGGCACCATATTATAGTACCTGGGAGTATGACCCATAACAAAATGTCAATAACCCTCCTTTTGTTCTTCAGTCGGTTAAAAAGCTGCCTATGATCTACAGAAAAATAAAGCTATATAATCGGTTTGACTACCAAGTTCATACTCGTAGTACTTGAGATATCTATGAAGAACAGAGTAAAGTGTCAAAGTAAGACGCGTTTCTTATTGACATTTTATTAAAATAAAAACTACTTACATGCGTAAATTATTCTAAATGAAGTTAAATATTACGAAAGCCTTTATCTAAATAAACATTTTAAAATATACGTACCTATAACTTAATTTCATAGATACAGCAATCACTACGTATGTAGAAAGTAAAATTTGAATATGTCACTCACGATTTTGGCACGCATTGTGTTTGCGTTTATCGTAACAATGTTCTCTCATGAGCACCTCATTTAAATTCTTGTGACACCCAGAGATTTAGTTCATCCATTTAATTTAAACTTTTGTAATGCTAATCATGCACTAATCAAAATTGCTAATCTTACAGAACGTTACATTGACAAAAGACTAATAAATAAGACCGATAAGACAGATCTTGACTGACTTTTACTTTATGATTCCGAGTTCTTTTTTCAAATAGCGCGCCTATTTCTTTTTTCTGTCAATGAATTGGCGTTGGCAGGTTTTTTTTTTCTTTTATGTTCAGGATTTTCTTGACGGATTTTTTTTACGTCACAGTCGTTTTTAAACTGGGGTGAATGGAATCGTCAATCATGTCGCATTCCTTTCTCTTAGGGGCTTTGAGGTTTACATTGAAGGGAAATTGGCAACGGTGTCTGTCATAATAGATTTTCTTACGCACAAATTGTCTGTATTTTGTGAACCCCAAATGTCTATTCTCTGATGTTGTAACAATGCTTACGACAAGAATTGGGTAGGTACGGTTTCATCACAAGTGAGTATTGTAAGACTATTACTTTATCGCATAACCAGAAACAGATCGATTCAAATTCAAAACTTAATTCTTCAAAAGCATTTATCACGACAATTTTCAATCACAATAAAGTTCAAAGCATTGATATTTCATAGAGCGATCAAGGGCTATGTTCGCACGGACGGGAAAGCAGCGCGTGACAGACAAACAAACAAGCCTGAGGTCATTGATGCCCGCGCTTTCTCGATTTCACTGAGCAGTAACTACGATAGAGCTGTCAGTAATGTCATAATTAATGCCTTTATTTGTGTTGATGAGTTGCTGGCTGTATTGATATTTATGATAAAAGAATGATAAAATCAAAAGATAAATCATCATTATTGTCTATTAATGACGATGGATTAATATGGATCTATTAGTGACGGCAATGTTGATCAATCGATAGTAGTAATGGCAGGTCCATAACAATACTTTACGTTAAGGATTAGTTATTGCTGTTCGCTGCTATACATAACCAATGCCCTTTTGCCACATTTTTATAAGAAGTGCTCTAAAATAATGTTCCCAAGTGCCATTCCAGCTCTTAAAAGTATCAGAAACTCTAAAAATGAATGTAATCCCTCTTAATGTCAGTAAGCTTTAGCCAAGTAATGTCTTTCTTTAGTTAAATGTGCTGAATTGAGGCCTTTAGCGATATTCACGGCAATTCATACGGGACTTTCAAGCAATCTATCAATTTAAATGCTCACTAAACTTGGGAACGCGGTGAACTATAAACAACTTCAGAATGTCACCCCAAAGTACTTTTAAAATATCGTGGAAATTCTCTGAAGAAATTATTTTCAGGGATTTGTTCACTGACAGCGTTGAGATTTAAGATCTTACTTAATCTTTTCTGTTTAAAGAGGCGAGAATTACCCCTGTTAGATGGCTAACAAAAAATGGGAAGTAAATTAAGGCTGAGTTCTAAAAAAGTAAATAATATATACGTAAGCTTGTGGAAATATTGAATATTTTGTCTAAGCGTGTAAAGTTTTCATAAGGACAATATAATTTCAAGTTAATAATAGGTAGTATAGTCTAATTTCCTCTATGATCATAAAGTCATAAGTGACAAGACAATTTATACTTCAGTGTTGTCGTCGACGATATTGCCATCATAACTTTTTGCACACAAATCAATCATAGACTATCATAATAAGCCATACACAAAAAGGAAACTTTCTCCAGCCAGAGCCATCGCTTCCCTTGAGTTATGAAACTAATAAAGTTGTTAATATTAACGACAAACAACTAAAAACACGTCGGAAGGAAATGTGTGGTACATGTTACATACAACCCAATGTGTCTCACGTCACGCAAGTTGGTGCAGTTTCCAACTAACTTCTACTGTCTATGATTAATGTACAATGTTATTTTATTACGAAAAGCTATGAGTATCTTTAGGTAGTTTGAAGGATAATTTACAGGGCATCGACCTTACCAAAAGAAAACCTCTTCGGATGAAACTTCAAAAAATCACTTCTTGTGATTGATAAATAAATAAATGATTTCCCGGCGTCGCGCGTCGCCGCGTCGGTCGGCCCTCTATTCATTTCGTTCATAGACAACGTTTCAGGTTCGAATTTTATAGCAGCGGAGTGGACCTATCGAAAGGCACTAGTAAACGACAGAATTGTGTGGAAAAGGGAGACGCCTTAATCCTCCAGCAGGTAGGCAATTCGGGCTACTTGATCGTTAGAGGAGGCCGAAGAGCTATTTATTTCTTGAGGTTATTTCAATGAATCATACTTAGTTAATCAAATTATCAACCAAATACTTATTCATTAAACATTAAAGGGCAAATCCACAGATTAATCCACCTATGATCAAATCTGTTTTCATTTTGATTATTTTGAATATTTATGGAACAGGAAGTGATGCCGTAAACATGGCTCAATGCGGAAGCTCATTAACATGCTAATGTAGAAATTAAGGGTTTTAAGCACGATAGAGTTTTGATGCCTGCGTAGAACAAACGTTACCATTGTAATTAATTTGGTACTGGTTTTAAATGTAATTTTGGGTTACAGTCGTTTTTTAATTATGCGTGTGAAGGATTATAAAAATCATTATATTGGTCTTAAATTATTGTACTTACACATAAATTATTTATTTATGACCTATGGAATGCTAACAGCTAACAAAACAGATTAAAATAGCACTCGAGACTTCATTGGCTGTCAAACTAAAGTACTATTTTTCACTTTTATTAAACAGAATGTAAAAAAAGAAGTGTGAACAACACAGATGATTATGAATTTCAAATAGGCATATAGTAAGTGAACTTACTCAATGAAAGATAATAATTATGTAAAGATGACAAAGGTAAAATGATAATTTTAGAATATTTTATAACACCTTAAAACTATTCAATAAGTAGAATTAACAGTAAGTTTTTTTCAAGGTAGCTTCAACATCACTAAATCCGAAACTTGCACATAGATGTCACTAACGGCCCAATCCACTCGCTACACGTTAAATTTCAAAATCTACCTCAACGATTTCCTGCCAGCATCCCGAGCTCTCTAACAACCGATCCGCTTTAGATAACAGTCGCGATTTGCCATCCATTACATGAAGAAGTGCCTTATTTACATTAATAGCAGTATCGAAGAATCCGTTCCCTAAACGATCGGCTTCGAACTTTCGAGAAAATTCGCCTGTAAAGAGGAGCTGCATTGAATAGGTTCTACGTTTCAAGGACCTCCCTAAACTTTCAAGTTTTGTTGTTATTTGTAATGCTTTGACCATTTCGTAGCTGATGTATTTTTTTTCAGCAACAAATAAGAAAAGGAAACTCTAGGTACTACAGAAAGGGGTGCAAAGTCAGAAGTCCTCCACGTGTGCCGAGCGGCTGCTGGTCCCTCCCGATACGTCTGGAGGGATGAGCAGCTGCTCGGCCGGTGCACCCTGGGCGTGGCAGTAATCATCCCCCGGGGATGAGAGGAAATTGGAATTTCCATTTCCTCTCATCCCTCGGGGAGTGTTACTGCCGCGGCCAATTATTCTGACAAGGGTGGGGTCGTTGGACCAAAAGTGCGTTCCCCTGCGTGACCCTCTGTAAAGCAGAGGGCATAGCAGGGGAGTAAGGACGGGCTCGGTGTGCACTTACCCTGCCTCCGAGCAGACAGGGAAGGATACGTCCTTCCCTGTCACCGTCGATCTCGTAATCCCATCGTCGAAGTGTCGTGGATCATGTCTCGCGGCTTTGATAGGGACCGAGGGTCTTGGCTTAACCGCCCGGACCGCGAGGTAGAAAACCTCTATAAAAAATCACCCCAAACCTCCAAGCGGCGGCGCACCGTGAGGGAGGTTGTTAGCTTGACTAATGGGTAGCTAAATTAGTCGTTAGTGCGAACCACTTATTTTGAGACGTTAAAAAGTATTTACTCGTGGGAACAATTATGGAAAGACAAAGAAAAAAAACAAATGAAGAGGTGGGGAGTGATGCGGGGTCGGAGTCCGACGCCGCATCCAGCGATAGGTGCGCGGGAAGCTCAGGGAGCTCCCGCCTCGAGAGGGCCGGGACTGCTGCGGAGAACAGCAAGTTCTTCCGCAAGCGGTCCAGGCAGGAGGGCGACCTAGAGTCGACTTCCGGAGAGGAGTTGGCCTCGGCCCGTAAGATCTCCACCAGCAGACGCGGTGGGATCCAAGGCAAGAGGGGGGGGCTCACTGCCTCCGAGAGGTCGGCAAAGGTGGCCGAGGAGGGGCGCCACCCGGGCTTTACTGCTCCCGGGTCTGGCGAAGAGGCGGGTGCGCCTGGCGGCTCCGAGGCGGAGCGTAAGGCCAGGTTCGCAAAGGAGGTGGAAGCCGCAATCCGGGGCGTGGCCGCGAAGGTAAAGCCTTCCACAAAACACAAGGCCATCCCCGCGGCTTCCGCTTCCATTTTGGCGGCTGCGGAGGCCCACTATGTGGGGCCTCCGTCTGATGAGGTGGCCAAGCTGCGGGCGGAGGTGTCCCGCCTGGCGACCTGCATGGAGCTTCTCCAACAGGAGAACGCTAAGCTCCGTGCAGACCTGGCCAGCCTGCGGGAGGCTGGCTCCAGTGTGGCTCCTCCAAGGGGGGGACCACAGCAGCGGCAGCAGCAAAGCCAGCCCGTGCCTGTGGAGAACCAGGTTTTGAACCTGGTTCGGCAGGAGCTGGCTGCCTTCCAGACGCGGTTTTCCGTTCTGGAGGGTATTGTCCTGCGTCCCCCCTTGACCGCGAACAAGGCGGCCGCGCCGAAAGCGGCCTCGTACGCGGCTGCTGCGGCTGCCGCCCCCGCGACCAGTCAGCCCTCTGGCAGGGCTGCGTTGCCCCCCGCTGATAAGTCGGCTCCGGCGAAACCGGTGTCGGCTAAGAAGGCGGCGGGCAAGAAGAAGAAGGGCAAGGCGGCTGCACAGGCGGCAATTGTGTCAGCGCCAGCGGCGAGTGGGCCAGCGCCTGCGGCACGTCCGCCTCCGCCACTGCCTCCCCAGCCCACTACACCTTCCGCGGCTGATGCCGGATGGCAGGTGGTTGGGGAGAAACAGAAGGGGCGGAAGGCGGCCAAAAAGGCCCGCAATGAGGAGCGGCAGCGCCAGCACCGGGCGCGAAAGGTTGCGGCTAGGCTCCGCGCCCCTAAAACCGCGGCTGTGGTGATCACGCTACAGCCAGATGCGGAAAAGAGGGGCGTGTCCTACCGCGACCTGCTGGCGAAAGCCAAGGAGACGGTGAACCTCGGTGAGCTCGGAATCACCGGGGGCCTCCGGCTTAAAGTTACTGCGACAGGGGCTCGCATGCTGGAGATCCCCGGTGAAACCAGCGGCTCGTCCGCAGACGCTCTGGCGGAAAAGCTCAGAGCGTCCCTGAACGCGGACGAGGCCCGAGTTTCCAGGCCTGTCAGATGCGCAGACCTGCGCATCTTGGGTCTGGACGACTCGGTGACCGAGGAGGAGGTGGTGGCCGCCGTCGCCAGGTCCGGAGGGTGTCCTGCTGAGCAGGTCAGGGCAGGCGCCATACGTTCGGACCTGTCGGGCATGCGTACCGTTACGGTAAGCTGCCCCGTGACGGCGGCTAAAACTATCGTGGAGGGCCGAAGGCTACTGGTGGGCTGGGTTTCAGCGCAGGTAAAGCTGCTGGAACCCAGACCTCTGAGGTGCTATCGCTGCCACGTGGGGCACCACGTGTCAGTAAGGTGCGCCTCGGAGGTGGACCGCAGTGGCCTCTGCTTCCGATGCAGTCAGCCCGGTCACACATCGGCGGCTTGCTTTGCCACGCCGCACTGTGCTGCATGTGCGGCTGCTGGCAAGCCGGCCGATCACCGGGCTGGGAGCAAGGCCTGCGCTCCACCCACAAGAGATAAGAGCAGGCCCTCCGCCGCCTCCGCCACCGTCTCCGCCGCCGCTGCCGCGGCTGCCCCCTCTGCCGCTGTCGCCGCCACTGCCGCCGCTGCGACAATTGCGCCCTCGCAGGGGGCCCGGGAGGAGGAGGGTATGGAATGCCAATAACGGCCCCATTACGCCTCCTCCAGGCGAACATCAACCACTGCGCCTGCGCCCAGAATCTGCTGCTTCAGAGCATGGCGCAGTGGTTGATTAACATCGCCGTGGTCGCTGAGCCGTACTTCGTCCTGCCCAGGGAAGACTGGGTGGCGGACCTAAGCGGCTCAGTGGCCTTAGTTTCGTCGGCCGCCGCCGGTACCCCGACCCTTGAAAGTGTCAGGAAGGGTCAGGGGTGCGTAGCGGCACGGTTCGGGGAGATCGTAGTTGTGGGTGTCTACTTCTCCCCGAACCGAACTCTCGCCGAGTTCCACAACTCCCTTGCGGAGTTGAGTGTCGTCGTCGGAAGCCATTCCCTCCCCGTGCTTGTCCTCGGGGACTTCAATGCCAAGAATATGGCTTGGGGTTCTCGTTGCACAGACGTGCGGGGAAGGATGGTGGAGGACTGGGCTCTGGAAACAGGCCTGGTCGTCCTGAATCGAGGTACTGTACCCACGTGTGTGCGGATGCGGGGCGAGTCGGTGGTGGACATTTCGTTCGCTAGCCCCGCTCTGTCGCCGCGTGTCGTGGACTGGCGTGTCATGGAGGGGGTGGAGACCTATTCCGACCACCGGTATATCCGGTTTGACGTCTCCGCCCAGTCCTCGAGCGCGCCGGTCTTACAGGCCCCGAGTGGTCCGCGTTGGGCGCTGAAGCAGCTGGACCGGGAGCTCCTCCTGGAAGCCTCGATCGTGCAGGCCTGGGTGACATCACCGGACAGGCCTGCCGACGTTGATAATGAGGCAGGGTGGTTCCAGGAGGCCATGTCCGACATATGTGACGTGGCAATGCCCCGAGTTCGGCCAGGACGCGCCCGGCGTCAGGTGTACTGGTGGTCGCGCGAGCTGACAACTCTGCGCGAGGCGTGCGTCGCTGCGCGACACCCGTACGCCAGGCATCGCAGGCTCCGCATTCGCCCGCCGAATGCGGAAGCCATTGAGGCGGAGCTGTATGAGGGCTACAGAGCGGCGAAGACCGCCCTCCACGAGGCTGTCCTGCGGGCCAGAGATCGGGCCCGCGAGGAGATGCTGGGGACTCTTGACGGGGATCCGTGGGGGCGCCCTTACAAGATGGTGCGGGATAAACTCCGCACCTGGGCCCCCCCACTGACGCAGAGTCTCCGGCCTCAGCTCGTGGAGGACGTGGTGAGCGCTCTGTTTCCCTCGCGAGGGGAACATCCCCCCCCGCCTATGGCTCCGCCACCTGCGGTGCCGGAAGCGGACCACGACGACGACGACGTCCCGGAAGTGGCTGGGGTAGACCTGAGAGTGGCGGTAGGACGGCTCAAGGCCAAAAATACCGCCCCGGGACCCGACGGCTTGCCTGGCAAAGCCTGGGTCCTGGCCTTTGAGGCTCTCGGGCCCCGACTGGAGGGGCTCCTAAGCGCATGCTTGGAGAGAGGCCAGTTCCCGCTTCGTTGGAAGACGGGGAAGCTGGTCCTCATTCGGAAGCCGGGGCGCCCTGCGGACTCTCCGTCCGCATACCGGCCCGTTGTGTTGCTCGACGAGGTGGGCAAGCTCTTTGAAAGAGTCATTGCAAACCGCCTCGCCGAGCACCTTGCGGGGATGGGTCCGGATCTTGCGGAACACCAGTTTGGTTTCCGCAAGGGGCGCTCCACGGTGGACGCCATCATGCGCGTAAGAGCCCTCACGACGAGGGATGCGGTGTCCCGGGGTGGGGTTGTCTTGGCGGTGTCTCTCGACATCGCCAACGCCTTCAACTCATTGGGGAGGCACTCCGGTATCACCGGGTGCCGACCTACCTTCGTCGTGTGGTCGGGGATTACCTGACGGACAGAGCCGTCATCTACCCCGGTCGCTCCGGAGAGTGGAACCGGCGAGAGATGTCGTGCGGTGTCCCACAGGGATCGGTTCTAGGACCGCCCTTGTGGAACATCGGCTACGACTGGGTGCTGCGCGCCGACCTCCCTAGTGGCGTCAGCGTAGTGTGCTACGCTGACGACACGCTGGTGCTGGCACAGGGGAGGTCGCACGAGGCGGCGGCCGACTTGATGACACGCGGGGTTGCGATAGTCGTTGAGAGGATCCGGCAACTGGGTCTCGAGGTGGCATTGCACAAGTCCGAGGCCATGTGCTTTCATGGGCCTCGGAATGCGCCACCGTCGGGATCCTCACTGACGGTAGGAGGGGTTTCCATCGGCGTCGGGTCGACGTTGAAGTACCTGGGACTTGTCCTCGACAGCCGGTGGAACTTCGTGGAGCACTTCCGACGTTTGGCCCCTAAACTGGAACGGACTGGGGCTGCCTTCAGGCGGCTCCTGCCCAATCTGGGGGGGCCGAACGCCTCCTGCCGGAGGCTCTATGCGGGGGTCGTGCGGTCCATGGCCCTTTACGGTGCCCCGGTGTGGGCGCGTTCCTTGAGGCGGCGAGCCGCCCATTATCTGAACGCGCCCCAAAAGGTGATAGCCGTAAGGATGGTCCGTGGGTTCCGCACGATCTCGGGCGAGGCTGCGAGCCTCCTAGCCGGATTGCCACCATGGGATCTGGAGGCGATAGTCCTCGCGCGCCTACATGAATGGCGCGCGGAGGTTCTTCGCCGGGGGGTTACTCCGCTGCCGCGGCTAATTGCCGCTCAGCGGACAAACCTCCGAGCCGATCTCATGGTGACATGGAGAGAGCGACTGTCGCAACCCCGTGCAGGGCACGCCACGATAGTGGCGATAAGTCCCCTCTTTGAGGAGTGGCTTGAGAGGCGCCACGGCGTCCTCACCTTCCGCCTGACGCAGGTCCTCACCGGACACGGTTGTTTCGGGAGGTTCCTGCACCGAATCAGGCGGGAGGAGACGCCCGGGTGTTTCCACTGCGAGGATCGACCGGAGGACACGGTGGAGCATACGGTGGAGGTCTGCCCCGCTTGGGCGGAGCACCGCCGTGTCCTCCTAGCGGCGATCGGCGGCGGCGACCTCTCGCGTCCGGCCCTGGTTCGAGCCATGGTCCGGAGCGAGACGGAATGGGAAGCCGTCACCTCCTTTTGCGAAGCAGTCATGCTAGCAAAGGAGGAGGCGGAACGTGAGAGAGAGCGTTCCTCCTCACGTCCCAGCCGCCGCGGGAGACGCACCGGGCGTCGGGGGCCACGTGGTGGCCCCCGGCCACCGTAGACGCGGGCCTGTGGACGGTGAGCTAAGGGCTAGCTCGCCGTCCCTCCGTCTTAGGACGACAGGCCGTGTCGACGGCGCGTTCGTGTTCCACGCGCGCCTCAAAGAGATGTCAGCATAGGGAAGGGGCCCGCAAGGGCCGATGCCTGCCGGGTGCTGCGGGTTGTTCGAAAGAGATACCGCGGCCCCGGAACACAAAGGGCGATGAAGGAACATGGATGGGTTTTAGTCAGTAAAAGTCTGACACTCCCTCCCGCTCAGCCCAGAGCGGGAGAAGTCATTTGATGATTTCCCATCCGAAAAAAAAAAAAAAAAAAAAAAGGTACTACAGAAAAATTAAGCTAACAAGAAAAAATCCAATCACCAGAATGCTGGATCCGACTATATCCAGTTGCGAAAGTAGCAAAATTGCCTCATTGCGGCCGCAGTAGTACATTCCAATCGAATCCAATCCAATTGTATTAAACTAGATTGGAAATGACTAACTCCTGTTTGCAGGTACTACCACAATTTTATTAGGTTGGTATTTCAATTGCAGACTATTGGATAATCTGGAATTTAGTATTTCAGTTTAAATGTATATGGATTAAAATCAGTTTTTCTTTTTCGTGTCTCCCTGAGTGTGACGGCATTATTTTACAAAACTAAACTACGCAACGGATTTTTCTTCATAAATATTTTCACAAATCTTTCTTGGTAAGTAATATAAATGTAGTTATTTCCTTAACCATAACCTGACAGTTTGGCAGCCCTACTAAAATGATTATGATTCACGATACGAAAGTGATTCATATTTCACCCCTGTCATATTTTGCACCGTACCTTGCGCTGCCATGGGGCCCAAGGTATAATAGGTTGTTTTGACTGCAGCAAAGTTACTTTAATGCGGCTTATTTTCACGGTCTCGAAGTATAAAACAACGCAAAGTACTTAACAACTTGATAGTGCAAAAGTAACTTATAAGTTATAACTAGCCAGCATGCCTGAGAGATATTTATCGACGGCATGTAAAAGCCAAGTCAGAGGCCCATGGGCCGCATAAAAACTCTGACACCAGGTTAGGCACTAACCACACGATAAAGAAGAAGAAGTTATAACTACTAAGTACGTAGGTACTTTCTACAAGGGTCGGGAAATTAGGGACGCTATTCATCTAGTTTCTTGAATAAATGTTCTGGTACCTAAAGGGCAGTTAATCAAAAAGTTTTAGTCAATAATACCAGCCTGTAACTGTCCCACTGCTGGGCAATGGCCTCTTCTCATACAGAGAAGGCACGAGCATTGATCACCACGCTTGCTCAGGACGGGTTGGCGATTTCAGACTCATTAATTACTAGCTGACCCACGCTACTTCGCCTGCGTAACATTTTCGATTGACGCTCCGCTCCTATTGGTCGCAGTGTGATGTTGTATAGCCTGTAGCCGTCCTCGATAAATAGGCTATCCAATACTAAAAGAATTTGCAATTCGAACTAGTAGTTCCTGAGATTAGCGCGTTCAACTGAACAAACAAGCTCTTAAGCTTTATAATATTAGTATCTATAGATAGTCTAGGTTTCCTTGCAATGTTTTCTCAAAGGGCAGTTACGGCACACAAAGTATTCTTATAAGTACTTTGTGTCACCAATTTAGTATCATCTTATGTCTTCCTTTTCGATACACCTTTATCAGTAATTCATCACTTCAGTACTTATTCACCCCACGTCCAGCGATTGAAGTTATCCATTCATCTTTTCCTTGAATTTCTTTTCCTTTATTCATATGACACATGAATGCTCAAAAGTTTTCTCTCGACAAATTCTGCTTGTCGTGTTGATTATAATTATTATTTTTATTTGTCTTATTCTTCATTACGAAGTAGAATAATGTGCTCATTATGCGCTGTTTAGAAATGCGAGACGCACGGAAATAAACTCGCAATAATTTATCTTGATGACATCATATTATGTCATATTTTTTACATTTTTTGTCGTAACTTTTTATGAGTAAGTATTACCTAATGAAATGTTATATAATAATTGATAAAAAGATAAGTGTAAGATTTTTTAGGATTGCTATAAATAATTTCATCAGATTTTTTTAGGTAAATGATATTTACTTTAAAATAGCTTTTTTGTATGCGTACTTGTAACTCCAGATTGGGTACCGACTGTTATGCAAAAAGGAAGACATCTATCATTCCCCCTCACTAGTATTACGTACTATCTTTTAGTCTCGAATAAGAACGAAACCAATCACAACTCCACATCTTATCACCTCTTCAGAATCAAGTCACCCACAATTACCACGACAAAACCCAGGAAGCTTCTTCGCCTATCTATCAGCGCTCTGATACTAATTAACGATGATAAATGACATGTAATCCATACTAATTGTCATGTCCGAGCGTCACTTTCACTTTGACTCATACCGCATGCGACATGCGCCAGAGTGAAACTGCGGTTTAGTTAGAGAGAGTTCGCAATTACTCGCGACTGCGCAGCCAGCGGCACTGGCTAGTCTTGGAATAAATGGTTACGTTTTTTAGAAGAAATTTGACGATGACCAATGAGGAATTTGGGGCAAAAGTGTTATGCGAAAAAATATGACGTAATTTTGAATGTGACTCTGCGAATTTAAACTGAATTTGGCTTAAAATAAACTTTATTTTTAAAAGATGGTCTACACATTCTTTTGTGATTTTTTAAACGTTGTTGAATAAGTTATATAAATATGTTAGCCAGGTTCAACATCATCTCTGCCTATCCTTTTCTCGACTATGTTGGGTTCGACCTCCGGTCTAACCGGATGCAGCTGAATACTATTTAAAACATAGTTAGCCAGGACCAAAGACTTCACCCCTGTTTTGTACAGTTTAGCTTATCATAATTTAACAGACACATCTTTCTAAAGACCTAAATAACTTGAAGTTTATTAAGTTCGTGTTACTTTACACTTGTGCTACAATGTCAGAGCTGTTACAAAGGTTTTAATTAGATTGTGTTATTGAGAACAACGTGATTGTAATCAACGTTTTCACGTACATAAAGCGATAGGCATGTAAATATAATTCCTATGTAGGAATATCAATTTTCGGCGCTGAGCCCAACGTTGAAAATTCAACATAGGGCTTTTATTTAGGCATTCGTCTAAGAGTCGGAAACGAATTTAAGTGTTTGAAATTAACTAAAGTAATGAAAATGTATTTAGTAAAACGCGCTTATGATTGCTTTTTCGGGCAAAACAAACGCAGTTTGGATAATTTGCTCATTGAAGGATGTCATTGAACTCATAAATTGATGTTGAAAACAAAATATTCAGCTAAGGAACATTATCGTCATTACCTACAATTTTTATAAAAGCTTGTAATCCGCAATATTGTTCCGTTGAGTCTTTTTTTAGACAAGCATTGATTAAACCGTCTGTAAAACGTCACTGAACTTTAAAATAAATATTTGCATAGAGAAATCAACGGCTTAATCCCCTTATTTACAAGTAACACGTAATTAATCATAGAAGCAAATATTTATTTAGCCAACAACGTACAAAGCTTCAATTTTAAACGAAAATGTTTGTCATCATTTTTTGTGTGGTAGCTTAACGAATTTGAGTAAATAAACCGTCTTTGATATCATCAGGCTATTGAAACCAGGGACCATATCGGTTACCCATTGAAAGGGTTTTCGTTAGGGTTTTTCGAAGCGGTTAATCAAAAACCCATACGATATGGGTAACCCTTTTGAACGGCTTAATAGACCATTTTGGTTACCTATTGAAAGGGTTTTTGATAGGGTTTTTCTAGCAGTCAATCAAAAACCCATACGATATGGGTACCCCTTTTGAACGGCTTAATAGACCATTTTGGTTACCCATTGAAAGGGTTTTTGATAGGGTTTTTCTAGCAGTCAATCAAAAACCCATACGATGTGGCTAACCCTTTTGAACGGCTTAATTGACCATTTTGGCTACCCATTGAAAGGGTTTTCGATAGGGTTTTTCTAGCAGTCAATCAAAAACCCTTACGATGTGGTGTGGGTCACCCTTTTGAACAGCTTAATTGATCGTTTTGGTTACCAGCTTAATTGACCGTTTTGGTATGGGTTTTTGATAGGGTTTTCTAAACAGTCACAAACCCATAATATTTGGATAACTCTTTTGAACGGCCTAAGCCAAGGGACCATTTTGGTTAACCAAATCGAATATGAATGATATCGCACCGTGCGTTCAAGGACAAGTATACAAAACAACAACAAAAAAATTCTCGAGTTGGCGGAACAGTTTCATTTGTGTGAGTGAGCTTTCACGCTGCAGTTTATGTGACATATAACATATTCAGTAAAACACCATCTTTTGCAAAGAGCTCTAAAGAAAATGATTAACAGATGGCTACTTCTATGGGATCGAATTGATCTAGAGCTTCATTTATCTTTTTTTGTAGAAATTACGTGATTTATGAGTAGACAAGGAAGTTTAGATTTTTACTAATCTCTTACTTCAGTCAAAATCTGCCATTTAACGTATTTTAGTGATTGTTTGTTTCATAATCGTTACCTATGCTGCAATCTATGATTTTCTTTACATGACTAATTATAATTTGTTCGAGTTTAGACCCCATGGTAATATGATCTCTCGCTGAAGGGCATAGGTTTCAAAACGGAATAGCATGCGTTGACGCGGCGGCGCCTTTGTGGCTACTTACCTAGCTGGTTGTAAACAGGGATCTATGAGCTTTATTGAATGTGACTTAGAGTTCATTTTAGCTTTGCTGGCCGGATACCGAAATTACTTAATATTATTGTTTTTTTCATTTCTGTTCTTGTTTATTACTTTATTGCAAGTACCAAACAAATGCTGTCATTTTTGCTGTTTGATTTTTGAACCTGGACGTCTTTTGCGGAGTTTTACTATATTATTATTTAGTCGGTGTGAAAACTTAGGGGTCTGCGAAATGATCAATCGTGATTGTAAATTATTACGTGTTTGTTGCACATAGCTCTTTTACGTACCAAGCGATTGATAATATTACTATACTACAATATAAATTGATGGCGATTGATCATTTCGGGGTCGCATTACAATAGGTAGGTATGTAGATATAAAGTTACGTAATTTATCAATCTAAATTTTCAAAATAGCAATTGTATAGTTTATTGCAATGGGCAAGTAGGTAAATATGTAGGATTGTCCTACATACTTACCTACTTGCCAATTCACGCAACAATTTGCGCAACGATGTTATGTCCTAAAGGTCCGACGTACCACTTCATTGTTGATTGATTTGTGTCATGGATAGATTATTGGTCACTAAATGTACAAAATGGAGTACCTACTAGACTGCCCTGTTAGGCCGAAAAGCGCTAGGTAGGTATCTCAAAGTTTTGAAGAAAATCGCCGAAATCTCTTAGCAATTTCAAAGAGAGATGTTTGACAAGAACCAAACTTATTAGTTGTTTTATTTTTGTTTAAGTTAGATATCGCTATGTGGCTTATATCATTACATGCGAAATTGTAAAAGCTATTAAATGTTATTAAAAAACAAAAGCAGGCCTCCTTCACTCGTTCGAAGTCATGCACTAACGTACATACCTACGGGGCTACGGCTCGCATTCACCCAAACGAATTACATTTAACCTTATTTGTGTCATAGTCCTATACTTACAGTCGTCCAACGCAGACGTCTTTTAAAGGCGTTCTTATGCCTACGGAATAGAAGTCAAAATCGGTTGAACGGACTGTAAAAAGTTTTTATTAAATGTCTTATCTTATTTCAAACGACATTTATAATAAAATAAAGACAAAATTTCTACTTGCTCATTCAATTGATTACGATAACACGGGTATGTATTAGCGAGCGAGAAATTTTTTGCATTCCGCCCCGGTACGGTTGATTTCTTTATAGTTGTCCGAGATTTAGGGGTCGATTTAGATGTCAAAACCCCTCCCGGGTTTGAACTTCAAAACCAGACCTACGACCCGGCCCCTGAGATGAGTAAGAGTTTCAAGATGAAGAGAACGCAAGAGCGAGCGAAGCGAGCCGGACCTAAAGAGCCTAAGGGAGCTTTAAAATTCAAGCTATTGCATAAGCTATAATAGAAATAAATCAGGCGTAGAAACATCTGGATCGAATGTAGGTGACAAAGACATTCCTGCTGATGTTTTTGACAATTCGTCATGGATCTGATTGACGTGTTGAGATTCGTCATCAGAACTTTCTTCACTCTCTGATATACTTAGTAATATTTTCTAGTACCAAATATAAAATGATAAGTATAATAAAATTATACAAGGCATCCGGCCCCAACATTCGTTTTTATAATTTTGAAACCTAATACCTAAATAACAAACGACCAACAGAGAGTCTCTATGAAGTACTTACCTACTATCTTCTGCGCAACTTCGTGCGAGTTAGCAAAGAAATCTTAGCACCTGGATGGATTTTGAGCATAAACTACATATCTGCAAACATCACAAATAACGTCACGCCTGTATTCCCCAAAGAGGTGTACCTAATAGACTAATAGTACACCCACATTCGTCAGTTATGTTTTTAAATCTCATGTAACAGGGGGCGAGTGAGCCTATTTGTAGGCAATACTATTGCCTACAAACTATCTACAAAGAAAAACTCAAACTATCTACAAAGTACTTTAATATTCAAGAAAAAACTAACCTTATAAATGAATTAGCTTGAAACACGCAAACGCATCCCAATTGATAAAAAAAGTCTACACGCTACTTTCGGCTCGGATAGATCAAAAGAATAATATAATATAAACTCAAAAACTCAAAATACGCAACTATAGTTATTGGAGCTCTCGCTCGTACCTACTCTCGCTATTTGTATAATACCGTCTAGTGAATTATAGGCAATGAGCGCCCGGCCGCCATTCCCGTACCACCGACCTAGCACAAGTTTATTGAATAACCCGAACAAAACCCTTATAATATATGGGTTTTTATAATGCCCTTCATTATAATAACCCATATATTATAAGGGTTTTGACCCTTTCACTGGGTTTCTAGTATAGAACCCATTCAATGGGTTTTCATGCAACCCTTTCACTGGGTTTCTAGTATAAAACCCATTCAATGGGTTATCATGAAACCCTTTCAAAGGGTTTCTAGTATAAAACCCATTCAATGGGTTATCATGTAACCCTTTCAAAGGGTTTCTAGTATAAAACCCATTCAATAGGTTATCATGTAACCCTTTCAAAGGGTTTCTGGTACAAAACCCATTCAAGGGGTTACCCAATGATAGAGGTAACCTCATAAACGGCTTACCCCTTCGAAAGGCTTAACTCTTAAGCGGGGTTGTACGGTCCCTGATTGAAACTTAATCACCTACTAAAGTGATGTCATTGGTAGTCACTGAGATAAATATAACTTATTAGATAAATCCCATAACGACCGAAGTATAGTTGCTAATATATTTTAGTGCGTTGACGATATCAGAACTTCAACAGTAATCTTGTTTTTTTTACCAACAGCCCCGTCTGTCAACGTCATTCGAGCGCCAATAGATCCTTGTAGCTCTGTAAGTGATGATTACCTGCAACAAGACAAAATGCCGGGTTAAATTAACTCTAAACTAAAATGTATTTAACGAATTATGATTTGTTTGACGTGGTGATCCATTTCAATATTACGTAGTCCATTTGATTACAAAAGCTAGCTACGGATTAGGTAAACACGTACTTATGAAACACCATACTTGCTGATGAACGCTAAGTCGACTTCAGGAACAGTATGTTTTTCATTAAAAAAATAATGAAACTTTTTGTTTACTTTCCGTCTCTATTATCTAGTCAGCTATATGACAGTGACACCAACAATGTTTTGACATCGAAACTTCATACTGGGGGCCTAAAATGGCCGCTTTAGCAGAATCATATTAGGATAATAATATGAATTACGTTAGGATTGGTAACATGGTCACAGAGTGACAATTCATAACATTAACTGCGTCTGTCACATTTTAAGAATTTTAACGTGATTCTTAATTATTATTATCCCATTATGATTCTGCTAAAGCGGCCATTTTAGACCCCCAGTATGAAGTTTTGATGTCAAAACATTGTTGGTGTCATATAGCTGACTAGATAATAGAGACGGAAAGTTGCGGTAATTTTAGGCCCCCAGTTTGCCGCAACCGGATTATGGGAAAATTCGGTCACACGGTCCGAATGTTAGTTTGAATTCATTCCCAGGCTTTGTTAATTGAAACAGAAATTTCGTTTCGGTAAGCAGGAGATACAATTAATAATTGATACAAATAATAATACCTACTAGTAATCATGTGATTTTTAATGAGAAAGAAAATGGAGTTACAGTTTTCTCAAAATTGCAGTTAATTTTTATAGTGTAAGCACTTGTACTATTATTGTATTCAGTGGTGTAAGAAAGTTATGAAAATCTAAACCTTTGTAATGTCGCTTTCTTGTCTGTCTGTCACAGAGAAGTTTTTCGAGATCATCGTCATTTATTTGCAATAAGTTTTGTACATATTGATCTTAAAGTCAGTTGCGGTTCCTAATACATAGTCATACATACATAGATGACATGCAAAACTATACAACATATTTAATTCAAGGCATACCTACATTTATATAAAATACATAAATGTAGGTATGCCTTTAGATCCCGGTTTCTATCATTAATTACTATAATAAAACGCAACGTAACATCTATGCAAAGTAGGAATGAATTTTGATTAGGAGTGTTAGGTCCGTCTTACACACAAATCGCCAGTTCAAGACTTATGGTTGTCGAGAAACATTAGGTATTGATACATTAAGGATTACATGAGGTAAATCACCAAGACGTGCGCTACTGTATACGTCGTACATTGTGCAAGAATAGGCAACTGAACGACCATATAGGATATCCGTTTTCCGTCTGACGTCAAACACGGAAAGTGGCACAAGTATGAAACTACACATTTTCATTTTCCGAAATGTATTTTATGAAGCTGAATGACGTGTTGGTTTTGTATGAATACATATTGTGTTATTGAATGTTTTGACTTTGGGATAATATTGAAATGGGAAAATGTATTTGAATCTAGAATTGAGAGTGAAATCGATTAGAGATTAGTTGTTTTTTTTTTGTAGCCATGAATGTCCCACTGCTGGATAAAGATTGATAAATTGAAATCTAATATTTTCTTTCGTTTTCTAACTGAGTTGTGGAGGTCAGATAGGCTGTCGCTCCATGTAAAATACTGGTATTCAGCTGTATCCGGTTAGACTGGAAGCCGACTCCAACATAGTTGGGAAAAGTCTAGGCAGATGATCATTTTCTTTCGTTTTTTTATGGTATGGGTTTTATGTTTTTTGATAGTATATTTTTAACGGTAACTACATACATAATATAATAATACATTGATAGGTGTGATCATTATATAAGTTTTAATGAGAAAAGTGGAATAATACCAACATTTTCTGATACTAAATGTATGTACTTAACTACTTGGATTTACGCCTTAACAAAGGGCGACCTTTTTTCATTTACTGGGCTCAGCCTTACAGCCTACGGCATCAATTTATAAGAAGGAAAATAGAAGAACTTTCTTTTTATAGTAACATTGAAGATCCGTTTTATAATTATAGTGTATCCAATATCGTTAGTCCTAGCACCTCCTACAATAAACACGAAGCACCGGTGTTGCCAGCAGTCACGTACGCCAATAACGCGTTGGCTTAAATAGCGCATTACTGCATAAGTAGAGACAGTGTTGCCAGTTTATCGTGTTCTACAAACAATTTAGTAAACTGTTACATTTAATTGGTTCGTGAGTGTTTTGTTTTTCTGTTCTAGTTTATTGTGAGATTTAGAACATGGTATAGTCTCGGAATCACAAGGTAAAGCACGACTGTGTTAACATTCACTATACACAAGATTTAAAATAAAAACATACGATTTCTCGCTGTTGGCCAATAGAGAGGACATTTTGTTTTTCCTACTCCTCCGCTAGTCTTTTCTGATTAATTTCGTTGCGGGATCCAAGACAGTTAAAAGAGAGTTAAAGAAGTTATTGTTTCTCTGGAACTTCGTCGAGCTTCATTGTCTCGACGCTTTTCTGGTGGTCGCCACTGTTTTCACTGTTTTCTGGCTTTCAGGAGTTGCAGTGGTTTGGGAATAGTGTGGCTGGCTTTTTGGCCAATAGATGTGCATGTACGAAATGCGAGTAAGAATCGAACTGTTTAACCTTTTAGTTCTGCGATTCTACGTTGCAAGTATGTACTTGAGTAAAACTTGAAAGCAGAAATCTAAAAGAGAAAAGTTAACAGAAACCTCCGAAGTAGGTACGACTTGGAACTTTTCTAATATTCAACCGACAAAAGTTTGTAGCTATCACTCTAGGATTTGGCCTACATTCTAGACTTTGCTTGTCGCAGACTAATATAATTCAATAATGTTTTAAATACTTCAAGCACTGTATACAAACATACTAACGTATCCGGAGTATTTCATAAAAATTCGACCGTCTGACGTGTGTCCGTATTTGTCGTTAACATAACATCGCGCCTGTAATCCCCGAAGGTTTCGCAGACGTGTACTTAATAGTACCTATACCAGTTTTTTGCCATGTACATATGTAATAGGAGTCGAGCCCGTTGCTATCAACCGAACACAAATCTAAACCCGGTGGCTGCTATTGAGAAAAATCCAACAACAATAGCCCGACCTGAGGGAATCGAAACCAAGACCGCATGCTCAGCTGTTTATTCAAATTAACCAACAAGCATATCCGGAGTACTTCGTAGAGAAGCGACCGTGTGTTTGTGCGTATGTCGACATAAACATAAACTCAACAGTATTCACGGCAGAACTCTGCCCCAGGGATTTTATGAACGCACATAACTTCCTCTTGACTTTATATAGTTGGCCGTTACGGACTTTCGGAATTACGTGCCATTTTTTATGAATAAAAAATGTTAGATAATCCGGATTAGGGAATGTGGGGATCAAAGGCTTGGAGAGTTTGAAAGTTGCTCCTTCATTTTTGAAATTCCAACTTGGTACTACTTCACCTCTCTGTTTATCTCTGCATCACCCAAAGGTTGGTTGGTAGAAAATGCCAATGAAATTAACTCCGCCTCTGTAATATTAGGGTATTTAAAATTATGTTCACATCATATCGATTCTCATAGAATTCGGGATTGATTAAATAATTCAGGCATGATGAAAATAAATCGCTTGATTTGTTACGAAATTATTGCTCATCAATCATTTTTGACTCTCTAGATATCTGCGATTTTGAATGTATAGTCGATTGTTAAAAAAAAATATTCTGTTATATTCTTTCATTGAAGTTGTCATCGTGTACTGGGTAATGTAATATTTGTTTTAATATGTTCCATTAAGATTCACTTTCCAGACATTGTATAAACCAAGAATGAATCAGGTCCAATTTGCGTATGATTTTTGACATCTAGAATTCAAAGTTCACTAAATCACCGTGACCCAAAAGTACACTAAACCACAAAATCCTATCCACACATTGTAACACCACAAAGTACATGAAAACGAGACCAATACAACGATACAGATTAAGTTTTATTGAGCAAGTTCGTTCGCCATTTGCCCTTAGTCGGCTCAGTGCAATTGCACCGAAGTGCGGTTAGCATGGATCCGTTACTGTGATGCGTTCACTGACCTACAGGCGGATCTATTTGATGGGAAATTCGCTTGTTAATCGCGACGCAAAAACTGATTTCACCTCGTGGGCTCATGTTTTCTATGGAATCGAACAGTTGTGCGTGCTGACGAATTAATTGTGTTGCAATTTCCGATTTTGTGGGGCTTTGAGTACCTACTTGCAGGTAAAATGCCGTTTGATTTGCTTGAATGAGTTAAGTAACTAGATGGACTGTGTGAAAGATGGTATCGATAGAAAGGAGGTGAATCATGAGATTACGACTAATAGAGAAGTATGGATGGACAAGACATGTCGCGCCAATCACAAAAAAAAAAAAAATTGGATACGCGCAGGACAATGATGAATGAGTTAACCATGGATAAATGACGTAACAGTCGTCTGTCTTCATTTGTTTGGTGGCGGTAATGAAATCTGAATTGTAGATTTTGTAATTATAACAGGGTAGTTATGAGCGACATGCAGGTTCTAATTCGGATTTAACAATGCTTTACTAAATACAAAATTTACTTTTTACTGTTGCATTGTGTTTGTGTCTAGATCATTTGTAGCATTTGCCCATTAATTCTCGGAAGCATCAACCGAAAAAGGATTGCAATAAGACCAAAGACTCACTGCCCAAATCAGAAAGGACTATAAAATGTGAAACTTGATGACATCACCATAACCTACTGTATTCAGGCAAAAACAAATACAAACCGCGTTTTAATGCTTTCTGATTGGTACTAAAGGCTTGCGCCGATGATGGCCTTTTCTCGGTTTTAAACTGTGTGGGATGCTTGTGTTTGATTTTATGCGTATAATGTTAGCCTGCGTGATCCGACTGCTGGGCAAAGATCTCTCCCCGTAACTTTCAGCCAGCCGTATGCTTAATGAGCTGTGGGCTAAAATGCACCAGACTCACGGCAGACCTCGTAGAAGATGTTTGGACAAGCTGGACAAAACCAACAACCAGTGGTCAACATTAGCCTTGGATTGGAACACCTGAACACCTGGAAGCAATCTATACGTTTTGCAGATAATAATTAGGAACTCAAATAACATAACATCACGTCTGTATTCCCCGAAGAATTAGGAAGAGGTGTCCAGTGGCGTGCCTAGGAGCCAATAATATAGCGAGCCCATAAGGCAAGCAGCCTGTTCAGAAACTCTAACATCATGAAGAGTAGCAGGTTATAGGGGCCAACCAAGCTTTTAGGCTAGTATGAAAGTACCGCCAGTAAGGTGTGCTTAAAGTACATACACCAACATTTCGCCACAGTTATGTTTCGGTGATGTTTATCTTCCGCGGACATAATTCTCTCGTTTTGTGCAGGCCTTAAAACCGTTTTAGTACATTTGCGGGACGCATAGCGGATTTAGCAGCCTACTTTCAATGCTTGCAAACCATTGTTTCATTATATATTGTAATATTCTACAGGTGCCTGTCGCTGGTTTTAAACATTGCAGTATAATAGAATTGATAACGGTAATTAATCATTGTGCTTTTAGCTAATAGCGTGGTATTTCCGTTTTTGTTTAGTAACGTTTTTGTAATTATTGTAATAGGATAACGGTTTTTGTAACTTTTGTGAAGGAAAATAATGTTTTTTGTAACTTTTTGTGGAGGGAAACGTTACCTAGCTGTTTTGTTAATTGTGGGTTTTAATGTCATTCACAGTGATTACTGAGTGAATTGTGAATGAGTGATATGCCATTGGTTTTGTTGTAAAACTGAGGTAATGTGCTAACGGGATACTTTGTCGTGTATGTATAGAATTTTATATTGAATTTGTAATCAGATTGCGGAATTAATGTACTGTGTAAACTGGTTTGGGCAATGTTTTTCCGCGCATAAACGTTATTTTTTGTATAGTTGCTGTATGGGTCCTATTTATATTGTATATCAAGATAAGTGCAAAAGTTAACCAGTGTAGGAAAGTCAGATTCATTTTATTAGGTTTTACTGTGAATAAAACCGTAAACAATGAAAATTGTTTTATCATAAAGTCAAAACTAACGGATGCATTTAAGGTACTGTTAATTATTAACTAATCACAAAGCTTAATTACTAAATACTGTAAATACCTACTTCACAGCTTTACAGACAAATAACGGGTTTAGATCTAAATGCAATGACTGCTGTTTGCTTCGCGAATCGTCCGCACATCGCTAGCACTATTTCGTGTGGTTATTGCCAACTACATACATCGAGACATCCCGTTAACTGACGGTACGAGTTTTGAACTTTCAGCGTTTACTGGTTTTGATCAACCAGCGACCTGGCCCGCTTCGCACGATGTTTACGACAAACATCGAGATTTCTTTAATTTTTGATTAAGTATAATTATGTAAGTCCAACATTATTGTATTACTTGCTGTACCCGGCATGCGTTGCAATGCACTACCATTACCATTACCTACCTACCTACTAACTACTATATATGTATACTTAGATGCTTCAATTAAGATCTGGGACTTTATTATTGTACAATTGTACATTACAAAAGAAATAGGCTTAAAATAATAATAAAAATTATGTACCTACAAGTGTCTTTAAAAGAATTAAAGACGTTAAAAATTCGTCGCATCGCTGTCAAGATACGGTAAAAATAAGGTTATCAGGCGTACATAAGCACAAATAGGTGGAATTCCATTTGTTTCCTTAACTTATCGACATCATTTAGATACTTATCTGTTACACAACAATATCATTTCATGATGCAATTCTCTACAAAGCTATGCAACAAAAACTTTCAGAGTGCTAAAACAATAATTAACAATAAAAAAAATACAGTAAGTACGTTCACTTCGTACCTAGAGGTATGTACCACAATTTTTGAGTAAGTACTTGTTGTAATAAGAAAACTAGGAAACAAGTGAATTTTGATATGAATTCCCACGTTGACATTTCACCAGGATAGCAGAAGATTGACACAGAACTATAAAAATAAATGAAAAGCAAAATACGCTCTTGTACTTTGTACCGCAATGTTTGAGGAGTGGTACAGTGGACCGCCCCGTTACCACGGTGCCGCAGTACAGTCGGAACTGGTGGGTAACAGGGTTAACTTAACGCCTCGTCGAGCGCACGCGATTCGATAAACTGATTTGAAAATTTGCAATTTTTGACTTATACCGTTTCGTCACGCGGATGCGGAAGATAATGCTCTAATTTGTTTTTATTGTTATTAGGTATACTTTATTTATTTTACGGTAAGACGTAACACGTAAAATTGGCAATTTCTTGAGTAATCAGAACATCGAAAAAAAACGTCTGTTTTAGGTTCAGAAAGGTTGAAAATGAACTTTATTTGTACCAACCAGCATCATCTTTCCAAACGAATTCTGGAAAATGAAATAAATTCTTGTTACAATATTTTAAATTCTGTCAAGAATTTTCTGAGTTCCTAGAAACGACCACAAAGGAATTTTCTCGGGGTCCTACGGTATTTCACTGTTCAAAGGCGGGGTATTTTGTATACATAATCTATTACAATAGTGTGTCTATGTTTTATGTGTAGTGTACGTATCTTTATGTAATATTATGTTTTGATACTGTAACGGTGTGGCTTTTGTTTGGTATTATGTATTTGGTAAATATTGCTCATCTTAATGTTATGTCCCGATGTAGATAATACTTTATTGTCTGAATGTGAATGCCAAGGATTGGCTCTTGATATAAAAATAACCGTATTTTACTAAAACTAAAGGTCAATTTATCTTTGTTATTCATTGTTAGTTAGGTTACTTAGGTTCGTACACTCGTACTTAGACTTCGCAGTTCGTTCGATACTTAGGTAGATATAAGCGAAACTTCACTGCTACCAGAAAATATTACAATAGGCAATTTTCCTAAAATGAGAGCAGAAAAAATATCCTCGTACAATTTTACGAATTTCAATAGACTACTTAATTATTTGCGCAACAATAGAGAAAGATCAGTTTGTTTTTATTGACCTTTTTGCCAAGAAAATATTCTGCTTGTTCCCCAATCTCCCCCGAGGGTACTGTACCGCATCTAAAGAGATTATTTTTGAAATCTTTTGTTAGAAGTATGAAATTGTTATTAAAAATCAGTTTAAAGGCATCCTCCCTCCGCGGGTATTAAAGAAAAGCCGCTTATGTGCCTGTCACGGTAGGTACAGACAGAGACCACAAGTATAATTTGCTTTATTTTTGCGTTTCAGTTTTACGTTTAAAGCTATTTTAACTGTTTGGAGAAAAAGTTTTATGCTGTATGGTGGGTATATAAAATTCAATTAATTAAAAATCTCAAATTAAAAAAAATGGGGCTAAAATTTAAAAAAAGCAGGGGCTCACACTTTTGCAACAGTAAAATTAAGTATTATTTTGTAATTAATATTTGGGACAAACAGACTGATGTCAGATGCGCATGCGTATTATGTCATTCCGAATTCTCATTTAAACTCAACATGGAAACAAAATTAAATATTATTTCTGGCATGCAGCCGAATAAAAGTTAAAATCCAAATGTTTATTTACCAAACTACAGCCGCCAAAGTTCGTAAAACTAAAATGCTGTAGTTCGCTGACACCTTATAAAACTGGGTGTGAAATAATACTGCATTGCAGTTATTTGAATGATTTATTATTTCCTACTTTGTGCGCTTCAGATTGTTACGATCATTGTAAAAATTTCACGCCTATCCGACTGGCGAAAATATAATCAAACAGGTATATCCCAATTCACTGGGAAAAGTTACGCACACTGTACGAATCCATTGACCTTTTACTACGGCACCTATATTATTTATGAGATATCCATGTGCATAATCTCTAAATAAGAACTTACTTCTACCTAAGTATGTACTAACTTTAGATTGATGTGGCAAAACATTTCAATCGACAAGCGACTGATCTGAAATTAGCAATTAGTTTGACAGTAAAACGTCAAACACAACCTGACAAAACGTCACTCAATGAATCATTTTTTTTTCTGTGGCTTCGCCCGGTTTGTGCATATTTCTTTTTTATCGTCTTCTGTTTAATTCTCTCAGAAGCAGAAAGGAAGCTAATAGGCAAAGGCTCAGGTCAATCTAAAATGCAGTTCTCTTGACTCGTCCATTTTTTTTAATTTTCTGACATCCATGGAGCCTTTTATTGAACCACACTCTGATTGGTTGTAAAGGTTTTAATTAAAGCTATTCAAATTGAAAGCTCTTATATTGACAGGGAAAATTAAATTGCATCTAAATAAAAATAGA
The DNA here is from genome assembly GCA_964057025.1 of Standfussiana lucernea. Taxonomy (NCBI): domain Eukaryota; kingdom Metazoa; phylum Arthropoda; class Insecta; order Lepidoptera; family Noctuidae; genus Standfussiana; species Standfussiana lucernea. The sequence continues at coordinate 11,024,839 of OZ059806.1, read as the reverse complement.
GGATACGTACTAGTAGGTCTTTCTTCCTTTATCGTGTGGTAAGTGCCTAACCTGGTGTCAGAGGTTTAATGCCGCCCATGGGACTCTGACTTGGCTTTACATCGAGAAATATCTCACAGGCATGCTTGTTTTTCTCACGATGTTTTGCTTCACCGAAGCAAGTGATAATTACACAACACACACATGAATCCGGAAAATTAGAGGTTCGTGTCTTGAATTCGAACTTGAGACCTATGACTTGGCAGTGACACCACTAGGCTATCACCGCCTAAACTATTACTATTACTTGTAGGTAATCACACCAGGGACTCTTTAAAACAAATTAACTTCATTAATGTTGAATATCTACCTATATTAGTTTCAGTGAACATCTGGGACGCAAAATGCAGAATAAATATCGTCTCTAAGATTGCTATCGTCAACAAATTGCAAGAATTGGCTGGGGGAAACTTGTGCAATATTGACTCACAGCTCGCTTCGTGAAACGATATTGTTAAAATATAGTAGAAGCAACATTACAGAGTATATTGCAAGAAAACAGTCAATGAAGAAAGAAAAACATCCTGGCTTCATCTTTACCGTTATCTTTTACGTTCAATTTTCTTCTTATTTCAAATGCAACAGTTTTATTAAAAATTAAGACTAGAATCTGAATTTATGGCAACATTGTCTGGATCTTTCTTCATATACATAGAGCTGGGAAGATGAGTGCACTTGAGAACGCTTGAAGCTAGAATAATGTAGACGTGTTCGCTGAAGGCGGGCTGTAAAAGTCTTCACTATGAATATTCAGATGTCTTCATTCTTCACGCTACCGTGTGAATATATACGATGAAGGTGTTTCTGTTTCGTGAAGTTGAATACAGTAGTTTCTATATCAACTTCGTTTTTTGACGGTATATATTCATCATCAGCATCTACAGCTTTATCATCTACATCCTTTTTTCCTCTTTAACGTTATTCGTCCCTATTTTGAGAAGACGATCTACCAATTTTGCCATAGTTCTTTTAAGCCCTTTTTCTACCTAGCTTACTCTCCGCCATCACGTCTCCAATTTCTTAGTCAATATCATCATCATCTGCCTAGCCTTTTCCCAACTATGTTGTGTTCGGCGTCCAATCTCACCGGATCCAGCTGAATACCATTATTTTACATGGAGCGACGTAATACGATACCTTAATACTGCAATCCCTTTGAGAAACTTACAAATTATACCCTAATATGAGTCTTCAAGCTTGAGTCATGCATCTTTCTTGTTCCAAAGGTCGTTGGTGGCATTGTGGCAAGGACATGTTTGCTTCAACAGCCATTAGTAATCCTTTCACAGACGAATGTTTATGCATAAGCAGTAACTGCAGAACTACTTAGTTTCTCACTCAATGGTATATTGCCATCCGTCTTTTAGAGCGCATAATAGGCTTTTAGCATACCCAGTTCTGCGGTCAACCCCATTTAATGTATTTAGTTGGGATGAACTATTTACTCACTGAATAAACATAAGCTGATTTCCTTTCATCTCTAGATTGGAAGAGGATGTACGGGAAGTTTCAAAAGAGTGTGGGTTTAGCATAATGCTAATATTTTTAAATTCGAAAGTTACTCTGTCTGTCGATCCGTCTGTTTGCTACCTTTCCACTTTTTAACACCTGTATAGATTTCGTCGAAGTTTGGCATACAAGTAGAACCTGGGTTAAGACTTGGGATAATTTTAATCCTAGTAGTACATTCTGGGATAAATACCGATATCTACGCGGGTGAAAATGAAGCGGAGGCAGAAGCTAGTAGTGTAATATTTATGCGATGTTATTGGCATGCAATGTGTGTCTGACATGAAAACAGCTCTAAAAATATAAAATATGTAGCACACGCGGGGTGAGCAGATAAGAGACTGCTCCAGAGCATTTTAACAATCGGGTCGCGGTATAAATTTTTACTATGTCCACGTTCCCGGGGCAATGCGCTGCATTTTTAACCCACGGACAAAAAGTGATATGATTTTCAGCAGGGTTTATTTACTGAAAACCATATCACTTTCGCTTCCAACGCAGTTTTTGTGCTCCGAGTTTGATTAAAAAACACCAGCGAAAAGGAATCAATTATTCGTTTGAAGGATCAGACGAGGGCCTTGAATTTTTAAGAGATATTTTTGAAACAAATTAATGTATTTTTAAACATTTTGTATCTATATTTGATGAACCTCTCGCCTGGCGTTTTTTGGTAACTAATCCTTAGCCGGATTGATCACGTGTTTGGTATCAAATTGTTGTTAAAATAAAACATTTTCGCGTAGTCAACTTTGGGATAAAGGATGACGGTAATATTTCATTGTGTATTTCAACTGACTACACATTTCGCTCATGTTTATTTTGCACAATTTACTTGGTTACAAGGTTGGCTGGTTGGCAGTCATGTTTTTAGTTTTTATTCTTCTAATCATATTAGGGCTGGCCGGTTTAACGAACGCGTTTAAATTAAATTTTATAATCTATGGTTTAGAGGCTGGCAACCTACTAAGCTTTTACGACCTTATGCGTCGTGTTTTACTTTTTATGAGACATAATAATTTAATGTTTATTAAAGAAAAATGAAGTAGGTACAGGTTTGATGACTGTGACACGTAAAGGAGATATAGCAGCTTGAAAATAAATCAAAAAACGGAAATATAGCGGACTAGGTGTGATATCTAGAAGAAACTCGTAGCATATTCTCATATAGAGGTAAACTGCTTTACGATACGTAAGCCGACCTACGTTAAAAGTCTTTGAAAGGTTGCGGTGTTTAAATCCATTGCATGATTTATAAGCTTCAAATAAACATTGGAAGAAAATATCGTTCTTTGGCTCACGCCACAAAGAAGCCATACAAAGCCGTATTTTGGAAGCAAGTCCTGCTAAATGTGAAACATATGTACATACACATGGATGGACAATGGCCGGGAACGCTTTGGATGACCGCCAGTGAATACATTATCGATATACAAACCTAACTTTCCATTGAAATATTCACATTCGACGATATCTTTTTCTCCGTCGTTTTTTCTTCCGTCGGAGAGGAAAATCTTCGGGGAAATCTTTTGCACAAATTGAGAATAATACAATCCATACTAGAATTGGATTGTTACTTTTTTATATTTTTTTGTGATGGAAACAAATTAGCATCTAAGTGGGTTCGTCTGGCATGTGTTTGAGAAAATAAAATATCTTATTTATGATAGATTCCTACTGTCTTACTTGACACAACTTTTGTTCCAATTTTTAAGTAAATGCATAAATTAATTCTTTGGCTACTTAAGGATTTTTATTCTTTTATCTATACATACATAACATCTCGCCAGTGATACCCAAAGGGTTAGGCAGAGGTAAGAAATTCTTAATGGAAAAACCCAATAACACTTAGCTTGACGACCTGTAGATCAACGATGCAGAGGTATTCTTTTATTTATTCCAATAAAAAGAAAAAAAAATGTTTTCTAAGGTAGATTTAGTAATTGACTTAATTTCCCATAGAATTAACCACAAACCCGTAATTTACTGCAAAATAGCAACAGATCGTGAGCAGATTTCATAAAATCCCTACCAGGCACAGAGCAGACTAATCCAGTGAATTAAGTGCGTTTAAAACAGGTAGGAGCTAATTTAATAACCGGCCACGGTCAGTAGGGCAGGCGGAAGCACGACCGGTTACTAAATATCACTCGAATACTGGTTGGTAGTTGCACGCTTATATTTATATATGAGAAAACAAGATTTTAATACCAATGAACTGTCTCACTGAAGTTAATGGGCTGTGAGTCATCGACATTAACATTTTTTTATTAACTTTTGGCCGGCAAAGGTGGAAATCGAGATGGTACTCTGAAAGAGATGTCTTGACGGAAATAAAAACATAATTTGTATTTGATGAGAGTAGTAACAATAACTAATTTATTCGAATGAATGTTACAAGGTGGAAGAGACGTCCACGCGATAACGGTTACCTACCACGGACTCAGTACATCATTCTGAACCCCCCCACATAGATGTTTTTCATTGGTAATTTCAGCTGTTCCATACATTTTGACCTTGTAGGCGTTCCACTTTGTAGGAAACAGCAGATTTACTTTTTCTGGGTTCAGAATGATGTACTAAGGACGTGGCAAACGTTTTCGCGTCGGTGTACCTTCCAACTCGTATGTTTGGGAGACACCGTCCCCTGTTTCATTCAGTCTGTCACAGGTCACAACTGAACTAAGACTGCATTGTTTACATCCTTTGACTAAATAGTTTTGGTAAAAAAATGTTCTACTAAACTGTTGCTAATGTCAATCTGGGGGTTATCATGATTGATGAGTATTATTCCAAGAGTGGGTAAGAGATGGCGCTAGACAGCTGTCTAGTGCTGTCACTTTCCCACTCTCGGAATAGTCCTAAAACATTCCTGCATTAACAGATCATGGTAACCCACCTGAGCAGAAAAACGCAGCGCAATTCTCGCATGGAGCCAACGTTGGACATTCACACGCGGATTTCGAGATGTTCCACTTATGCCTGTAGTCACTTACACTAAGATACAGCCATGGTCTTGGATTATGAACTGTAAAAAATCAGCTGTTTCGTAAAAAAGTGCAAAAGTTACACGGATAAAATTTATAGAACTCCGATCTTTTTACAGTTTGCGTATGTAACAGCATCAATCAGCAGCCTGTTTACGCATTAATTTAGGTGATGCTTAGTTTTTAATGAAAACCAACATAAGCTCAGTTGCTTCTCAATTGTTTTACCCACAACACTTGTCAATAAATGGTTTCGATTCACATCCACTCATTGTTTACGGCCGGCGGGGGCGTGACATTTTTATTGAAACCTTAATTCATTTCAGTGTATATAAAGAGTTTATTTACTTTCTATTATGTGGCATATATACACAATTATGCTTTGTGGTTTTAGTAAGCGTGGATGTGAGTAGGTATTACTTTAATTTGCGATAGTTTAGTGCAAAGTAAGTACCTGGTAAAACGGGTTGAATAGAGACAAAACTTTGAATGGGATTTTGACGTTGAATTAATTTTACATGTTACCAACAAGTATTCCATTTAATTAAATTAATTATACTTCATTATTTCGTGAACTTGTTGGCAATATAACATATTAATTCAACGTTAAAATCCCCTTCAAAGTTTCTTCACGATTCACCCTAGCCTTTCTATTCACTCCGTTTTACGATACAAAGTAAAAAAGGTACAGTACCTATGTTTGAGGTTATTTTGTTCATTTACTTAAATTATTTATGAAAATTATAACTGGAAAAACATGATTTTTTGTTAGGTAACTGGATACCTAGGTAGGAACTTAATTATTGTGTAGCAGTTATATTGTATTTCAAAATTATGTTTTTCATTTAACCTCCAGGTTCAGGTATAGTATGAGGCTTTGAGGATATTGCACATATACAAGTGCCTTGATTAATTATGATGCTAATATCGTATATAACAGCCAGTAAAAAAAAGTCCCACTCTAAAAAGGTTAAGACCAAACAGAATCATCTCAATTCTGGCGACCTTTTTTACGTAACCTCCTAAACAAACAATCCTTTTTTTTAATAAAACCTTCCACTTATTCTGGGACTTTTTTACTTACAGGATTGTTTTTTCGACACCAAAAGCCGTGGCTATTAAAATGAAAACTGGCCTTCAGAATAATAACCTCAAGTTAGAAGCTAAATAGAAAAATAATTATGAAACAGCATTTGTAATTCTGAAAAAAAAAGAAAATATGCAGAAAAAATTCCATTTTCTCTGTCGATCTATGAATCTTTCCTGTGTCAAGGTAATTAATTACTGAAAGATCTGAAGCAAAAATAAACTTTATACTGCATTTTCAAAGTGAATTACTTCACTACATACTTAAAAATAATACCTTATTTGCCACGTACTCATATTAGTTGCCGGACACTACTGCTGAGCTTTTATTTCAAGGTCGGGCATTGTGTTTTTGGTTTTTCTATCAGTCATATCTCTATCATATTATAAATGGGACTTAAACAAACTGGCGAAATTTGGGGAATTATACTTACGTGTACATCACTACTGAAATTGATCGAGCCGAGTGGATCTCTTTTTGAAAATGACATGGACAGACCTAGGGAAAGATTCGAAAGGCAGACACGCAAAAACTTGATATGCAAACAAACACCTAAACTTGCAGGAAACATACCAAAATCACCAAGAAAAAGAACAATAAAACCCGGTATTCACACAGGTAACACATAACACATAGTTCTATTCCAACTAACCCACATAATTCTAAACAAGCTTAAATACGTGAACGCAGTGGGGCGCAAATCTGACCCGTTTACACTCTGCTGACGACGTAACAATACCGCTACAGGTTTGATTAGCGAGTGTGCCTGCATCTTAATGAGTGTGTGGATTTATTGTTTAGAACTTTTTGTAATTAAAAATTTAAATTGGACTATATGGCCGGCTGCGTGGCCAGCATTATTGTATGATGGTGGTCAACGAAGATGGCGTCTGTGAAACTAATGGCGCCAACGTAGCTCCAAGCATCGTCATTGATTGAAAATCTGATAATGTCATTTTATATTTCTAACTTGACCTAATTGGTCAGATTGAGACTTCGCTATGGTCGCGCCATCTACAGTTAGCAGTTAGCTTTTAACTGCTAAGGTGACGAGTAATAAAGAAGTGTGGAAGACGAAGACATGCTGCGTCGATCCCAAATAAATTGGGACAAGGGCTGGAGAATGATGGTGATGATGGTGGTCAACTAGATGTATCATCTATGAGAACTTTCAACCGATGGTTGTTCGTAGAACGGATGGCCAATAGGCCTGAGAGGGTCTGGAGTGTCGACCACGTATTGGAAGGCGTAGCGTTGGAAGTCCTACCCACAAGGTGGTCCGATGACCTCGCGAAGTACGCGAACGAAGGATGCGAGAAGAGCATGACTGGTCGACGTGGCGACGCTTGAGGGTGGTCTATTTCCAGCAACGAACGTCTTTCCGCTGATATCATGATAGAGATGGAGGCTGGTGTGACGTGGACGGTAGAATCCTATCACGCTGCATTTCTGAATCCTTCGTTCAGAGAATTCTGCTCTAATAGCTTCAGTGCGTTTAAGTACCTTGACAATGAGGTCGCACTTCCCGAATGGAAAAATAAATTCGATTTTCATAAAAAAATGCTTTCTGAAGTTATGCGTCACGTTTTAGCGCAAAAATTTTTTTTCTTTCAATGATTGAGCGGTAATACTATTCATGAAAAAATTACATTGTCAACGAAACGGAAACGTGATCATTTTTGTTACAACACCATAATATATGTATATATATATTTTAGTTTTCTTTTCCCTGTGTGTTTTTTAAGTATATATGTAAGGAAAATAAGTAAAGGACATAATAAAATTATAATATAAGTTAGTATATATTTACAATAATGTAGCATCTTCATCCCCTAGAAACTTAATATAAACAGTTAAAATCCGCTTACGAACCTTCTTATGAAGGCTTCAGACAAGAGCCTGGAAATAATGCTTCTACAGAAGTTAGCAAAATGATTCATTGTTTGTTTAAAAGATTATTTTAAAAGCCAGTTTTCACTTTTGACTAGCTTTATTAAAAACAGTTATCTAAGCAGGTACCTACTATTGAAATAGGTATATATTTGCACTTGATATAAAGTGTAATATACTTATTTATGTATTGGTGAACATAGAATAGAATTCTTATTTTTCTCATTAAAATGCTCTCCGATCGCTTGGTAAGTAATATGTCACTGCTAGTCACGGATCTAAATTAAACAAAAAGTTTTTATTAGTCTACTTACCCATTTCCGCATACAATCGTAATCGTTTAAGTAAGTTTATGTAGTTTCTAGTAGATACGCTATGCTGAAACTTCGCGCGGAAATAGTTAATTTTTCACAACACGCATTATAATAAGTACCTACTTATATTGCCAAGACTTTCTTTATTAACATTTTCTATCGTGTAAATACAAGTGAGTACAATAACTACAGTGATAGCTAAAAATATATTTACAAAAAAACTTTTTTGCAAAAAAAAACCGACTTCCAAAAAAAAACACTAAAAAAGTGGAAAATAACTTTACTTTCGGAAGTCGGTGACTATTGTTTGTTTCATTGACTTTTTTGCCACCGACTTCCGAAAGTTTTTTTTTGCAAAAAAGTTTTTATTTTACCCTTTTTATTAGTTATCGTATCACACACAAATCCTTGTCAAGTATCAATTTCGCAATTTCTTTTACTTGGATGACATTTTTTCCAGTTATTTTGATTTAAAAACCAAACTGCTGAACCGATTTTGATGAAATTTCTATGGGACCAATCGGGAAGTAAATCCATTCAGATAAAAGATGATTTTTTCAAATCGGTTCATAAATGACGGAGATATGAGGTAACAAACACAAAAAAAAAACATACAACCGAATTGAGAACCTCCTCCTTTTTTTGAAGTCGGTTAAAAAAGTATATAAACACTTGTTACACAGCTCTTTTAGCACGATTGTTTGAGCTAGACGCATTGACGATTGTTTGTGATTGCTTGTGTGTTTGCGTTATTGTATTGCTAGACGGAAACTTTTCTTATTACGACGACTAATTTGAAAATAGTACATTTTTCCGTCTCTACTGCTGAGCTTGAGGGGTACCGGGTTCGATTCCCAGATCGGGCAGTATTATTTGGTTTTTACCATAAGGAAATTCTCAGGATTTGTGCCCGGTTGATGGCAATAGGGTAGCTATTGGATGTGACTTAAACATAACTCTCGAAATGTGGGTTTACTATAGGTACACCTCTGCCTAAACCTTTTGGGATAGCAGGCGTAATTTTATGTTACGTTTTTTTCCGCCCATCTAAAAAAAAACACGTCTAAACTTTTCATTTTGTTTTGCAAAAGAGTTAACGAGCGGAATTTTACCTATTATATTTTGTAAAATAAAAACACAGTAACGAAGTGTAACTATAAGAGTCCTTTATGTAACAAGTAGTAAATCGATCTCCAAAAGTCGTAATAACTTGAAGGATCGCTTGAAAGCCAAGTGACATTTTATCAACAAACTTTTATTTATATGAAAATTATAAATTTTAATAATATTATTTACATTAACCATATACATTATAATAATTAAAATAACTAAAATAAACTAACTACAAATTTATAAAAGGTTATCAAAGAACTCCTCCGCAACGCTGTCAGCCGGTAATGAGCCGAAGACACTGGCGGCGTTGCCACGTTGTATGGCAACACTTAGCCTCTGGCCAAGGTAAAAGCCAACCCTTGGGTCACGGGAAGCGTCAACTAGACGTTTGGAAATTTCCTTAAAAGGACTGTGAGCCCAAACGGCTCGAAAATATAATTTCCACAAATGTACTATATTTACGCCGCTTGAGGTTCTCATATGAAAATTAGGTTTATCTATCAAAATTAATAGCGAATACAAACTTTCGACGCTATTAAGTGTTGAGGAGTTTTCTAGTGAGATCCTGATTGCTGCGATCAAGTCATGTCTATCATAAAAATGTATTGTCACCAGAACCAAAGATGTGTGAAAATTTCAGCTCAATCGGTTGGGAGAATCGGTTTGAAATTCAGTTGTAAGATTTGTCCAATACATACAAACTTACTAACGGGGCAAGTTAAATTAGAATTCCTTCCCGTATTCCGGACAATGAGATAAAATTCGGGACGTATTAGGAATATTCCGGACGTATGGCAACCCTATGCTAAATGGACCAACAAGTCCCGAATAATTCGGAAACAGCACTTCGTTCTGAATTCATCCGGGACCCATAAAAGCGCTCCATGATTCGCCAACATGCGTTACTGATTACACAAATATACGAGTTTCAGAGTTACGACAGTTTTCAGCGGTACATGTAGAGTTTCCAACAAACTGTCGTAAAAGTTTGTATGTTTTGAAAAATTAGGCTTGGGAATCCCAGTGGCTGTGGCAAGTTTTTTTTTTTTGTTAATTATTTTACCTGGAGTTAGCACAAGGGTACAGTGAATAATTAGAAGAGAAAAATAGAGGGGTTAAATCCAGGTTAAAAAGCTCCGCACTGTCGTTTTTTTTTGTAGTAGAATTTAATATAAACGTTTGTGTCAATCAACTGTTGCGAATGTCGTAAATTTTTATTCAGTGTCGGTCGAGTGTTCTCCGACAGTGCTTTCCAGATGGAATAAAATTGAATCGACATATTTTTATTTATTTCCTTTTATGGTATTCTATTATTAAATAAACTAATTATATACGTTATAACTAACAACAAACTATAAAAGGGCATCAAAAAACTCCTCCTCAACGCTGTCAGCTGGTAATGTGCCCAAGAGACTGGCGGCATTGTCGCGTTGTATGGCAACACTTAGCCTCTGGTCAAGGCAAAAGCCAGCCCTTGGGTCACGGAAAGCGTCAACTAGGCGTTCAGAAAAAAAAGTATTAAAAAAAAATCCGTATACCATATTTTATTAAATTACTTGGTAGTCGCTTTTTAGTCAGGATGACATTTCTTATTCTATCATTTTTTTAATAATAAATTATCAGTGGTATCTACAACATTAAGTCAAGTGTACCTGTATAAGACAAAGCTTAAGTACCTACATACATACTATGTACATAGACATACGACTTAAGTTTTTTCTGATGTCAAACTTAAATTCCTACAAACAAGACACTCGTTAGCAGTACTTGAACTTTGAGGCCTGGTCTTGCCACAAAAAATCTGAAAAGACGGATTTGCAAATATTTTTTTACTTTTTTGCAGTCCAGAATTCTGAATACACCTGCGAATGTCATTAGACCATCTTGATTTAGGTAAGGATTTCGTTTCGTAATGAGAAAAGACTCGAAGGTAAGTTAATTACTTTATTTCGGAATTATTACTTTCCTGAATTACACCTACACATTGCTGTCGTATCTAGGGATGTGACACAAGACAAAGCTAGTATTTTGAGAGGAAATGTTCCGGCAAAACAGATTATATTATAAATGAGCTTAAGAATATTTTCTCAAGTTGCTCGGTTTGAAGAGAATTCTAGTAAAAATATTTCCGCCGAAATAGTTATAATGTCGGATATTAGGTATTCTGTCAACAATAACATCCAAAAATTTGGTAGGTATAAGCCGCTTTGTTTATATCCGTTGCCAAACATTTATTTACTTCAGTCAAAGGAAAAGTCGAAATTACACATAACATCACGCTTGTATGCCCTGAGGGACTAGGCAGAGGTATAGCAATTAGTACACCCAAATTTCGCCAGTTACGTTTAAGTCCCATGTAATAGGGGGCGAGCCTATTGCCATCAACCGGACACAAAATCAAACTCCGTGGCTGCTACTGAGAAATTACTAATGGGAAAACCCGATAACACTTTGCCTGACCTGGGAATCGAACCCAGAACCTAATGTTCAACAGTCGCGCTCTCGACCGCTAGAACAACGAGGCAGTCTGACCTTGTTCTGACCATTCTCCTTCAATAATCACTAGACATGTCTAACATAACTCTAGAAGGGTCTAGCAGAGGTGTACCCACACTTCTTCAGTTACCTCTGCCTTAGACAATTTATAGCCTGCCATCGTTAATTTAAACCCATTTAGTTGCTAAAACCGGTTTTAGTGTCGACCTAGCATCTCGCTTAGTAATTCTCCCGATGCGGAAGGGCCGCGAACAGTCCCAACATCCGTTACTAATTAATGGTATTCATTAAAAGTTATTTTATGTGTAGGTACATTTCGTATTCCGTTTCGTGTGAAGAGATTTCCATATCAAAGTGGTTTCAAAGTCGAGTCTATATCAGAGCAACTTTCCGTTGAATTTACACATAAATAGAACATTTTTCTTTACTTTTACAGAATTTCTTTGAATAACGGAGATTTTAATATTTTCTGAGTGATATATACCTATCATAGTTTTAGTATAGTGTATCACAAAAAATCTGAATCATATCGCTCGTATTGAAATCTCTTTACCTAAAAAAAAATTCTACATCAACAATATTCTCAAACAAATGCCATTAAGAAAGACAGCCAATCCATACACGTTTGCGATACAAAGACACAAAGCTGTTTTCAGTCCACTTAATGTAGTGGAAAGCGATACACAGACTACCTATTGTAAGTACGACAACACACCAGTCTATAATACTCTATGGCAATTAATAATCATCTAGCAACAATTGTCTATTCCCCCACGTTCTATTATGTTCCTATCAAGGTAATATATTGCTTTTGTGCCTGTAGAAGCGTAGGTTAAGTGAGCTTCAAATTAAACGTAAGAATCAAAAACCCTACTCAATTTAACGGAATAGTACGCTCGAAACTGCAATAAACGATATGCTAAGTAATTAGCGACTGAGTATGATTGCTCGGAAATGTTTTCATATTTTCATTTTGAAATTCTCTGAAGGCTTTTACTGATTGAAAAGCCAGTAGGTAGCATTTATGTAGAAATTTAAATTTATCATATCAAACTGTATGATATATATATTTTGAAATGAATATTACATTCGAATATGGCACTACCCATTTCTAGATGAGCGAACAGTTTCATGGCTATTTGAGCATTTGCTGGAAATAGATTCCCATCTGGGGTTTGAGTTTAAGCCTCATTGAATCCTTTCATTTCCATATTTTTGGAAATATCGTCCCCTATCCCTTCTTACAGTCCGACAGTTCGCATTTCAAAGTTACTGCGTAGGGTCTCTTCCTGCCGCAGTAACTTTGAAATGGGGACTGTCATGTATTTATTAAGTTAACAAACTCCGTTAGAAAATAAATTGATTAGCTACACGCAATAACAAAAACATGAACGGATGCGTTCTATTCGTTCTACTTAAAAGTTAAGCGACAAAGTAGGAGCGAGTAAGTTTCCAACGGTACCCAGTGGGGAGACTTACAATGAGTAGTCACGCGATGAAGTATTCGCAGTACACGTTATATTAAGTGTGCGAGAAAATGCAGCACAAAGGGAGAAAAAGGGAAAAACTCCACAGTCAAAGGTGGCGTCCCAACACGGATGATAATTGCAGAGATTAAAAGCTGTGCGGTGACACAGTAACAAGCCAGACTTATGTTGGAAACATGTGAAAGTAAATGCAAAGGAAGGTGTGTCTATGAAACTTAATTATGACATTTATATGAAAAGGATTGAAAAATGTTTTGCCGAGCTCAAAGTGGAATTCAGCGATAACTATGAAAGAAGAGTCAATAACATAAGGTACCGAAAAGATTCTGTCAATTCCGTTGACAGTCGTTGTAGGAGTACAAAGCGCTTTGAAAGCAATGGTTACTTGCTAGGCATTCATCCTATCAATACAAAGAACTGCCTTAAAGTAATGAGATTGCTATATAATTTCAATTACGGATATAAAGCTCAACAAAGTAAGTATTAAACCATTAAACTATAAAACCAGCAAGCTTGTAATAAAATGGGACACGTGCGACAGTGCTACAGTTTAAAGGTCATGGTCAGACATCCATCCATACACAATCATACAGGAACTTTGCCAATTTACTGTGACAACAGAGGCACAGACAAATAACATTCTGTCAGGTCACCTGCGAACCCCATTAGCACACCAATTTTCTTTACCAAAATCACAGGAAAAAATATCTTTTATTTTTTCAAAGATCTATACGTTTGTTTTCTATGTTATTTAGTGTGGCCATGAAAACTAATGTATCTGCTTCAGCGATTTCGTGTTGGTAAAACTTGGCATTTTAGGGTTACGCACATTTCCATAACAATGGGTGAACATTAACTTTGAACTTCGTCTAACGCCTTTGCCTGCACGAACCCGCAGCGTTCGAAGCCAGCTACTCTATAAATAAAGACACTTTATTTTATTGGAATCGTGTTTCTATGATACTTACCACGTTTCTATCGAGTAAGAACGGATACAATAACAAATATCATTTCAATTCTCTGCCTAGTGTCTATAACTTTCAAGTATGCGGAGAAAAGAAGCGTTTCATTCCGCGCGCTCGTTCGTTCGGCTCCACTTTCTTCGTATTAACCAATTGTTTATTTTTATTTTTACATACATCACTTTGTTAGAATTTTACGCTTTACCTATATCGTCGTAACAGCTTGAGAAATCATCATCAATCGCTGTGAATCGTGGACATCAAGCCATTGCAGCGTTAAAGCGGCTTGATGTGCGAGTGACACGCGAATTTCGACTTTTCGCCCTTATCGATCGTTTTTAATGAGTTTTATTCTTACGGTCAAGTTAGTGTTAAGTAATTTTAAGTTTTTTACAGTTGATGTAAAAGCTTCGTGTTTTGTTGCAGTTGATTTTACGAGGTTTAGATTGGGTGTTGACCTTCAAATGTTGTGATTAAGTCACGCTTCAGTATTAGTTGTGTTCTCGGTTACTTCTTAGATAACATCAGCCTATGTGTGTCACTCTGAGAGAATATAAACAGAAAAATAATCACAATTAATTTTCTCGTCTGCTATTTTGTTTTTTCCCTTCGTCTAATTTTCTTCACAGAAAATCAATGAGATCTTCAATCTCTTTGTTTGTTTTTGATAAGATCAGCGTTCTATCTTTAAATAATTCACTCTCAACACCATCGTCTTCCTGCCTTTGTCCCATGTTTCTTGGGGTCGGCCCACCACGTTTTCATCTTCCATTCTCCTCTGTCATTTACTTCTTTATCTTTCATAATAAATATAATTCCACACAAAATTAAGACATCACTTTGCTATACTGCCAATACCACCGAGAGTCCTTGCTTATGAGACTCTGTCAGATTTCCTATATGTTATTGTACAGATTGTACTCACACAGAATTGTATTATTTCTCCTCAATAAGCCGACACACATTCCAGAATATAGAACATGTCAGAATTGTAACTCCGATATGGAATTGTACGAAATATTTTTTATATTTCCATTTCCGATTGTAATCTAGTAGTGTAGGTTAAGGTGGAAGCGCCAGGGTAGCCCGCGAAATTCAAATTTTCTTACGTTTTTTGCAATTTGCCGGTCATTGTGTGGCTGTACATTGTCATTCCAAGCTGGTCGGTTGGAGACTTTTTTCTTTTAATGCAGGTTTGTTTCGATGTTAATTAAAGAAGAAGAAAGTGTACACTTCCTTTAGTGTAATATACTGTACATACGTTCGTTATAAGTACCATAAATCTAAACAAAGTAAATCATTTATAATTTTAGAATTAGCTTTCCCAAAGCGACGCCGAAGCATAATTGTTTAACTTCGACTTTGAAAGCAACAAACTCCCAGTTATGGTTAATACTAAACTCAAACAATTTGTTTTCAATTCAATTATAATTAAGTACGTGACATTCGGAACTGAACTTCGAAGTGTTGGTGATAAAGATTAAAACATCAAGTCGCCTTAACGTTGGCGAGAATTTTCAATCACAGCAGACATTTTATAAAATATTGTCTGTTCCCGTGTCATTGAAATTCCGGGGGAACAAATTTCATTTGTCCGATAAAAATAAGACCTATAATCTTCGCACAGGCATAGACAAATCTATTCCGTAATTGAAATTTCAAGAATTAGCAAAAACTGCAGCCTAACATTTTATTTTCGGTTTATATTTCTATAGATTTTACCTAAACACAAGCTTCTACAGTTGTGTATAAGCACAGCAGGTTTTACCACGTTATCAGAGTTGAATCTTAAAGGCCGTTGTCGGCGTATAAAAAGAGATTACCCCCAAGACAATGTCCTTAACAGAGGACATTACGGCCCTAAAGTTGTGCCCTCGTGACCAAGCGGACTTTAGTCAGCGAATTCCTTAAAAGCTTACGTGCCTTTGTCCAGAGACGAGACGAGTCGTAATTCTTAAAACCCTCGTAATTTTGTAGCTACGAATAGTTAACTTGGACAGTATAAAATAAAATTATATTATGTTTAGGAGTCTGCCCACTACACCGTACCATACAATGACCGAGCTATGAACGTAACAGGCACGGAATGTAACACGACACGGACTACTATACTACCACTATACTCGAACGTTTCAAGAGCGTATCATACCCGTTTATATGCATAGTCCTCATGTGAGTTTATCAAGATTATGTCTGGACCTTAAAAGAGACTATGACCTCTGAGTTTGTTTCGGCTGTTTCTTCTCAGAGTAGTCAGATACGATACACCGGCCTCATCTAGTTTTAAAAAAAGAAGACACGTGTAAAAGTGTTTGTAAAAACCTATTTGCAAAATAAACATCATTTATCATTTATAACGGGTTTATAACGGTCATCATACTCGGTTGTGATCCTTTGCTGTTTTCCTGCGGTTTCGTCAAAGTGGAGGTCGCAAATTGTCCCAAGGATTCGTGCTACCGGGATAAAAAGTCTTGTCTTTTCCCAGAACAATCTATCTCACTACGAAATTTCAACGAAATCCGTTTAGTGGTTCAGGCGTGAAAAAGTAACACACAGAGTTGCTTTCGAATTTGCGATATTAATATGAAAGTATGTGTGAACCGCGTATTAGTGTCGAGTCAAAACTTTTGGAGTGGGTCCTAATTTATTAGGCCGTATATTACTGTACCAAGGACGTACTATGATAAACGTGTTTTTGTTTGTTACCGAAGAACATGATTTATTTGACACCGAACAACCTTTGCAGTATTTCATTTGTGATTAGGAGGTGTTTTAAAAAGCCAAAGAGAACAAACCGTAATAAAAAATATAAAAAAAACAGCCGTTTCCTACAAAAGTGCAATACCTACACGGTCAATATGTATGGAACAGCTGTTTTTTTTTAATAACCCATGAAAAATTTCCATGTGGAGGGATTTCAAAATGATGTACTGAGTATGTGGTTTTCGGTACGGTGTCCCTGCCACCCCATAGAATAACTAAGAGGCGCGATAATCCTCCTACCTATTCATTGAGATATTGAAAATATAGTTCCAAACACAATAATCAATAGCAGTACACAATTTACAGTTGTGTTTCAATTAATAAATCATTTTAGAACAGAATTTAATTACGAATGGAGTATTAATTATTACTTAGTCCATTCGTAGCAGCCATGAAATCTAGACATTGATACTATAAATTAAAGCCTATTTTTCGTGTTTGTCTGTGCGACCGCGTTGTTCACCGGTGCGGTTTTCACCATCGTAAAATTTATTTGAAAAGTTTTTGTATTTAATCATCATTCTCTTGCCCTTACACCAATTTATTTGGGTTCTGCGCAGCATGAATTATTCTTCTATACTTCTCTATTACTCGTCATCTCATCAGACACCTCCTTGCCATGTCATCCTTCTCACAGTCCATCCATCGTTTCTTTGGTCTTCCTCTCCTCTTATAGCTATCCACATTCATACTTAAAACTTTTGTCACGGTGTTTTCCTCATACCTCCGCAGTTTTTTCTATTTATTACATTACAAGAGATATAGTAAAAAGCTCTTGATGTTTTATCAAGTCGTAAAAACCGCGCGAATCAGCGATAGAGAGAGAGTTATAGTGTAAAATATAGGTCTCTCTCAGAAATAGAAATCGATTTATAGACCTATCAATTAAGCTGGAACGTTTGAGAATATTAAATTTAAGGATTCGAGATAGTTAATCGAGTTGAAATCTTGCCAAGGGCGGCTGTGACCTGCGATCGATACTACTGAGATGTATTTGGTAGAAATCCCTATTGTAAAATCGCCTTATTTGTCTAGGAGCTCTTATGTGTTTAATTAAAAAGCCTCCGGTCCGAAAAAATCCTGCGTAAATTAACTAATGCAGGATTCTTTTCTTTACAAAATTTGAACCCACCTTATGAATGTCTGTCTACAAATTCCAGGAATGTCGTATTCTTTGAGGACTCCTTGTCTGTTTCCAAGATTGTTACTCTGATTAAGCGATGTGTTCTGATTTTCTCCTTGGTGATGTAGTATACTATCTACGTTATTTTGGTATTAAGACAGTAGTAGGTAATATCTCAGCTGTTTTCCTACACCAGAAGAAAATCATAAACATCATCATCTGCCTAGCCTTTTCCCAACTATGTTGGGGTCGGCTCCCAGTCTCACCGGATGCAGCTGAATACCAGTATTTTACATGGAGCGACTGCCTATCTGACCTCCACAATCCAGTTATTTTCTACTATCCCTGGTGTAGAAAAAAGGACTACCTATCTCCCGTAGCGCTTGTTACCTCTACACTGGATCCCGGCAGTTTTCCTGAACATGCCTTATCTCCTTTTAAGAAATGAGATCTTAATTTAAGACACACTGCACAAGCGTGATATTCAGACGGCAAATTCGTTCGAGATAATAACTGGCACGTACTCAAAAACTGCATTTATACATACTTAATGCAACTGCAAAGCTTTCTCTGAGTCCTATTGCTACCGAGGCCCAATATCGAGGCTCTGGCATTACAAGTAGGTAGGTACAAGACTTTCCCCTGACCAATCTATACGAATGACCCAATGTGGTTTGAGTATATTATATTTTGCATTTATGTGAGTGTTATTGAATTTAAAATATGTATATCTTTAAACTTCTAACTCTCTGAGAAAATAAAAGTTGTTGACTCAAGTTGAACTTTAAACGATGAAATTTTTTAAACCCCTCTAAAAATGGCGCTTATTAGGAGTCTTATTTATAAGCTCTTTTTTTTAAAGAAGAAAATTACTTTCAAATCCTTTAATAAGTCTACAAATATTTGTTTAAGAGAAAGAGCAGCTACCGAAAATAACAATTGTTACAGAAACATTGAATTAATATTAGCTAACCTTTCGTCCTTTTGTTGAATAAATGTTTATTTTGTTTTGTCCGATAAGAATCTTATTTACCAATGTTCTTTGAGAATTAATTATTTATTAATACTCAAAAGTCCTTTCAGTCAATTTAGTGGAATGTAATAAAAACTTACTTCAACATAACTTTATGAGACATTTATTACAACCCCATGTCATAAATACTGAATAAAATTATATTTAAACCTATAACTTTAATTTGTTTCGTAGCTTATGAAACTGTCAGCTAGAATTTATAGAATTTATAATAAACTTCAAAATTGTAATGCTCATAACTGTAACATAATAAAATCAGATAAAGAAACATTTCTTTCAACACTATCTCAAATAAAAAAAACAGTTTTTCTCATACTTTTACCTTTGTCCTGTATTTTTTACTGTTATTTTATGTTATTATTTTTAAAACCTTCGCAATAAAACCTACATTTTTTATAGTTTTCCCTGCCTTCCTACGGCAGAGGACAGAGTGAAGTGACACGGTATGTCATCTGCGAAGGCTTTACACACGCGGGAAACCATCTTGTGTGTCCTCTGTCAGTCTGACAACACAAGCGAGCTTTTGCTTTGGTACCTCAAGAGGTGTAAGTGCTTCCAGCGAAGAAAAGGGTTCTACTTAAAAATCATAACAAGCCTAGAATAAAAAAAAATGCTTGTTTGTTCAGCAATCGGCTGATAATAAACGACGAGCTCAGCGGCGAAAAAACAAATTTTCCTTTAAAATACACTTTCAATGATGTTTATAGTCCAATAGCTAATAAGAAGGTTCAGTATGATAAGTCTGTTGGAATTGCTTCGAGAAAAAGTTTCATATATATGGTGTATGTGCTACAAATTACTTATTTCAGTAAAAAATGTTAAATAATCATCTCTCTAATTCTTCAGTGGACGAAAATTTCCGGATTAAATTACAAGTATTTATTTAAACTGTGTGTAAATACACATATGGTTTATTTCCTAGCTCATCAAGTTACAATATATCCTTGCTCACACATCAAGAGTTACCTTATTAATCACTGGCTAAAACAATCATATCGATAGATTCTGTCATGGCTTCAAAATGGCGGCCGTCCCACGCGACCAAATTGGGACTACAATGCTGCTAGTGATGCACGGTCCGATCCGATAATTTAGAGTATCGATATACGACATTTATGATGATACGATGCGATACTCCGACGTTTTGGGTCGATACAAAAGTACCAGTATCGGAATGAGTGGATAGTATTCTGCCAGATTGCTTAAAATTTTATGATCAGTCAATTCCAAAGAATACATAAGTATTACAAAATAATTCCTGGAATGTTGCCTAGACTCTTACAGGGATTAATGACGATAAGATATGCATTCCAGAGGACGAGAGCGGAAAATCGGATCAAAGCCATTCGATGCGAACCTAGAATCGTATTGCAACGTTCAATCCAAAGTATCGATAAAAATGCAATCGTGCATCCCTAAATGGAGCTCATCATTGTTATGCTGATCGGCTGTTTTAACCATGGTTTAATAAGTAACCACGTACGAAGATACGTAGGTGCAGTCGCCTTTGTTTCGAATAAGTATCGCCTTGACTGTGTCTTCTTTAAAACAAAGCATGTTTTGGATATTGTTAAAGAGCCTGTCTGGTAAATTGTAAGGTTCGATCACCGAAATCTTTAAGGTTTCAATTATTCTAACTTCTCCCTTGATTCATCACTCAGTCTTACGATTCTCCGATAACCCTTTTGCCTGATACGATTTCCAATCAGCAAAAATTACGAACTTTCATCTCCCATTTTAAACCGTGCAGTTCAAAAATCCTCCAAAATTGATCTTCGTTATATAATTTAAGCGTTGTCTGTCGGCGCGTGAGTTTAAGATTTTTATTATGGAGGAGATATTATAATGCTCTATTTTCTTATAGGTACTAATTCCCAGAAATCTGTTGCTTTTAGTAGAACTGTTTCTTTTTAAACGAAGAAGGGATACTATTTTCTGCACTCACTATATCACCGTCAGTATCTATCAAACTTACAAATTGACAGAAGCCGATACTACGAGTAAAATACATAAACAATGGTATTCAAAACACGTACCGGTTGTTATTATGATTCAATTCCGAATTTGAAGCCCAATTCCGGTCGAATGTTTCCAATTAATATGATCGTTATACTTCAGATAAACATAATATTTGTATTCAGTAAATATCAGTTTAATGAACAATGTTTACATTCACAAACAATGCGGTGTTCTGTAAATATTTGCTTGCTTTTTTTTTCATAAACAAAAGAGGTTACTTCACCTTTATGAAAAAGCGTGAAAGAGGAAAATTTTGTTTGAAAATGTTCATTTAATTAACAGACGGTTAAAATTGCAGTGTGAAATTAGTTGGGGCGGAAATATTTGTTTTATTAATTTTAAATGGTATTGTGTTTTAAGGAAACTCCACTAAAGGAGATGGAATGCACGACAATCATTGGACATTACTTTATAAACTGCATCTGCAGTTGATTTGATCGTAATTTTCTTTTACAGGTACCATGAAGCCTATTTCACATTTATATTTGCTAACCAACATTAGGTACTTCCCACTGTTGAACAAAGGCTTTCCTTCTCCCTCTCTTACTCCTTCGAAATATCTTTGATTCATATCAAAGAAAATACCAGAGACAACCCTAAATACATACGACACAATATATCTTACAGAAAAAGGTTCACGTTACATATCAGGGATGGTAAATCAACCCAAAAACGTTATTCCTACCTTCCACAATGCCATACCTCTCAGAGCCCTGACGAAGCACTTTTCACCCCATTCAGAACATACACTCATTTGTGAACAGCCCTTGTACGGATTATACGGTTTGTACGATATTTTGAGCTGCGATTTTCTCTTTTTACATAACAGATATTTTATATCTGAAATAAACGTAGCCATCTCGATTAAATAGAATGAAATATTTCGGAGTTTGGTTTGATTGAGTTTCGGAAATATTCGTAAATGTTTTATGTCGAAAAGGATGTTGAGTAACAAGTTAAAGGCGTGCTATGAACCAAAAATGCCAATCGTAATTTTTATCCATATATACATTTATAACTCAATCATATCCTCAACAAACATACTTCGAAAGTTTTCAGACTAGACAAAGAAATAACCTTAACAAGGACATCTTAAAACTGCAGAAGAAGAAAAAACATTCTTACAATTTCCAAGTCAAGAACTGTGAGCTAAAAAAGGAAGACATGTGCGCCGCGGCATCATTGTTACACCCTTTCAACTTTTCACACAGATGAAAGAAAAACACAGATTCAGACGAAAAACAAAGTCAACAATGCCTTTGTGTTAGCAACCCCAGTGTAACTTGACCCTTGGCTAAAAATGGAACAGTTTTTAAATGTATAGAATTTGACAAACAGTTGACGTTTACCTTTGCAAGCAGCGTCACTACAACATTTCAAGTTACATTTGTGTGTGTCATGTTTATCCGTCAGAGATACGGATCTCTATTTTAAAAATGTTTTGTTAGATGGTGGAATTCGCCTGCAAAAAATAGCTATTACAAATAGAACAGGATATAAACAACAGTGTACAGACAGATAGATAAAGACAGACAGATAAAGTTCAAGTAATTATACTATCGGAGCAAAAAGAAGAGGTAATGATAAATCATTAAGCTATTATCAACTTAATGAGAAAGTGTATACGGTATGGTGTTGTAAAAGAGAAATTGTCGGCAAAGAAAACTGTCGGCTTGGTAACTGATGAGCTGTTAATCGTTTCCTTTCCTATGTCATTATCACTACAGCCGGAATTTTAAGTTCGATACGCTCGGGAATGCCGCTCGTGTCATGTAAAATCTTGGGGTATGGTGCTTTTACATGGTGTGATATATCCGTTTCATGTTGGGATTTCTTACTAGCTTAATATTTTCTTTTGTTCGTTTTCCAAGTCGTACCATACACGTTAGTCTCATCATGGCTAATTAAAAAAAAAATCGGTTTAGTTTCTGCATCTCTAGAGAAAATTATTAATACGAGTAATTCGAGGATATGAAACCTTTATAATTGTAACAGACACTATTGATCTAAACTTCTTACTCATGTCATTTATTTCCACGAGTTCCAATTCAATAGACGGAAGACCTCTCACACTCGTATTTTAAAAGTATCTTTATTATCAAAACATGGGGCCTAGAACTTATATTATCTTCTTCATTTCAAAGCAAAAGATAGCCTGAGAACGAAGAGACGAGAGGAGAATTGTACATTTTAGTCTGCAAATAGCACGGTAGCTAATTCTTTTTATAGTTAAGTCGAACAATTTTAAATCTTTAAATTTTATGCTTCAGCATTGGTTTTATTATCCTCTGGATTAACCATCACATTAGCATAACTAGTGTCGGTTTGTTTGCCAACTGTCACAGTTAATTTCGTGTTATTGTGGTAAGTTGTCCGAATGTTTACTACAGGACGCACGCACATGAGGTCACAGTGTACGACAACACGCTTTGTTTGACTCGCTATATAGGTTAGTTACAACCTTAGCCTGATTTCCTGGTTTCGATATCACCTTAATGTGGTATCTTTATTGCTTGTATGGATTCTTTGGCTTTGTATGGACTTATGAGTAGCAATAACTGCAGTCCACCAAAATGTACCTATTTCAGATTTAAAATCGTTACAGTTAAGGTTCGAGTGTGTTCTTCGTGGTCTTTAAAATTGATTCAACAAGTATTAGATGTAGAAAATCTACATCAGATTAAGAAACATTCCATAACATAACATAACGCCTGTACTCCCGATGGGTGAGGCAGAGGTGTACCTAATAGTACACCCACATTTCACCAGTTATGTTAAGACCCGTGTTATAAACAACCGGGCACAAATCTAGACTCCGTGACTGCCACTGAGAAATGCCTAATGCAAAACTCAATAATACTTTGCCCGACCGGGAAATCGAGCCCTGGGCCTCATGCTCAGCTGTCGCGGTTGCCACCACTAGACCAAGGAGAAGGAGAAGATAATCCATCAATTTCTTAATTTGACTGAAATTAAGAAATTGATGGATTATCTTCTTTTGTGTCCAATCACAGAAAAGTCAGAGGTATTAATTAAAATAAAACTTGACCCGTTTTCAAAAACTACAAAAGACCGTCTTCAGAAAGTAAAGTGGTTTCATTAATTAAATTCGGCAATACCAGCCACCAGGCCATTCACCGACACTTAAACTCAGATAGTCGATGTAAAGAGAATGGGATAGCCATTTTTAGTACGAATTCGCCGCCAAAATGGCTTCTGCCAATTAGGGCTAGGCAATTAGCTGTGGTTCGCCGTGTTTACAATATTCTCGTACCGGTGTAGTTTTCGATATACAGTAATTAGCTATTGCGATAATTAGAGCGGCTGCTATTGGACTCCGTACTACCTACACTTCTTACTCTGTTGAAATGTTCTCTAATTTGTTTGAAATCAGGAAAGTATAGTTTGGGAAATTGGATTCACTGCCTTCGGCATAGCATGATAGTTTTCTTTATCTTATGTAGGTACTTAATTCTTTTTATAATTAGCTTTCTTTTATATTTTAATGTTCATAAGTTACTCTGGATTCAGCATACGTAGAACCGGTCAAAGTGGTGATCCTTGAGGAAGCCAATGTCTATAACAGTAGATAAATGTGATGATGAATAGATGATGAAGCTGCCGTTAATAACGGTAATGATTATTGAGAAGTAGACGTAGACGTAGTAGACGTAATCCATAACGTCCATGACAATAAAAGAAACACATAATTACACCATAAACTTTGTCTCCCTATCAAAAGCTTTTGACAAAATGCAATTACGTAAAGTCTATTAGCCAGGCCTATATTGTTTGTCCCACATATTGTGTAATGTAATGACAAACATATATTACTCGGTGCGTAGACTGCGCCAAAACAAAGGAATTCATAATTTGATTTCTTCTTATACAATTACGTCTGATACTTTCTCCTCTGTGGCTATTACAGATTCATTTACGTTATAGTATTATTTATAAGGTAAACGTACTGTATATTGATCTATCAAATCTGTTTAAGTTATTAAAATATTTATTATGCTGTTGTTTAATATTGGAGGCCATTACATTCAAATGTTTGGATACTAATTCGAGCTTATGCGTCATTGGTCTGAAAAATATCAGTAGATGGTAAGTTTTAATTATATTTGTGCTATTTTGTTGTCTGAAAATGCTTACTATTTTTAGATACGTTAGTGTTTTGTACTCATTTATGTTTATAGAATGGCCGTAAACAAGCGAAGAATTGGGCTACAGATTTTTCAGGAAGATTATTTCTATGAAAGCTTATATGTAGGATTAAATGAATTTATGTTTATTTCTGTAAGTAGATCTTCTTCCAAGTCACATTTACACTAACATCACGCCTGTAATCCCCAAAGGGTTAGGGAAAGATGTATCAGCACACCCACATTTCGCCAGTTATGTTTAAGTCCCATGTAATAGGGGGCGAGCCTATTGCCATCAACCGGGCACAAATCCAGCCACTACTACTGAGAAACTCCTGATGGATAAACCAATACTACTTTGCCCGACCTGAGAATCAACCCAGGACCTCATGCTCAGCAGGTGTCTTGCGACAGTAGACCAGCAAGGTAGTCGATTTTTTGGTGAGTATTTAGAAACTAGACGATACCGGTATTACCTAACTGATCTTTGAAAAGAAATGCCGAAGGAAACTTAAAGGTCATGGTCTCTTTTCCGGTGGCGTATTTATTGTAACAAGATATTTCATAACTGGAAATGTGAAAGGTATCTTATTGAAGTTCAAACGATTATTTCTCCGGAGGAGCGTAAGAAGCTCCCGTGGCTTCTTTATCAATTTCCTTGCGATTGTAATTTTTCTTGTCGAAGAATTTTCTCATTTTTGTGGCTTTTTATCAATACTGGTGAGCCTTCCATTGGGTTGGTATTTCGTTTTAAAAAGGCAATCATATTATGTATCTGTACTATGTTTGCTTTGTCTGTACATCAAATGCCTAGTCTTTTCCCAACCATGTTGGGATCAGGTTCCAGTCTAACCAGATGCAGCTGAGTACGTCTATAAATGGAGCGTCTGTCTATTTGACCCCCAGAACCCAGTAGCTGGGTATAACGATACGTCTTGCCCTTGGTTGTTTTGGGTTACAAAAGTTCCAAGTATATAGATAAACGTGGAATAACGGTCATTGACCCACATACAATTATTGACATACTTAATTCCGAAAACAATAATAATGACATAAAGTTGTCCTGAATCGACATCTATCGTGATTCTTTCCTTTTTTTAGTAATGAAAAACGATTCATAATTTATTGTCCGCGTACCTACGCAGAAAAATTAAGGAAAGGGCAATGAACTTTATTCCACGTTTATCTGGCGCTTACTATAGATATTTTGGGATGTCAAGCTATTTTATGCGATTCTGTAGGTACGTGTCCTAAGCTATATCCTGTCTGTTACGCAGCATTAGCACCTATTGTGTGGAACAATTAGAACGAAGAATTCTTCAGTTGCGGCTTAGATTTTTGAGGCTGCAATTACAAAGTTGCGTATTCTTTGAATCTCAATTCCCATGAGCAATCTTCTTGAGCGAGTTCTGGAGATCGATCAGTCTCTTAAGACGTTAAGATGGGTTTAATCGCATCTACTTAATTAACTCTCTAATATTCATAACAGCTGAGAATTTCCCCTTCGGAGGTCTTTCGTGCTCACGAATTGATTAATGTTATGAATAATTCAAGTTAATATCTTTATCAAGCCAAGGCAATTTGACTTTGCATGAACATTCGGTTAAACTAATATAAAGCGGGAACGCGAATAAAAGAAAACTATTATTTAAATCTTTATTGCCTCCAATGACTATTTATGGCACTTGCAAATTAAAATTGGAAAAGTCGAGAATTATTTTTCATTTTTAGTTATTTGTTGTACGATACAATAAATAAGCGAGCCGCAGACAACCGTGACAACATCGCGATAAAGACGCACACTATCTTACGCGGCTACAGACACACGTCAAATTACTTTCACATTTTTTGCGATTCGCGTGAGCCACTATCGTAACCAAGAAATGGCCACAAGTAGAAACCCTGTGGAGTCATAAAATATCGTAAAATAGCTCAATGAACGCGACGCTCATTCACAAAACAAACATAAACAACCGAATCGCGCGTACGAAACTAATAAACAGTAAAATTGAATGAAACACACCTCCTCAAGTTTACGTATCGCTCCAGATTTGCTCGTGGGTATCCTCCGAATGGTAAAATCACTGCGTTCACTTTGTTTGGTCACTTGTAGCACTGTGTGACACTCGCGCCGATAGCTCTCGCCGAACTAAGTTTCGCGGGACGCGGTTACTGTGTACGAACGCTCGACAAAGACTGATCGCGTGCAGGCGGCGCGAAGCGGCACCGCCGCTCGCCTTCTCGAATCAAGGCCATGCAAAACGCTGCTCCCATTTCCCCCCAGTGGAAAGTGTTCGTATCCGTGATCCGTGCCCCTTTCGGGCAGGTGTGGGAGAAAGCACCCAAAAAATTGATCGTTCTGACTCATCCGTTGAGATGATTCGCTTGTCTGCATCGCTCGATGGACAGGCTGCCGTGGAAAGTGAAACAACCGGTTTTGGAGGCGCCAAATCTGTTATTGAAAAAGAAAAAGTTCAAAGCAATGCGCCTCAACATGACGAAGTTGAAGCAACTTTGGAATTCGTGCGATTTAATATGGAAGGGTACGTATAAAGAGATACAGGGAAAACATTGCTTAAAAGTCTTCAAAGGATGTAAAATCTTTCTTGATATCTCTAAGTTCATTGCGGATCCCAATTCATATTTCATAAAACATTTATTATTTAAGTTACTGGAACAAGAAGAAAAAACGCAGCGTGCCAGCGGAGTGCTTCATAAATTATACAAAGCTGTAAATTAAAAGTTGGCAGCCACTCATAAACATGGCCACTGCACCGGAATAGTTTTGACAAGTTCGTTCTATCTTGCTTATGTTACCCAAGTTATATAAGTTAATTAATTCAATTCACGAAACACAAGATGGGGTAGCTCCATTAGATAAATGGTTGTTGGCAAAATAAACAAAGACAGTTACTGAAAATAGAATGGATACGTGCAATCAAAATTGATCCTAGAGCAGTCTTACTTAAAGAGAACAGTTTTGCATTTGAATGCATGAGATGAATTTGATCACAATGAAAGCGAGTTCTTGGATTTGCTGGCACACTATCAATGAATATTATATAGGATGGAGAATCTTGCTTTTTAAGATAAGCGAGAATTTTGCCTACGGCAGTGACTTGGGAGCGAGTGGAATTTTGTTATTGCTAAAATTAAGACTGACAAACTAAACATTAATTATGCTTTAACCGACTTCTACGAAGGAGGAGTTTGAAATTATGTTACTCAGAACTGAATGAGTTTCTATTTCTATAATATATAATAACATTCTGGTAATATAATATAATGATATTCACAAACGGGTTCAGGGACCGACGTTTTCATGTCATTTAAGTCGAGTTGCAAGAAGTGTAATTCCCCACAAAGTTTTTTAAACTATGTAGTAAGATGAGATGAAGTTCTCTTGATAGCCATTAGTGATGAGCTTGTTAGCCATTGGTGATTTAAAATTCTTTTTAAAAATCTGAATTTAGGAAGAATGTTTTTTTGGAACAGAAACTGACCTTAGCCTTATTGATTTCCCTTATGGTGTCCCTGCTGTGTATTAGGACCTTTAGGTTTATTTAGGTTGATGATGATTATTATTATCTTTGAAGACTATTTTAGTACAAAGTGCTTGCTGCATAGCATTTTGAATAAACAAAATACAACCATTTCATTATATTTTCAAGGTAAACAGCGAACGTTTTGTCGACTAATTAATTGTTCATTAATAAAATGTTTTGAGAACAAATTATAACAAAACACGGTTCTGCCGCGTTCGGTTGTTTTGAAAGATGCTGTTTCAATTGTTAAGCAATTGTTTATTTTACTAATAATATTGGCAGATGTATACAATTAGGTATATTTTTATGCAACCTATGGAATGCAAATCATATATCGCATGAAGTAATTCGTCGTTTTATAAGAATCCCTTAAGGAAAAACTAAATTTTGCCCGCGGCTGGCTACGCCCGTTTAGCAGTCGAAAATTATCCCACGAGAGCGTAGTACCGAGATAAAAGGTAACCTATGTGACAATCCAGGTTATAAACTACTATTTTTGTGCCAAAGGACAATGCCCAATTTTGTATGGGAGTTCGACTGTTATTCCAATAAATAATCATTTCTGTTTTCGCAATTGCAAAACGCCTTCGGAACATTTCTATTATTTTTATAGCAGACTAGAAGATTGCATCTCTGAGTCGTTTAGAAAACTAGCAATTGTTTGCTACATCGAGCGAGACATCAACTAATAAAGAACGGTCTCTTATCCCATAATGGCACAAGCGTTCGAGCTCATTTGACAGTAAACATTTTAAGGTGAAAGCGCCGGGGTAAATTGCAAATAAAAACTAAGAAAAATAGAATTTCGCGGGCTAACCTGGGTCTCCTCCCTTAATCAACTGTTATCTGCAGTTACCCCATTTATATTCACACTACAATAGACTCCTATTAAAAAATACAATCGCACTAATTCCGTGTCATTATGACAAGCGATCTCTATCATTTGACATTTAAAAGCATTTGCTAATGTCATTTGAACGCCAAAGCCTATTGGTATTGCGATTATAGTGTCATAAATGGAATGCTTAATAACTTGGCAATAATGCTAGTTTACTGCTTGCTATTGTACAAAATATTCATAATTTGTCAAACAGATCTTTGAAACTACAAAGTTTCAAAAGTCTGTAGCTTTCTCTAAGCTGCAGTCAAGCAATCCTGAGAAATAAATATTTTCAGAAATATACCTACAGTAGATCTCTTGGTTCTGTGAAGGTCGGGCAGAGTGGGATTGTGTTTGCCATCAGGAATTAAGCAGTGTTAGGTTAGTGGTGTGGCCGTTGAACTGCCACGTCAAAGGCCTCGAGTTCGCACCCAAGACACGACCCTCTGATTTTTCGGAATCATGTGCGTATTGTAAAATTATCACTTGCTTCGGTGAAGGAAAACATCGTGAGGAAACCAGCATGCCTGAGAGATATTTCTAGACGGCGTGTTAAGCCAAGTCAGAGGTCCATGGGCGGCATAAAAACTTTGACATCAGGTTAGGCACTAACCACAAGATAAAGAAAGATTAGGTATTTCGCAGTCACAGTCCAAAGTCAGTATTTTTGCCCGGCTGTGGGCAATAGGCTCGCTCCCTATTACGTAAGACTTGTAACTTAACTGGCGAAATGAGATGAGAGGTGCTCCTCTGCCTAACCCATCAGGGATTACAGGCTCTGTCATGGTATGTTATATCCTGTCAAATACTGGATCAGTAGCTGTGATTGGAATGCACGAATAACAAAAACCGTAATTAATACGCTGACGAAAGCTCGCGAATAACATGTCAGAAACCACGGCAATATAGGTGATTAATAAATCCGCTTGTCACCAATACCTTGTCAAATTCAGTGCCTTGATTAATTTTCAAGGCATGCGATGGCTTTTGTTCGGTTAGCGTTTTGTCTATCGTTTGATTTATTATCTGGATGTAGGTCTGCAATTTATTTAATATTAGCTTTTACCTCAGCTTCACTCGCGTTGAGGTTGTAATTTTTCCCACGGGGCACGGAAACGTACCGTCTGAAGGGCTAAAAAGTATCCTATCCCAAACCCAAGTCATGTTCTTACCTGTATGCCAAACATCGAAGGGTAACAGACAAATAGAGAAATAGAGGTAACAGATAAGTAGACTTATTTAGTTTGCAGCAAACGGAATCACTACTCCCGGCGAACAACCATATCGCCGCCGCCGACTGGAACCGGTTTTGCTGTGAGTCGGCCACTAACTGAGACAGTCGGCGCACGTAACGCTGCAAACTGCGTAAAGTGAGCGCAAAACTAGCAAACTGTGGACACTCCATTTCAAATATATGGAAGGGCGTACTAAACCGATATACCGTAAACTCAGTCGGCCGCTAACAGTTTGCCTACAGCCTGTGAACACAGCCTTAGAAGATTAGTACTGATTTGATGTAGGTACTACCGAGTTCACTGACGGTCGACCATTTTTCAACCATATCATTTAGGGCATAAGGGTAGTTATAGTAAGTAGGTACATACTTGTACTCCCAAATAAGTCACCAGAAATGATTAATGTTGTTGGCTGACTGTTAAATTGCAAACAATAGTGCTTAACTAAGTGATCCGATTGATTACATACCAGCATGTACATAGGTTCTACGTAACACAAATACCAATAATTAAATGCATCCCCGAACAGGTGATATCCAATCTCCTTTGTCCGTCCATTGGGCGTTAATAGACATCCGAGTCTCAAAGCCCTTTGAGCTTAATTTCCTTTGTGGGTCATTACAATAGGTATTAATAGGAGCTCGGTACTAATGGCGTCGACATGGTCTGTAATTGTCGCGGGAAAGCGACACGCTGGGCTGTGTTGGCTGTCAACAAACCATCAGGGGTCGTGGAGCTGCCAAATAGATATAGTTTACATAACATCACTCCTGTAATCCTTGAAGAGTTACGCAGAGGTGTACCTAATAGTACACCCACATTTCGCCAGTTATGCTTAAGTCCCATGTAAAAGGGGGCACGCCTATTGCCATCAACCGGACACAAACCCAGACTCCGTGGCTGCTACTGAGCAATTCCAGATTGTAAAACCCTATAACACTGCCCAACCTAGGTATCGAACCCAGAACTTCATGCTCAGCAGTCGCGCTTACAACCACTAGAACAACAAAGCAGTCTACTAAAATAAACCTTCAACAAAACAGCCTTTGTTTCAACTAATCACACCCACACTTTCTTTTCCTCTCCGTTTCAACAAACACCCTTTTACAAATACAAATGAGAAACATGAAATACGAAAATTGAGTTGCCACAATGCGAGCACTTAGAAAACGTTTTATTCTTTATGCCTTAAACTTCATAGTTTACGATTTTCATACTGACAAGACAATAGTTGTGGTAGCACATTGACCTTTTGCAAACGAGACTTGTTGAAAGGTAGTAGGGAGTAGGGATCCCCAATCACTGAGATTGGTAAATTTTAATTCGATCCCTCCGAATTGGACATTACTTATTTAATTTTGTTACCGAGTTATTCTGTGAACAGAAAATTGTAATTGAATGAATTATTTGTCAGAAAATGAACAAAATGAATGGATACAATGGTTACAATGATTCATTATCTGCCAAGCCTTTTCTCAATTATGTTGGGTTGTTGGGGTCGGCTTACAGTCTTACGGGATTCAGCTGAATACCAGTATTAAACATGGAGCGACTGCCTATCTGACCTCCACAACCCACCACCAGTTAGTCCTGGGTAATACGATACCCCTTGCTAAGACTGGTTATCAGATTTTCGGGCCACTGACTACCTGTATGTTTTCAATGATTGATAGTCTCAAGTCCTTTTGCACTTCCATTATTGACGTTCTCCCTAAAATTACATGATTCCCAAAAACAAAGCCCTATTTCAAAGCGTCGCAATAGACGATCCTGTCCATCAATTAGCAGTTACTCCAATTAAAGTATTAAATTCAGGTTCAAGGTAGAAAGCACCAGACACCAGTCTAATTGAGCAAAGGCAGATGAGAGGCAGCATAGATAGCAGCTTTAAGGCAGAAGACCTAACTATGAAGTTAGGTCTTCTTTACAGTGACTCTTTTGACCAAAACATTCAACACAAAAAATGGGGACGACCCAGTAAACAACATCCGTTCCGTAAATTACCTACAATGTGTAATTATGTTAATCGTGAGAACTGAAAAGACATAATTGACATATTAAAAATTCTTGAACATAACGTAAATCTTCTTTACGTTATATTTCAATTGCTTCTCCCTTATACGGCATTTTTAAAGTATTTTTTTGAGATGGTGAATTACTTAACGGGATGAATTATTTATAAAAGGTTTATGTCATTTATTAAGTTACTTGTCTCTATATCTACAGGGTGTAACATAATAAACGAACAACCTCTCGTGTGGTGTCTCGGACCATGAACCTGAACAACTTTTTAACAGATTTCAAAAAAAGTAGGAGGTTCTAAATTCGGTTGTTTTTTTTGGGTTTGTTACCTCATATCTTCGTCATTTTTTACGAACCGATTTGAATTTGATTTGAACTTTTATCTGAAAGGATATACTTCCCGATTGGTCGCAAAGCAATTTCATCAAAATCGGTTCAGTAGTTTGGTTTTTAAATCAAAATAGCTAGATAAAATATGTCATCATAGTAAAAGAAATTGCGAAATTGATTTTGTGTGATACGATAACTAAAAACGGTAAAATATTTTTTTTTTTGCAAAAAAAATACCTACCGGTTATTTTTTGTTCTACGCGTTCATAAAATTCGCAAAAATTTTATCGGACTTTCTATAGGAGTTGAAGCGAAAAATAAAAAATAAAGTTATGAATTTTCAAAAGTTGTTCTGCATCATGGTCTGAGTCACTAGACGAGAGGTTATGCGTTTGTTATGTTACACCTTGTATACCTACTTGTACTTATAAAATCAAGTTGAAGAGCTTGTTTATATGGAACTACGTCGGATTTGTAAAATTTGACAGCCCAACTCTTGAGAAGCTTGAGGAAAGCTATTTAACATCCCGCTAAGATCCTTGGGAGCTGAGCAGAAAGAGAAACAGCGTGTGAAACCGCGATTCGCAGCTAGTACTTTAAATTATGTCACGGCTGGACACAACTACAAGAAAGCGTGAAGCCCTTACCTCTGACCCTGCTGCACTAATTGACGACAAATCACAGCACAGGCATGTTTACCATAGTCGAACACCTTCAATTACGACTAACGAGGAACACATATGCATATATAGCAGCCTGTATGTAGTTCACAGGACACAGACGGTACTATACGAATGATTTGGTAATGATTGCCTGGCACTCGTTGTTCTGGAGGTTGCAAGCGCCATTGCTGAGCAGAAATAAAAAAAAAACAAAGGCACAGCTGAATCATCCTTTTCTCGAAGCCATTCAGGACATTTCAGACTCCCTTG
Source organism: Standfussiana lucernea (assembly GCA_964057025.1). NCBI lineage: Eukaryota > Metazoa > Arthropoda > Insecta > Lepidoptera > Noctuidae > Standfussiana > Standfussiana lucernea. The sequence goes on along the minus strand of OZ059806.1, from coordinate 10,990,931 downwards.
TTTAATAGCTTGGATAAAGATAGAAGCCTGAATTTTAACTGACCAAGAGGGCATAATAAAGTAAGTATATTCCTAAATTTCATTCAATTTGAACCTGTAGTTGACGAGCAAGTCAAACTTCCTTAACTTCGTCTTAGGTTCGATTCCCAGGTTGGGCAAAGTGTAATTCAGTGTTCCCATGAGGAACTGCTCAGTGGTAGCCTTTTTGGTACCGGTCTTTTTCTGCCCGGTTGATGGCAATAGGTTCGTCCCCTATTATACTGGAAATAAATATAATTGTCACACCTCTACAGCTCTGCCTTACCTTTCGCAGATTACAAGCGTGTGGTTATGTTAACGATAATATTAAAATCCTTGCTTAAAACGAGTTTCCCTTAGTTCAATTTTACAACTCAATGCTGCTGTTTACGTTAAGTTAACACCGAAGAAAGTTTAACTTTTACATTTTCTTATTTGAAACTTGTTGAGTGAAGGTTTTCGTGCAATAAATACCATAATCGCATTAGCTACACACGCGAGAACGTTTCAACCATTACGTGATATTTAAGGTGGGTAGTGACTGGAAGCATTTGCTTGTGTAACACGCGTACTCTCTTACGTTCTAGCATTTCGAGCATTGTCATATAATAGAAGAATTCAGATTGATCTTAACATCTGTAGATCCCCGAGGAGTTAAGAGGAGTAGTTAAAGTTTCACCCATATTTCACCAGTATGTTTAAGCCCCAGTAATAAGGGGCAAGCCTATTGTCGTCAACGGAGCACAAATCTAATCTCCGGGATTGCAGCCCGGAGCGAAGTCTGAATTTGAGCTTGTAATTAGAAATTTCTGATGGAAAAATCTTAAAAAGTTGCTCTACCTGGGAATCAAAATCAGGACCGGACTCAGCTGTAGCACTTGCGAAAATTAAACCAACGCGGAAGCTATAGTGACTGGAATTGACTACATGCAGAAGTACACTGAGTGACTACGACTAAGTAAGTAAGCTGACTTTAGACACTAAACCGACATACACACTAAACCGTTTAGAGAATGCAAATCGTTGCTGATTAAGTGGATAGACAAGTTATGCTACGATGAAGTAGAGAATCTTCTATTAAATATGAGGTAAAACCGCATCCGTATAAAACATCCACACACATTTACACACACACACACACACACACACACACACACACACACACACCTACACACACATCCATACATTCACACTCACGTACGCACACACATATACACATACCAACAGACTATTGATAATAAATTAAATAAAAAATATTAATTCATAAACTTTTTAGTTCATGTTACACTTATTGTAAGACATAAAAGAGTGGCGCCTCCTGGCACAGGCATCTGTATGCTTAAAACAAGACGCCACCAACTGTATAATGTACAACGTGTAATAATGAAATAAAACATTTTTGTTTTTTTTTTTATTTTAGGTGACTGACTTAAGTATACAAGGTGTAGTTTTGCAACCTCGTCAAAATTCAGGAGGTTGTCATAGAAGACGTAAATAATCAATATAAATTACGGTACCTCGCCAATAATAATAAACGCTGTTTTTTTAGTTGTTTTAATTTGACACTATTTCAGAATGAAGCCCTTTTCAAAAGAGGAGAATAACCCATTTATCGAATAAACGCCTGCGTTTGATTGTGTGTGTGAAAGGCGGTTATAGGGCTAGTATTAGACGGGCCGCGTTTTAATACGGGTGGCGTACACTTACCGATTTCCGATATTAAGAAAAAAATGAAAAAAAATACCTACCTATTTTATTATTGATTCGGGTCGAGAATCATTAGCATAGTTACCTCCTTGAATTTGACGAGGATGCAATGCAACACCTTATATGTAGCCGGAACTAATTGAAGCAAAGCGGTTCCTCTGTTCCTTGCTGACCAAAAAGATCGTTTTCAAAAAGATTTTCCAAATTGGCAAATGACGCGCACGATTTCAAGCACGTCATAATTCCACCTTTTATGTCGTGCGTGCCGGTCGGGTAATTATTGCCAATCTACGTTTTTTCGACATACTCTCTGACGTGGTGTCCAAATTGGAGTCATCACCAATTTCATAATTATTTGGACTCAGGATCTACGCATCGTGTCTTTTTCTTCCGTACATCTTTATTAATCGTTCCATCTCATTTTCACCTTCTTTTTAAAGATGGTTCACTAATTCACTCTCCTCAATTTCTTGAATCTTCTTACACTGATATTTTATACTTGCCTCCTGTATTACCTTACTTCTATACTTATATGTCTATGTATGTGTAGGAAAGTTTAAAGTATGAATGTCGATGGCTATAATAGTAGAGGAAGACCAAAGACACGATAGATGGACTGTGTGAAGGAAGATATGGCTAGAAAGAGGGTGACTGCTGAGATGATGAGTAATATATAACCCCAAATAAATAAGGGCCGAAGAATAACGATGAAAGAACTTATCTCCGCTCCAAGTCAGTGGTAACCTTATGAAACCGACGCATTTAAATGGCGCGTGTCAAGATGCATGCATTTAAAGAACCGTACTTAATGTTATCTGTCCAAGATCTACGATGATTGTGAATAATTATATGGGATGGATCATTATGCACAATAACATAGGCTTAGGTGTTCTTCGTGCGATGTGATCGCTCTTCATGCATTATATTTATGTTTAAATTAGAGACTTTAGTGTAGTCTAAGCCATAACTTTAAGTTTAGGTTTGATTCTGTTACTTGTATTTTTTTTTGTCTTTGCATAATACATCTTGTAAAACTGCAATTGTCTTCATCGTCTCGTATCGCGGTGAGCCATACAATAATATCGAATATTCTCTTGATTCAGAAATCAAAAAGTCGCAGAACCAATGGCTTTCCTTGGCATGAGAGGAGAGGGTTGCTATGCTAATGCCATCAATTTCCAACTTCCAATCATTTATAACATATAACAACATACATCAGTTCCATAGTGAGCTGCAACTTTACAGAAGAATCAAAACGATGATGAGGTGACCATTCAAATGAGGTCCAATTCTCCTTCTCATATTCTGAAACCTGGTTTCTCTTTCTCTCTCATTAAACATTCTGATAGACAACAAAATTATTGTTCTTCAAAATGTACTCACTTGGGTATTTCATAATATCACGTTAGTAACACCTAAATCATACTTCACGACAATGAAGTATTTATCATTGTTATAAAGTGGCATTGATTTACTGATTTAATAAATTCTCTACATTTTCGTACCGGTGAACGAATACTTGATATTTCTGCGAAATACAGCTATATTACAATAGTTAAGATTTAGGAGTATGTCTAGCGCACTCTGGCTAATCTAAGTAGGTATATACGATAGATGAAAACAGTAGTTACTGGCAGTAGTAAATTGATTATACTTTGGTGCCCAAAAAAACTTGCGGTGGCTGAAACTGCTGTGGTGTGCCGATCACTTTTAAAGACAAGAAATGCACTTTTTGCAGACGGTCTTGGTTAGAGGAGGTCGGATGGCACTTCACTGGGTGGGGACAGTCATAGGTTTGAATAAACATTGAATCTGTAAACACGAACAATACTCACCTACTTACTTAAGCACCAACCATTGTTGGTAAAATACTTACAAAACTGTGGACTGTTTTTTTTTATTATTTACTTCACCAAAAGTACTGAAATCTGGAAGTGGATAAACCAGATTCCGTCACAGTTACCTATGAAAATGTTAGTAAACAGTTGCTGCAGGTCCGTTTACGCAAGATTTATCGCGGTTTTTGACGTCATTTAGAAACTGAATGAGTAATGGTAAAGCAGTGCGTATGACAATGTTTATTAGTGAAAATGCGGAGGTCAGAGTGCTCGAGAGAATGTTTAAAATCCGGTTGTGAATTTTTGTTTTGTTGTGTCCGGCGCGGAATGAGGTCAGTGTCGATGGCGGTGCGGGGTGTGAGATGTCGCGATCTGAATATACAATATAGCAGATTTCCAAACCAGATAATCGGATTTCAATGAACCGATAAAGGCTCGAAATTCGTGACACGTATTTGTGACGTTTGCTCAAGTGAGGACACCCCGTCAAGTCACGACTCGTCACGCGTCGGTCTACTCGCTTTCATTGCAAGAACAAATAGTGCTTTCTGATCCGCTAAAGCCAACTCTGCGTCGATAAGTGTGGTCAGGCCCCAATCACAGCCGCAGGCAAAACGACGTTAGGTTCGGTTAGGACTGCATTTGCTTAATAAAGACAACTGCAAACTGAAACTCCAGTAGATATTATTCAAGAATCGCGCTCGCTTATAAATCAGACCATCGCACTCGAATCCAATATGAGCTGAGCGGAACACGCGTGAGAAACTGCACGGCAATAAAAACATCGTCAATAACAATGTTTATCGTCTAGCACTTGCCTTGGAACAGAAACAATCGTATCCGTCTAGCTAGTAACTTACTAACTAGCTTTGGAATACAAACAATTGTACTACCCTAACTACATCAGATTGCCTCGTTGGTCTGCTGGTGGCAATCGGGACTGTTGAGCATGAGATCCTGTGGTTGATTCCCGGGTCGGGCAAATTGTTATTGAATTTTTCCATCAGGAATTTCTCAGTAGCTGCCACAGAGTCTGGATTCGTGCCCGGTTGATGGCAATAGCACGATCGGAAAGCACGTTAAGCCGTTGGTCTCGGCTGTCAATTGTAGATCTTTGACAGTCGGTATAGGAAGTCGGTGACCCGAAAGTCCGACAACCAGTCTTACCAAGGGGTATGGTATTACCCAGTACTAACTGGGTTGTGGAAGCAGTCGCTTCATGTAAAATACTGGTATTCAGCTGCATCCAGTTAAACTGGAAGCCGACCCCAACATAGTTGGGAAAAGGCTAGGCAGATGATGACATGCATTTTGTATATCATACAGCTCATCTGATCCTCAGTCGTTACTAACACTGATCTAGGATATCCTTAGAGGATATCTCCAGTCAAAAGCGCTGAAATCCTTTGATACATCAAACCTTAAAACAGAATCCCGACAAGCGAGCAGAACGAAACTTTTTCAAATCTCTAAACAGACTGTTTAAGTAAGATTGCCAACAGATTCCACCAAATAGACCCTCACTAGCTGTAATAAAACACAATTTAAGTAACACAAGAGTACGCAAGGAGGTCCCTCTGCAATCCTATCGGAACTCATTTATCTTGCTCAGTTATAGAGGTAACAAGATTGGTATACTACAACTAAACTACAACCTTATTCTTCCCCAACCTCATAGCTTTTTCTCGTTCGGAATTCGAAAGTAAATTGCATTTTTTTTTTTGTAGAATCTTGACGTACAGATAGTAACAGCATTTAAATTGTAAACGAGTGAAAAATAAAACAAATTCGAAGTTAGACCGACTTGCTGTACAAAAACACCTACATTTTCAGAATGTTTTTTTTTTGGAAATACTTACTATCTAGTTTGTGATCATCGTCGTTCACCATTATCGGTAGGCTCGTACCATACACCAGGCGATGAATCTGCTAAACCCCCTGATTGCTCAGGAACCGGATCTTGATATGTTAAGGAGCAGCAGTATAGCTATGTGTAATTATTATTGCATGATTTCTTTAAGTAACTATTAGTTGGTGGCTTGCTTCACGCCTTGGTGCAAACTGTAAGTGCAGCTAGTAACTGTTATGTAGTGTTGAAGGGACACCGACGCACAACGGTCATTCTGAACCACATCGAAATGATTCATCGGTATTTTTTTTTTTTAATTAAATCTTCCATACATTTTGACCGTGTTGGTCACTTTTTTAGAAAACAGCAAAAATTTCTTTAATTACCGACTGTGTTACCAATAAAAACATTTCTACGGATAGGGGAACTATTTATTAATCTGTGGTATAGGCCTCCTTTTGTAACATGCTTGCCAGGGTCCGTGTGAGTCTCATTGTACCAAGGGGTCTACTCTCTTAGTCCGTCAACGAAGATACGAGCCCGTACGAAAGTAGATCAAAATTTCGAAGTGAACCCTACGCCCTATTATTTTCGGATTCATGAGTTTTGAAAATATGTACATCGGGAGTAGCGACAATTGTCCAATCGTTTTGTAATTCGTTTTTAATTCGGGTCCTTCACTAATCGTAAGTCCGTAAGTGGTACGGAGTAGGAAACGCCCGTATCTTCGGCCGAAACTACGGGTTTCGCGCTTAGAAAGTAGACCTCCAGATCTTCCACGTAAATTCTCTGTACGTGGTCGTTATTTCAGTGTACCGTAATTTCTGTGATAAAACAATCGTCGTCGTCTTCTTGTCATATAGGCATGTTACCTACGTGTTTTATGCAAATGGTGTCTCTTTTTATCTTACGCGTTTATCTACCATCAGAAAATTTGAATAATTATGTCGATCGTTACGTGCTTCTACCTTAGTAGATATGCTTTATTAATCTGATACATCTTTACCAATTAACCACAGTTATTCGTATTGGTTCCACATCTTCCCAGAAAATCTTTGTTTCTTAGAAATCAGAAATTAATCACTATTGTTTCGTTTGTATTCTCTTCTTTCTTAGATTTTCTTTCTTTCCTCGCGTTCTTGGTTGTAAGACTTTGATTTATTTCTTTTCTAGCTTCGGAAGTCGGAAATTATCCCACGGGAACGAGATAGTTACCGGGATAAAAAATATCCTGTATAAAACCTGTGACCACCTTTACCTAATCCATATGTCCAGAGTTAGAGATATACAGACAGGGTTATTTTCGCATTACTAATATTAGTGTGGAAGTGGAGTAGGATATTATTGGGCATTCTACCCCACCTTCCGTTCCATCGGCTCACTCCGTTCGCCTCGTCACTCTCGGTGGAGTAGAATGCCCAATAATATAAATGAAATCCTACATAGCGCAGTAAAATACTGGTTCGGCGCCTATTCCACCCGGTGGATTAAACAGTGTAGTAAAATACTGGTTCGATGCTTATTCCACCCGATGGAGCGGAAGGAGGAGTATGAATTCCTAAGTGCAGTAAAATACTAGTTCGGCACCTATTCCACCATTTTAGTTCTAAAACTCAACATTACCTTGTTAACTTATTTTACCTTGATAACTTATTACCTTATTTTACCTTGATACTTTGTTACAATGAGTTATAAATGTCAATGTAATAAATTATTGACTCATTATTAATATAACCGTTTCAAGCAGTCGTCATGAAATTTGTTAAACAACCACAATCGTTACACGTAAACAAACTTTGTGTTCATTCTCAGGAGACTGGTTTTCGCCATGGAGAATTATTACCTAAATCGGTACGATGCATCATTTGCGGGCCGTCAAATTGTGGAAAAACTAATTTATTAATTGGCCTTCTTATACACGAGAATGGTTTAAGATTTCAAAATGTTTATGTTTATTCGAAAACCTTGCAACAACCTAAGTATGTTTTTTTAGAAAAAGTCTTGCAACGAGTACCAGGTGTTTCATTTCAGAAATATCATGAAAATGAGCAAGTACTGAGTGTTCAGACCGCAAAACCGAATTCTGTAATTGTATTTGATGATGTTGCTTGTGAAAATCAAAGTAGTATGCGTGATTATTTTGCTATGGGGAGACACAAATTCATCGATTGTTTTTATCTAAATCAGACGTATAGTAAAATCCCTAAGCAATTAGTAAGAGACAATGCAAACCTAATCGTACTTTTTAAACAAGATGAAAGAAATATGAGACATGTTTATGAAGAACACGTCAACACTGACATGCCATGGATTGAATTTCGTGAAATGTGTTCAAAAATATGGAGTATACCTTTCAATTATCTTGTAATTAACAAAGATTGTTCCAAAAACAAAGGATGTTATAGAAGTCAATTTGACACGTTTGTAGTCTTTGACTAATAACACGAATGCATATATAAGGTTATTACCTGCCTGCCATTATTATTCACCCTACAACGCTAAATCAATTACGACCTATTTTATTAATATGGAAAAATCATTAAAACGACAAATTGTTGATGCGGCAGAAGCTGTGAAGATAAAAATACGAAAAATGAGAGATGCTGAGATTAACAATAAACAAGCACTGGAATCTGTTTTCAAACCTGTAACAGAACCTCTCAACCTAATTGCTAATGCTAGTAAGCAAACTCCTCCCCTGCGTGCTAGTGAAGATTTTGCTGATGGTCCGTTTACTAACGAAACTGGTAGTGCAGGAAGCAATGATAATAATGGTGATGAAGACAAATATGAATCCGATATCAACAGTAACTCTTCATATGAATCAGTAGTTGAAAGGAATCAAGACTATGATACGTCATCCTGGTCAGTATCTTCAGAAGCGTTGGTAGATATTCCATTTGGGGTTAGAGCAGACCACGGGAAACTGATGTTAGGTTCTGCTTGCATAACGATCAACGATCAATACATCACGGTGGTTGGACGTAAATACCGAAATACACCTGGTTTAAAACAGTTGTTGCTTAAGAAAGATGTAGACCTAAGTTTGGTTACAGATAGTGATATGCAAAATTATAAATCGATGCTACTTGATACAAATGCACATCGTCGAGACTATGAACCAAGTAAACCAATAAAAAGTAACAAAGGACAAAAATATTTGCAAGTTATTAAACCTCTTTTTCAACTGAAGAAGACAATTCAGGGAAAAGGTCTACCGTTGATAAAAAGGTGGAGAAAAAACGTAGACTTAGTGTACTGGGATGATCCTAACGAATTAGTGGAAAGGTTGAAATTATTGATTGCGTCTAGAGATGCTGGCAACACAGGATTAGATAATGAAATTATATCTATCATTGAAGAATTACGTGAAAGTAAAGTTATAAATAAATAAGTATTTAAAAATGTGTTTATTTTACTATCATCCTCTCAAAACAACACACCTTAAACATGAACGTAGACAAATTTGGACACTACATTCACAAAAGAATGCGTTTATCAGAGTTATTTGAGTTTAATGAGAATGCACTGGTAAAATCAGAAAACGGAGATTTTGATTTAAAAACATCAAGACTGAGAGGAATTAGATCTCCAGTAGAAGCAGACGATGCTGTGAACAAGGATTATGTAGATCTATTGAATGCTAATACCATAAAAGAATTAAATAATCTAGTTGTAAACAAGGATTATATAGATCGATTGAATGCAAAAATGTTGAAAGAACTTAATAATTTGATTGGTACATTACGTTCACAAATCATAAAAGATGCAAAGGATACAGTTCAAGCTACTTTAAAAGCAAGGATACCTGAGGTTTTAACTCATTTGCAAGATAAGTTTTATACTAAAGCAGTGGTAGATAAATTACTTCAAAAAACTTCGTAATGACAAAACAGCAAATTGTGAATGAAATACACAAAGGGGTACGGAGAAATTTCCTTCGACGTTCTGTTATTTTGAAAGGAATCAACGACTTATGGCAAGCAGACTTGATGGACATGCAAAACCTAAAAAAGTATAACAGAGGTTACAATTTCATCTTAGTGGTGATTGACTGCTTCTCAAAGTATGCCTGGGCTGAACCGTTAAAATCAAAAAATAAATTTGATGTTACTCGTGCATTCGAACATATACTGCTTAGCAGTCGTAATAATCCGGTTAACTTGCAAACTGACATGGGGACCGAATTTTATAACATCACTTTTCAAACGCTTATGAAAAAGCATAACATTAACCATTACTCATCGTTTTCTACTAAAAAAGCATCAATTGTAGAGAGACTGATTAGAACTGTAAAAAATAAATTATATAAATATTTTAGTCTCAATGGAAACTATAAATGGTTAGATCTACCATTGGAAGATACATTGAAGAGATATAACAACACAAAACATCGCACTATTCAATTTAAACCAGTAGATGTAAATAAAAGTAATGAACAAGTAATCAAAGAAAATATTAAAAAAATAAACAAACATGATTTAGTTCCGTGGAAGCCTAAATTCAAAGTTGGTGATTGTGTCCGTATAAGTAAATACAAACATAATTTTGAGAAAGGTTATACTCCTAATTGGTCGACTGAATTATTTATTATAAAAAAGGTAAATAAAACCTTACCAGTAACATATCACATAGAAGATCGACGAAAGCAAGACATATTAGGAGCTTTTTACGAACAAGAACTGCAAAGATCTATTTATCCTGATGTATATTTGATAGAAAAGGTTTTGAAAAAGAAAGGAAATAAATTGTATGTTAAATGGTTAGGTCTGAACAGTGCAGAAAACAGTTGGATTGAAAAAGCTGCAATAATGGACTAAGATATTATATAACCATTTTTCATTTGAAATCCGATCATTATAATTTGAATAATGCAAGGGGGTGGACTAGTTAACGGCATAATTAATAATCTACCATTCGAAGTTCATTTGCCAGGATACAATTATTGCGGACCAGGAACCAAACTTCACAAACGCTTAGCGCGAGGTGACCGAGGTGTAAATAAGCTAGACGAAGCTTGCATGCAACACGATATTGCGTATACAAACCATACAGACTTATCAAATCGTCACAAAGCCGATTTAGAACTACTCAACATGGCTAAACAAAGACTTAAATCAAAAGATGCAGGGAAAGGTGAAAAACTAAGCTCTTGGCTAGTTAACAAAGTTATGAAAGCGAAATTAAAGTCTGGATCCGGCATTAAATCATTTAAAAGCTTAGTTTCAAAAATAAAATCGAAAATTAAGAAACTCAAATGCAAAGATAGTAAGACTTTAATAAAAGCAGCTTACTTAGCCGCAAAAAAGTTATTTCCAAACATTCATCATCGAATTCGAGTACCCCGAGTAATACCCATACCAAAGACTGGGGGAGTTTTGCCTTTAATTCCAATTTTTGCTGGTTTATCTGCTTTAGGAACTTTAGCTGGGGGTGCAGCTGGCATTGCAAAAACCGTCAATGATTACAAAGCAAACAAACAAAATTTACAAGAAACAGAACGACATAATAAAGCTATGGAGGCTTTAGTGTTGGGCAAGGGTTTATACATTAAGCCGTATAAAAGTGGTAAAGGATTGTTTATAACATCTTCAAAAAACTGAAAAATATGCTACCCAATCGACCTCTAACTAATGTAGACATCCGAAATTATTCAAGAGACATCCCATATTTTCGTGGGATCTACATGAAGGATCAACTACCTCGGAAGCCGAAACGCATTGAATGTGGTATCGTTAACTTAGACAATTCTAAGAACGAAGGAACGCATTGGGTAGCTTATGCTAAAGTATACAATCACTGTGAATACTTTGATAGCTATGGAAATTTAAAACCTCCCATGGAATTGATGCAATATTTCAAAAATTGTAATGTGTTTTATAACTACACAAGATATCAAAAATTTAACGCAGTCAATTGTGGTCATTTATGTTTAAATTATTTGTGGAGTTTTTGGAATAAAAATGTAATATAAAATATATACTTTTCTTTCATTTCAATCATTTGCAAGATGTCACTCACTTTGTCGATAACTGGAGACTCGTCAGTGTTAACTACATACTATCCTAATACGTTGCAACTAGATGGAGAATATGAGTGTGCATTATTGCACTTTTCAACATTTAATTCTATTCCAAACATTGATAAAAGTAATAATAAGTTCTATTATGGCATTAATGAAGTTATTGAAATACCGGAAGGCACTTATGAATTACAAGATGTCAGCGATTATTTAAAATCCGAAATAAAAGATGCAGCTATCAAACTACGGTGCAATAATAATACATTAAAAACTACAATATTTTGTACAAAAGACATTAATTTTATCAAAGAAGACTCTTTTAGAAGACTATTAGGATTTAATAAACAAATCTTGAAAGCAAATAAATGGCATGTGTCACAGTCTCCAGTCAACATTCTACCTACGACCGTAGTCAGGATTGAATGTGATATTGTAAGCGGTTCCTATGTAAACGGTGAACCCAGTCATATTATTCACGAATTTGCACTTAATGTGCCACCTGGATACAGGATCATAGAAATCCCGAAGAACGCAATATACTTTCCAATCAATCAAAACAACATAAGCTGCATACATATCAGGTTGTTAGATATAAACAAACGATTAATCAATTTACGTGGTGAAGAAGTGCAGGTGTATCTGCATCTTAGAAGAAAAAAATGATTGATTACAATAAAAATGTGTCTCAACAAGTTAAGAATATCAGTTCTGCTCGAGCTACCTATCAAATAAGACCTCTATCTAAGAAGAAAATAAAATTAACTAAAGACAATAAAGCATTCCTTAGAGCAATTGGATTGCTAAAATGAATATCTTAGACGTTTTATCCGCTCCTACTTGCGATACTACTATAGAAGGAATCGAATTTCATTCCTACAAACCCTATGTAACGAGTTTTAACAGGAACGATGAAATCCGCATATCTATCAACCAACAGGACTTGTACATATTACCATCAGCTAGCACCCTATATTTGGAAGGAACTGTTAACGTTACCAAAAAAGATACGAAGGACAAAGCTACTAGTGTCAATTTCACGAACAATGCTCTACTCTACTTGTTCCAAGACATTAGGTATGAGCTAAATGGAGTGGAGATTGACAAAATAAAAAATGCAGGTATAACAACAACCATGAAATCACTAATTTCAATGAACGAAAGTGAATCAAAAATGTCTAATGCTTGGGGCTGGAATATTGATGGTATAAAAAATATTGATGGAGGAAGATTTTCTGCTTCAATACCACTTTGTAACCTCCTCGGTTTTGCTGAAGATTTTAAAAAAGTCGTGATAAATAGTAGACATGAACTGATATTGTTACGAAGTAATACTAATTTGAACGCTGTAAAACTGAATACTGGCGAAGTAGTGGATGATGTTCAGATTAATAAAATCATATGGCGCGTACCGCATGTTAAAGTATCAGACAAAGAAAAAATTGGTTTGTTAAAAGTATTAGAAAAAGATCGCCCACTTCAAATGATATATAGAAATTGGGATCTGTACGAATATCCAGCTTTGCCTAAAACTACAAAACATACTTGGTCTATCAAAACTTCATCTCAAATAGAAAAACCAAGATACGTTATTATCGGGCTACAGTCAAATAGGAAAAGCAATGCAAGTTCAGACATGTCTCAATTCGATCACTGTCATGTTCGAAACGTTAGAGTGTACCTCAATTCAACTTATTTTCCGTATGAAAACCTAAATGTGAGTTTTGCTAATAACAGAATCGCTTTATTATACGAGCAATACACCAGATTCCAACAGTCGTATTATGGACGTCGTCCGGAGCCCATATTAAGCGAAAAACAGTTTAGAGATTTAGCACCGCTGTTTGTCATTGATTGTTCTAGACAAGCGGATAATCTAAAGACAGGTCCGGTTGTGGATGTGAGAGTAGAAATTGAGAGTGATTCAGAGATACCAGATAAAACTTCAGCATACTGTCTCATTCTGAACGATTGCATTGTTGAATACAAACCCTTAAGCAGCATTGTCAAGAAGATATCATGAAGGCGGATACCATTATAGTGGAACTCCAAGGATTTAAAGATTCTATAAATAATTTTATTGTCAAAGAATTGGCCATTGCGAGTCAGGATCATACACAGACGTTCTTGGTAAAACCACCATATTCATTCCATTACCTAACACAAGAAGAAAAAAAGCAGGTGAGGTGGTTAGAAAGAAATCGAGGAATTTACTGGAGCGAGGGTTACATAGACTACAAAGAGTTTCAACGTGTAATTTTACCATTCTTAGAAAATAAAAAAATTATCACAAAGGGTTTGGAAAAGATTAAATGGATTAAAGAGTTATGTGCAAACTGTGAAGTTATCGACATAGGTGAGAAGGGATGCCCTAATTTTTCAGAATTAAAAAGAAGGTTTTGTAAAAATAAAATTGATTTTAATTGTGTGAATCATAAAATGAATTGTGCGTTGAATAATGCTATCTGTATAAGGAAATGGTATTTTGATAATAACATGTCTGTATTTAATTTATTTTAATTATTATTGTGTTGAACAGTTAATAAAAAATGTCTATCTACTTATGAGTGTTTTATTTAGTATAATCAGGGTAACCTACATAACAAACTTTAAATTAGCTGCAGTAACATGATATAATTATAACATGTAAAATTTAAATTTAATTATAAAAATACTGAAAGCAAATAACCTACAATTATACATCACACTAGAGCTAATTTAGAGTTCGAGTATTAATAAGTAATAAAAAAACGTAAATTAAATTATGAAAGAATATATTTTTATTTACTTTTTTACATTATTTGCAATTATTACAATCTAATTATAACTACCTACCCAAAAATAATAAGTACAAGATAAAATACAAAGAGTTAATTGCAGTAAAACATATATAATTATTTCATATTTAACATTTTATACATTCAAAACACTAAAGAATAAGAAAGCAAATAAATGGTATACATTCCTAATATTAATATACCCAAATAACTAGTAGATTACTTACATAATTTATTATTACTTATTACTGCAAATTTTACACAACAACTTATAAAGTAGGTACGTACAAAATAATGACACCAGTTAATAATAACATCTATCTCCACAAAGTTTTTTTGATATTTTATTAATTAACGATTGCGTCTCATCCATAACATGATCCACTGATTCAGTCACTACATACTGCACACTTAACATTACCATGTCCTGATTATCACTTGCAGGTTCTTGTTGTTCACTGATATCCAACACTTGTACCTGGATCAGTCGTAAACCTTTTTTCTTCTCATTGTTTATCAGGAATGATTGACTTGTATGCAGATATGGCTTCTGTTTTAGACACTCCCGTCTTGTTCTAGGCTTCTTGCTGGCAGGTTCGTAGTCTTGTCTTGCTCTAGGCTCCTTGTTGACAGGTCTTTGTTGTTCAGGGATATGCCAACTTAAACTCGGAGTCGGATAACCTTGAGCGTATTGTGAGAAGTCGATAATATCTGGAGAATCACACATTGTCAACGATCTGAAACAAACAAAATAATAATTAACTAAATTACATAAAAAAACATGATGAAATAATCTTATAAGTAGATGGGTACTTGTACAATACTTACAATTTCGTTTCGTTTTTACTCGATGTGATATGACCGCTCCGGCTGACTGTCTAATGATGGATGTTACTCAATAATATGCAATTAGACTCCATAAAGCATTATGCTGTGATTCAATTTCATGTTTCAACATGTTCAAGCTTGCGCCCGAGCACCTGTTCGGTGTCAAATTCTGCACCGCGCGTGCTTCTTCAAAGCAATCCAATATTTTATCACATTTTCGACGACACGTTTGGCGCATTGGTTATGAACTCGTCTTGATGCATCACAATGGTAAGTATTAGGTTATAAGCGTGTTGCTAGCTGCGACTAATTGCGCCAAATTAGTGTCGCGGGTTCGATTCCCGCACGGAACATACAATAAGTATTTGTTCCGGTCTGGATTTTGTTTTCATGTTTTATTTTTTCGTCATTATTTAATTTAATATAAATAATTACAATATTCTGAAAAAATTAGCAAATATCAGCCTGGATCAAAACATGATTGTATTGATGCACCGTGACTTTGTCATCAATCAGGAATGGAAATGAAACAGATATAATTGTGATCTTAAAATACTATTTATTTATTACAAATAAAAGAAAACATCATGTTCATGCGGCACGACATTTCATACAATTTTTAAAGTCCGAAGTTTTGGAAATGAATAATAAACATGATTTAATAAACATGATACGTCTAAGTAGGATACGATATAAAAAGTTAGTAAATATTTTAGTATTTTTTACGAAATGTCGCGTAAACATTCTTAAAATTAATTAACTACTAAATAAGTTCTAACATTATTTGCTACAAGTAAAAAGATAATAATATCTATTTTTAAATCTATTTGGCACCAAGAAAATATATGTTTTACAATTACATTACACATTACTTGTATCTGGAGCCTGCTTTAGGTAATAGTCATTAGTAGGTACTTACATAATATTTCGTCTTTACATTTAGGACGTTATCTAAAATACATTGTAAAAAATGTATCTACTGTAATTACTTACATTTAAAAATAATGGTAACGCATTACATAAATATGGTTGCGTTACCCCAGGCTAAAGTAGAAACTTTATCAAACGATAACAATCGTTTATCATCATTGTTTGAAAGTGCTATTTTATTTACATCCTGAGTGTATATTTCATGTTTTATTGATCTGAACAATACATTTTTTTTGCGAATTACATTGGAATTGTACAAAACATTTTTATAATCTAACATATTTAAATTTTTAGTAATACATTTTTTTGTACCTTTTGCCTTTTTAATTGTTTTGTTTAACGTTTTAATACAATAAAGCTTTGAGCGCAATCCTACGAATTCTTTGATAATGTTGCCACCCATTTCATCCTTAAACAGTCCTGGAACCTTCTTATTAATAATTGGTAAGTTATAGTCATTGTTACAGTCATAATTGCTGGTATCCAAATATTTTAGAAAATGGAGCTTAAAGTCTTTGTAAACATCATTACTCTGTACATCATATACTAGACTATCTGTGTCAGTATAGCACAATTCAATTCGGTTACCATAAAAAGGTTTTATGATAGAGTAGTGAAAGTCGTACATGTGAGTCTTAGATAATTCTAATACTGCAAACCCTATGTAAATTGGTTTATCAAGTATAATACGTACAGGTTTCATTTGGATTGCCACTAAATCATCAGAAAATACAGAGGTGCTATGAAAATATGGACTGGCTATCAGTTTTTCAGCACAAGCAGTCTTTTTCGTTTTATTGTTCGAGTCACACCACTTGTTTACTAACTTAACGTCTATTCGATGTTCATTATTTTCCAGGGTCTTTCCAAAAATACTATTGTTCAACAATTTGAAAAAATCTTGTTCAAAAGTTGACTCTGCTTTTTGACGTAACTGGGTGTTAATATCAATATATTGCTTTAAAAAACAACTTTGCTTAAATATAATAGCGCGATGGATCCTTCTCAATACTAAACCGTGCTGTAAACATTTTTTTAAATGTACGTAATGAATAACATAGTGATATTTATCATACAAATTTGGTATTAGCTTTTTATTCTTACCACCAGGTGGCAAGCATTTTTCTGGACAAAAGGGAAAGTCATTGTGTTCCATGTGCAATTTCTCCGGATATATTAAATCAACTTCAAGAATGTAACCGTTTTCCGCAGTATCACTGATGTCTGCTAAGTTCAATTGTAAAAAATCAATTTCTTGTCTATTTATAAATCTAAAATCGGAATAGGGTAGGGATTGACACATGCTATAACCGTATAAATTGTTACAGTCTAAATAAATTATAAATGAATTTGGAAGGGTTGGATCGTAAGTATCTAAATATTTATGATTGGCTTTGACATGTCTTTTGGAACACATACAAACACCTCCTCGAATACCTTTTTGTATCATTCTAAAAATTTCAACATCACTAATCAATTCTAATCGAACTCCTGTTTTTAAAAGCATTGCATCAAAAGATAGACTTGGTGCTGTAAGATAGAACGCGGGATCGAGATTGTAATGTAGTTTACAAGTTTTTCGAAAATTTTCAAATACATCTGTTAGCAACAGAACATCTGTTTTGAGATATAAATCTGTGTACATACCCATGTTTTGAATATTAAATACTGACCAAACAGATCGAGCGTGTTCATAGTCTTCGTCGTTTATTGTTTCATTAGTTATGGAGTTAAAAAAATATTTTTTAGAGGGTAAACACATATCTTCATAACGTTCCCATTGAGACATATAGTCATATGGATACACTCCCTTGCGCGTCAGTAGGTTAAATTGTTTTTTATTAGGAAAATAAGATTTTAATTGTTTAAAGTCTTGTTTTTTCATTGTACTAACCAACTTTTCTAAGCTAGTTCCTAAAAACTTGAAAGAATCTACAAACCGTACCTGGATGCTTTCCCCGGTAGAAATCGGAATAAACTTAGTGAATGAAATATAGTTTTCTTTTGTTTTAGGTATCACTTTAATAGATCCAGGAGCTTCACCTAATTCTTTTATAAAAAGATGACAATCGTATCCGGACAAATTATGAAAAAATACTGGCAAAAATGTTGGTAGTTTGTATTGTAAGTTACAATAACTATGAGCTGCGCCACGATATTTACCAGTCAAGTGACAATGATCGCGAACCCTATCGCCGAACAAGAACTGTTCACAAATATGACATGTCATCGCGTTTTCAAAGTCGTGAGCATTATCATTTGAGTAAATCATAGGAGCGTTATTTTTTAAAATATCGTAAATTTTTTTTGAATCTTTGTAGATAGACTTCACAAAATTTGATACACAATCCAAGCCGCGATAAGAAACGTAACGATTGTGACTTTCGTCTAGCGTACACGTGATATGATAAGCGAAAGCTACAGGCACATGTCGCTGTCGCGTTACAGTACTCGCCTTAGTGGGGTCAGGGTCACAAGATTCATACCGTTCTAGCATTGTTTCAAAATCTGCGTATATAACAAATGGTACAATTTGCTTTCTATTATAATTTTTAAACTGTATGCAAGAACCCCTTGGAGGTAGTTCAGTGGCGACCCCGCCACAACTATGCGAACTAAGATTATCGCATGAATTAAAAAACATTAAACAAACGTCACAAAAGTACAGTTTACTGTGGTGTTTTGTTATTTGATTTTTAACAAGTCGCGGCAAGTCTTTAATGAGACAGTAATGTGACAAATCATCTCTTTCTAAATAAAGTAAATGAATCACTTTTCCGTTCAAGGCTTTTGGTTTGTAAAGCGGTCCTATGACAGTATCATTTTTTAAACCATAAATGTAAATGCAAATTTCGGGGTTATTCACTTCGAACCGCGCAATATCTGAGAAATTCACTGGAAATGACATGTCCTTTACATTTAACACGTTACGAAAATCAGGGTAAGAAGATACTCTTTCAGGGTGACTCTTAGCTGGATATAAAGCAGCAACAACAGACCATAAAAAACAATACTCGTCATTATTGTGGATATTAACACATGCTTTTTTCGATTTTATTGCAGAAGGCAATTCGATAAAGCCCGAACCGCGTAAGGGTTGATATTTGTTAACATTGACTTCCAAATGAGAACTGCTCAAGAACGTCCACCCACTGTCTCGGTCCTGAAATTCTTCTATCTTTTTTGTTAAAATGTTTTTTACTTGAGACGATAATGAATCAAATTCATAATTCTGATGTATAGTAACGTTTTTTGTGGCAAATGATTTCATCTCCTGAGAATCATTTTTAAACATTAAAAACAACGCAAAATATTCGAAATTAACTTTTATACAAGTATGTTTTTTAAGAGACATGTCAATTAACGTTTTAATTTTGCTCCAAATATTATTAAGAAAAGGCTCTAGAGAACAATTCTCAGACGGATCGACAATTCTATAAGAAGCTATACGATTACGAAATGCAGAATGTATTATTTCAACACCATCGCAAAAATGTGAAACTGTTTTGTTTTTATGATTAGTACTACGTAGGTGACCTGTCCAGTGACTGCGCTCAACAGATGTGTTACAAACAGTACAGAAAGGCATTTTAGATTAAAATAGTTCTAAACTTACTATTAGATGTTGCAATATATTATTATTAAGATTATGATGTACAACAAAAAATACCTGGATATAATAGAATATACCTGGTGCCCAATAACTTAAATATTTATTTTATGTTTATATTGTCACTATAAAAGACGGGCTCAGAATCATCAAATAATTCATGAGTCCGTCTCATAAAAACTTGGAGTCCATCCCACTGCGGCGTGTTACGGTTTAGCTGCACTTTTAGAACCACCGAGGCTTTCTTCCACCTATCCTCTTT